>JARQOD010000003.1:289762964-289816828 GCA_033576555.1 Oophaga sylvatica | reverse complement strand
TGTGATTTTGGTGCAGATATGAAGCAGACTTTTTAACACTTTTTTAATAGTACAGAAAAGCTTTGATTCTGCGCTTAAAAATGCAACAGCTTTTCTTCATGCATTTTTTTTTCAGAAAGCAAAAGCAAAAAAACTGGAGAGGTCAGCAGCATCATTAGATGCACTAAGGGCGGAGATTTCATGGTGTCACATGCACTTTGCTTGGAAATTTAGACCATGTTCACATGTAGCGTAAATGCTGAGTATTTTCTGCTGCGGTGTTTAACTGTCCAAGCAAAATGGATGTGATTTCATGGAAACAGCGCACCCTGTGCGTCTAAGGACGCTGCTGAACTGTATGGTTCTGGATCTTTTTTCTGGCTACTACGATTGTGAATGAGTAAACAAAAAATAAATCCATAGATCTCAACTAGAGATGAGCAGTGCGCACAGATAACATTGCGCCAGCCCTGGCTAATCAAAAGCCGTACCGAGAACGCTGGAAGTTAAGAGATTCACGGCCTTGACTCCAGCCACAGTATAGGACTGATTAGACACTGGACCAGAGTCTCGTGAATCGATCTGCTCATCTCTAGTCTCAACTGTCCTGGATACTGTGGACAGTTCTGGATTTGGGTCTAACCCTGCAGTCTCGGACGTCTGCTGAATTTTCCTCAATACTTTTATAATTTGACCCTCTTCCTGTTCTTCTAAAAGTTGTATGGATACCACCAAAACAAAGTCATATATTGCCACAAACCCACAAATGTTTTAGGCTTTTTGGTATCTCAGTCAGCAAATACAAGGACTCTTTGGAGTAGGTGTGTAGGTGTTAATGTAGGGATGTGGACTGTCTTACCCGGGTTCCTGCCCCTGAAGACAACAAGACAATCCGAACGCAAGAAAATGCAACATGTTGCATTCGGAGGGCACTTCAAAATGCCACACGCAGCCGCATACAACGCATGTCCCTGCGTAACTAATGTTAAAGATAGGTAGGCAGGACGCATGCGGAAGTAGGCGAAGAAGTCCGCAGCACCATGCTGTGGGCTCAAATGCTAATGTGAACCCAGCCTTATGTAATGTATTACGGTGATGTACAGCATGTAAAGTGTTAATGTATATAGTGAGTATAGTATAGGATAAGCTTAGAATAGCATTAGACATCGGATAAGGATAATAGGTTTAGCATATCAGGGAATGGTTAGAACCAGCCCAGTAGGTGGTCACTAGTGTTAATAAAAAGGGGGACACTTCCTGGTTAGAGTGAGTTCAGTGTCAGTTAATGAAGGGCACAGTGAAGTTCAGGTGCAGTCGGTTGCTATGGGCAGCATGGGCCAACTGTTCGAGGCAGTATGAGTCCGTACTGATATCCCTGATGGACATTCCTGCAGCATCCGGCACCTAGGGCTTGGGCCTGATACCCTTCTGACATCACGAGATAGTGGATGTGGAATTACACGCGGTGCAAGTGACTGATCCCGGGTGAACTGCCGAATTAGACAATGAAATTTCGAGGGCGATGGAGTCAGTGGGCATGGGGGTACTCCATGATGAACGGGTGGCAGGACTGAAGAGGAGTTGAACTAAGGAGGAAGGAAGCGCGAATACTGTGTCCTATCCCACCTGATGAACTTGGACTGTATAGTAAATGTTTGACTGTTATAAAGAGCTTGGTGTCCCATGCATTGTGTGCGGCAGCTCCAGACGACTGATGGAGTGGAGGCTTGCAGCCTTCAAGCGAGTATGATGCACTCCACACCTTACAGCACACAACACTGGGACACCCCTTGTCTGTAAAGTGCCAAAGTGAAATCGGACAGCAGCACTGTTGCAACTGCCACTCTGCGGCACTTTACATTGGAACAGAGACAGACTATGAATTCTCAATAAAGGGCCAAAGGTAAAAGTAATTGAGTTGAGTCAAATTTTATGAAATTTGCATGTCCCAGTGAATTCAAACAATTTGCAAATCAATTGGCCAAAAAATGCCTGTTATAATTTTACACAATGCAGCAAATTACATCAGCCGGAGAAGACTGACATGATTTCAGCATTACTGTGTAGGCTTCCCTATAATGTCTTGCAGCTATCACATCATATGATACAGTACAGCCAATAAGGAGGGACTATCATAGCCTGTATAAACACCTAAGCAGGGAATGCTGCAGCTATTTTATAGTGAATTGGAATATTGCGAGTACGTCAGACCTCAAAATTCAGTAATAGAGATAGGAAGACTAAGCCCTAAAACATTGGTCAAATACGCCGGACAGTAACATGTTGAATAACTGCGGAAGTGAAGAAGATAATGAATAATAGTTTTTTCAAAATACAAAAGAAAATTCCCCCATATCTAGACATTTAAATGCAATTGTCTGCCTTACAAAGTGTGTGTGTCACAAACATTTTCTTTTATTTTGCACATCTGTTTTACTAGTCAAAGTTATACATAACCCACTTATACAGCACCCTGTTGCAGGTGCTGACTTTTTGGTCATGCCCATAACTAGCATTTCTTTTTTGGTCATTTTTACCAAGGGGATGAATTTTTTTTTAACTAATAGAAATTATTTTTACAATAGTACACTAAATACCTATATTGCGTCCTTCTGCTATACTGTTTTCTGTACATGTATTTTTTTCATCCTCTTTGGCAAGGATTGAATAATTGTAGTTGAAAAGATTGATAAAAATTAATTATAGCGTTGTACAAAATGTATGGTAAAAAAGTGGCAATGACAATGGACTGGGACATGTACAAAAAACATATATATATATACAGTACAGACCAAAAGTTTGGACACACCTTCTCACTTAAAGATTTTTCTGTATTTTCATGACTATGCAAATTGTACATTCACACTGAAGGCATCAAAACTATAAATTAACACATGTGGAATTATATACTTAACAAAAAAGTGTGAAACAACTGAAAATATGTCTTATATTCTAGGTTCTTCAAAGTAGCCACCTTTTGCTTTGATGACTGCTTTGCACACTCTTGGAATTCTCTTGATGAGCTTCAAGACTTAGTCACCGGAAATGGTTTTCACTTCACAGGTGTGCCCTGTCAGAAGTGCAGAAGTCTGGTGGATACACAGCTGATAGTCCTACTGAATAGACTGTTAGAATTTGTATTATGGCAAGAAAAAAGCAGCTAAGTAAAGAAAAACGAGTGGCCATCATTACTTTAAGAAATGAAGGTCAGTCAATCCGAAAAATTGGGAAAACTTTGAAAGTGTCCCCAAGTGCAGTTGCAAAAACCATCAAGCGCTACAAAGAAACTGGCTCACATGAGGAACGCCCTAGGAAAGGAAGACCAAGAGTCACCGCTGCTTCTGAGGATAAGTTTATCCGAGTCACCAGCCTCAGAAATCGCAGGTTTTCAGCAGCTCAGATTAGAGACCAGGTCAGTGTCACACAGAGTTCTAGCAGCAGGCACATCTCTACATTAACTGTTAAGAGGAGACTTTGTGCAGCAGGCCTTCAAGGTAAAATAACTGCTAGGAAACCACTGCTACAGGACAGGCAACAAGCAGAAGAGACTTGTTTGGGCTAAAGAACACAAGGAATGGACATTAGACCAGTGGAAATCTGTGCTTTGGCCGGATCAGTCCAAATTTGCGATCTTTGGTTCCAACCACCGTGTCTTTGTGCGACGCAGAAAAGGTGAAAGGATGGACTCTACATGCCTGGTTCCCACCGTGATGCATGGAGGAGGATGTGTGATGGTGTGGGGATGCTTTGCTGGTGACACTGTTGGGGATTAATTCAAAATTGAAGGCATACTGAACCAGTATGGCTACCACAGCATCTTGCAGCGGCATGCTATTCCATCCGGTTTGCGTTTAGTTGGACCATCATTTATTTTTCAACAGGACAATGACCCCAAACACACCTCCAGGCTGTGTAAGGGCTATTTGACCAAGAAGGAGAGTGATGGGGTGCTACGCCAGATGACCTGGCCTCCACAGTCACCAGACCTGAACCCAATCGAGATGGTTTGGGGTGAGCTGGACCGCAGAGTGAAGGCAAAAGGGCCAACAAGTGCTAAGCATCTCTGGGAACTCCTTCAAGATTGTTGGAATACCATTTCCAGTGACTACCTCTTGAAGCTTATCAAGAGAATGCCAAGAGTGTGCAAAGCAGTCATCAAAGCAAAAGGTGGCTACTTTGAAGAACCTAGAATATAAGATATATTTTCAGTTGTTTCACACTTTTTTGTTAAGTATATAATTCCACATGTGTTAATGCCTTCAGTGTGAATGTACAAATTTCATAGTCATGAAAATACAGAAAAATCTTTAAATGAGAAGGTGTGTCTAAACTTTTGGTCTGTACTGTATATATATATCACAACCACTGGAAAACGCCATAAAGGCAGTAGTAATACTAAACGCATGCCACAATTGGCCGCCTTTACTTCTGGAAGCGTAATAGTGGGGAGGAATCAGAGGGTGTTCATTCGAATTCGGTTTTTATTCAAAGTTGGCAAAATTTGGTCACAATTCGGTAAATCATTGCATTTTCACTAATGCTTTTGGTATGACTTTGTCTTGAATAGTGGTGCTGTTTGATGTGTGTAAGGGACGGGACAGAGGAGTAGCTAGGGTTTCTGCTTGGGGGGGCGAAAAACCTGAATGGGCCCCTAACCAGGTAATCCTGACTACAGCTACATGGCGCACCCTATAGAGGAACATCAGCAGATGCTAGCGCTGTGATTGAAAATAAATCTATATATTGTACAAAAACGAACACTGATATTACTATTTGGAGACCATCTTGTGGTAGACACCAGTGCTGCAGACCATATAAGAGATCATAGTAGTTATAGATGGTGACTTACAGCTGATGTTCTTTCTGATAAAGTCGTTCACTTTTCCCATCTTTTCCATCTGGCCCAGACCGACATAACAACTTCTAGAAACAGGACTCAGCTTCAGAGATTACAACAAAAACACATCTGACGTCTCACATTTACTGCTCCGTCCCCATCTATTCCTAACCTGCATAAACTCCTCATCCTGACGATACCCCAATACTGAGCCGCTGCTGCCGTATGTGTTCCTATTACTGCACCTACTGTGCGGTACAATAACCGTGCTCCTCTTACCGCCCCACATAATAATGCCACCACTGTGCTCCTTACATAGTAATAATGCCACATTTGTGCTTTCTAGATAGTAAAATTCCCCCCTAAAAATATTAATGCCCTATGCTAGTGCCCTCCACATTTTGTCCCTAAAAAGTAATAATACCCCATGTGAAACTTTGATGGTCACCATACTCTGAGTGCCCCTATAACAATAATGCTTCTTAAGTGCCCACTTAACATTTAATAATGTCCCCTGAATCCCCCTATGTACAGTAACAATGGCTCACAAATTCGAGCATGTGGTCATGTGATGACTCTTTCAGCTTTTCTCAATTCTCTTCTATTGAGAGACACCAAACCTTTCTCGTCGACACAAGCACATAGCAAACATGTGGTCGCTTGACCGCCTGATAATGCTATTTGGGGCTCATGCAGCAGGCGCTCCCTGTCATGATTTTCCAGTCTGCAGTCACAAAAAGTGACTGCATTTATTCCAAGCTGAACTTAATTTTATAATAATAAATTGATTGTTATTAAATTATTAAAGCACCACTCTAGCAGGGTTTTTCATCACCGCTGGAGTGGTGCTTTAAGCGCAAACCCCCTTCCCCGGTCATATACTCATCCTCCTTATTCACCGTTTTATGGCACCGCTGCAGTCCCACGGATCAAACTTGTGAGAACAGCTGCTGACTGGTCAGAAGTTAGAAGCTATGTCACAAGCATCCCTTCGTCATCCACACCGTCTCCTTGGCACAGCGCTCCTGAGCAGGCATACTTCTCTGCCCTGTCGAGGGCAGAGCAAAGTACTGCAGTACGCATGTGCTGGGGCTCTTTGACCTTTTCCGGCACCTGCACACTGCAGTACTTTGCTCTGCCCTCAACAGGGCAGAGAAGTACACCTGCGCAAGAGTGCAATGCTGGGGAGCCATGAAGCAAGCAGGAGGGCGGCATCGCAAGAAGAAAGGAGGCGTCGGACCAAGACAATCAATGCCCATCGGACCAGACCGTCCCGCAGGTGAGTATAATTAATGTTATTTTTCTTCTATTACAGGTCAGGTTGAGGGCAGATATACAGCATTATAGAATGGTGTATATCAGCCCTGAAAGGTGATGGCCGTATCTCTTATCAGCCAAACCTGATGACAGGTTCACATTAAGTCATAGCAGGCCAAGTGTTTTTTATTTCCCACGGGCCACACCATTGCTTGGCTGCATTCAGCCTCTCTATTGTGAAAGCCTGGAAATTTGTGGTTATTCTGCACTGTTATGTCAGCTTTACTATGGAGAGTGTACCTTTTGTACGTATTTGCTTAAGGCACTTTGTATGATTGAATCATTGTAATATCTGCCCAAAAAATTAGTGTATATTTATGCACTTTGCACTTTATCCAGTCAGTCTGTTTGTTCCCCCATTTAGCTTATCAGCCTCTGTATTTTATTCACTATTTTTAATATATGTCTAATAAAACTTAATATTTTAAGATTATACTCCATGAGCATGTTATGGAGTGCATATAATCTCCTAGCAAAACAATATAATAATCAGCCCCCCAGTACCCTGTGACCCCTCACCCACTTCAGCTCTCACAATACCCTCATCCTCTCACACTCACCCCCCAGTGCCCTGTCCCCCTCCCCCACAATACCCCATCCTCTCACATTTATCTGCCAGTGCTCGGTCCCCCTTCCCCCACTTGTCCCCCCACTTCAGCCCCTCAATGCCCCTATCCTCTCACATTCACCCCAATTGCCTTGTCACCCTCCCCACTTCAGCCCCCACAATACCCCATCCTCTCAAATTCACCCCCCAGTGTCCTGTCCCCATCCCTTACTTCCTTTCACACAGTACCCCATCCATTCACATTCACCCCAATTGCCTTGTCCCCTCCCCCACTTCAGCTCTCACAATACCCCCATCCTCTCACATACACCCCTAGTGGCCTGTCCCCCTCCCTCACTTCAGCCCCCACAATACCCCCATCCTTTCATCTTCACCCCCAGTGCCCTGCCCCCTCCCTCACTTCAGCTCCCATAATATCCCCATTGTTTCACATTTACCCCAATTGCCTTGTCCACCTCCCCCACTTCAGCCCCTTCAATATACCTATCCTGTCACATTCACCCCTAGTGTCATGTCCCCTTCCTCACTTCAGCTCCCACAATGCCCCATCCTCTCACATTCACCCCAATTGCCTTGTCCCCTCCCCCTCTTCAGCCTCCCACAATAGCCTCATCCTCTTACATTCACCCCTCAGTGCCCTGTTCCCCTCCCTCACTTCAGCCCCGCAAATACCCCATCCTCTCACCTTCACCCCACAGTGACCATGACATGCCTTCATTTAATAAATCTAATAAATTCCATCCCCACTTACTGATGAAGTTTGCAGGCAGTGAGGCAGGACCAGGAAGTGTCAGAGTGAAATGCAGGATGGACACTAGGACCCAGCGTGCCTGAGCCAATCTGAGCGTGCATAAAACTGCAGCCTGACAGAAGATCCTCAGGTCAGTATCCCTGCACCATACAGAGCAGGAGGGAGTTTCTGCAACTGGCCACTATGTTACCAGCATGCAGAGTCTCCATCAGGCAGGGGAGCAGGCATTTTCCTGCTCTCCTTCTGTGCTGTGTTCTGCCTCATGACTCCCGGTGGGCCCCTTCATGTGATGGGGCCAGGGGCGATGGCCCCCTCTGCCCCCCCATTAGCTATGCTACTGAATGGGGGGACGTGTTGGATGAGGGGGGTGTAGAAAGGTTAGAGGAGCGGCTGTCTCTTTTTTTTCCCCTTAACTTTATGTGTGTTGATTCCGACAGCCAAGCACAGAAACCATCCTCAACAGCCAAACACAAGGCCTCGTGTCATTGGCTTCCAACATTACATGTCCCTCTCCATATAAAGACCGGACATGTTGTTTTTGGCACCATTTCTTCTGTATAGCACAGTAGAGTGGACTCTCCAGGTGCTGCTACTGGATAGTCAGAAAGTTATTTTGGCGGTTGATTGTCAGTCAGCTAGTTCAAATACATAGGATTATGTGTGGCTGTGAAATCGACCTTCCAGCAGATTAATCATTTTTTCTCAGTGTGTGTGACACCAGGGCACATTTCAGCATAAAACTCTTTTGTGCTGCTAATATTGTGCTGGAGCCAGGAGTCCACATATGAGAATCTAAATTGTTCTAATAGTGTGCTCCAGGAAGCAGGAGACATTTCAGTATCTAATAATTTTTTGCTCATATTTTTGCTCCGTCCATGAGTCCATATGTGAAAATCTAAATTGTTAGTTCTAAGATCGTGTTCCAGAAAGCAGGGGACATTTCAGTACCTAATGATTTTGTTCTCTTATTTTTAGGTAGGAGTCTATATTTTAAAAATTTTAATTCTTTGTGCTAATACAGTCATCCTGAAATAAGTCCACATTTGTGCAGAAAACATTTTGGGCTATTAATATTTTGGGCTAGGCAGGAGTCCACATTTTTAAATATAAATTATTTGTGCTAATACCATGGTCCTGCAAAAAGTCCACATTTCTACAGAAAAATATTTAGGCTGTTAATATTTTGAGCTAGGCAGGAGTCCACATTTGTACCAAATATGCCAGAACCATAAGAAAGGACCATAGTCCATAGTGGAAGCTCACAACACAATGTAAACAATGTCAGAGGACAGACTGGAGCCTATATACCCCCCAAAAAGTATAAAACTTTCTTCTTATAAAAATTATAAATTTTATTGAACATATTTAAAAATTGTAATAATCACGCAACGATAACTTGAAAAAGACAGTAACCAGTATCAAGAGAATGGCGAAGACACAAAATATGTGAAAGCACAAACAGGCAGTTAGCACTAAATGATAGTACAGAGAATGCATATGCTTCTCACAAAATTAGAATATCATCAAAAAGTTAATTTATTTCAGATCTTCAATACAAAAAGTGAATCTCATATATTATAAAGAGTCATTACAAACAGAGTGATCTATTTCAAGTGCTTATTTCTGTTAATGTTGATGATTTTGGATTACAGCCATTGAAAACCCAAAAGTCTTGTCAAGAGCAAGATGAGAGCTGAAGGCTGCTATCAAAACAACCTGGGCTTTCATAACACCTCAGCATTTACTGAACAAACATCTCAGTAGGCCAACATTTCAGATTTTAAAATCAGTTTTCAAGCTGGTGTTATAGAGTATTCTAATTTACTGAGATAATGACTTTTGGGTTTTCATTGGCTGTAAGCCATAATCATAATCATCAACATTAACAGAAATAAACACTTGAAATAGATCACTCTGTTTGTAATGACTCTATATAATACATGATTAAATGTACATTAAACAAATAATCAAACTTGCTGTGTGACCTCAATTCAATAGTAACCTACAAACATGTCCACAACAGATATTTATAAAACATATCAATTTTATTATCAATAAATAACAAATCAAAAATAATATAGAAAAGGAAAACAACCCAACAAGACAAAATATTAAAATAGCACAGGAGGAGGGTTAGGAATAACAAATAGGCCAATTAATAATATTAATAATAATAATACATAACTGGCCCAAATACAGGTCAAATGAAATTATGACACACACATATGCGACCTGAAATAGTATACCAAGAACAGTACCATAAAATAACAAAAATAATTATCAAAACAGCACCATATAAAAATCATATAAAATCATGTATAGGAAAAAAACAATTGTACACAATATACAAAATGTTCATTATGTGTGAAGCAAAAATAAGTTAAAAACACCTAAAACAATATCTATAGGGCAAAAAAAACGCATGGATTGCCGTTACAAAAATAGTGGCAGATGCCAGCCCAAAAAGGTTTTAAAATGTAATCAAAATACTCAGGCAATGTGGAAATAAAGTGACAAATATGCAGTCTTAAATACCGCCCCAATAAAGTGCAGTGCTATAATCAGGGTACAAGAGGAAATCCCCAATAGATTAATAAATAAAGTGCATTGCTGTAAACAAAGTGCAACAATACAAGAGACTGTTCAAGGTGCCCACGCAGTGAGCGCTGGGTAAGTACCATGAACAGTCTCTGTTTATAGCATTGTTTCCCCATCCATATGGTTCATCAGGAGGCCTGCTGGGTAATGGCGACACAAAGGTGCTATGATGATATAAGCATACCTAAAATTATCTTTACATTACCAGACCCTGAGCGCCTTCTTGCTGCACTATCATAAGTTCCTCATTCTATTATTCTATTTGAGTTTTCATTTTTTGTGCATTTGCCTAATATTATCTCTACATTACCCCCAATTATGGGTTTATATTCCATTCTTGCCCTTATCTGGACACATTTACAGTAATGCTGGGGATGAGGAATTATATATTTTGAATATATCTGAGAAAAAGAAACTCCACTCCATAGGATATCTTGCCATTAGGAGCTGTCATAAGGACGGATTAACTTTTTTGAATTCTAATGTTATTTAGTGTTTCTTGTTCATTATCTGCAAAATACCTACAGGGACAAATCACTCGCTCCTGATAAGGAGGATTTTCCCTGATTAAGGAATATTGTAGGTTATCCATATTTTGATTTCTTATCTTAAAATCTATGTTTTCCTACTTGCCTAGTATAAAGGATATAAAGGGAAGACAGGGATAGTCTTCGCTGAGTGGGGGCACCAAAAAATCATTCTCTTTAGGCAGAGATCAGTTAGAGGTATTGTAGGGACCTCTGAGAAAATTTGTAGTTGATTTTGGTCTGCGCTATCATGTTTGTTAATATGCTATACTGATTGGCATAATTATTTTATAGTAGTTTGCTGCACTGGGTTGGTGTTTGTTTGTTTTTTTAAATGGTAATAAACAGAAATGGTTTCCCACAAAAATGTATTTTCCCTAGTCTCTATATGACAACTCACGATATCCCCACACTACTCGCTGCCACCACCTCTGAGACACACAAAGACTATCGATAACACCCCTGATCTGGTCTTTGTCCGGCTCTGTTCATTCTCCTATCTACATATCTCACCTCTTCCACTCTCAACTCCAAGAAATTAGGACTAAACACAACTTACACAGTATTAAGCGCTCCCTAAAAACACATCTGTTTTTTTTGGCAGCCTATAATGTTCCATAATTAAAGCCCTTTTTATATACAGCCCATTTTCTACTTCTCTGAAAATAATTTGTCAGAAAACTCAACCATACTCAAAACCACTACAAATATTGACTGGTAACTACCTCAGCCAGCCTTTATCTACCCCCAATTCCTCAAGAAGGATGGACCATGATTGTAAATAAGCACCTGTTCATTGTGCACCCCCACCTCATTGCACATTGTATCCTCTTACGAGCAGGGTCGTCATTATTTTTGCTTTAATTAATGGATCATAATTCACTTTGCCACTTATAACTGTTTTATATGAACTGCTGACTTGTAGAGCTCTGCAGAATATGTTTACACTATATAAATAAAGATTATTATTGGTAGATTGAAGACAGTGAAGTTCAACCTCTTAGCTTTGCCACGTGTAGGAGAAATTTTTTTTTACGTGACCACAACTGTGCAAACGAGGGCTGGCTTCTGTGTTGAGTGAGGGTGGTGTAGGGTGGACATGACAAACTGCTGTTTTGTGAGTGAGGTACAGGCGGCAATGTTATGGCGCATTGAGAAAGATGTGATGTGCTTGGTGTCTGAGATCGGTCAAAAACAGCAGTCATGTCCACTTGCGTAACAGCTGACGAGCTCTCACTCACCACAATGTAGTGGGTAAACAAGTGGAGGTTCTGTAGATGGAGACCTGTGAGCAAACACTTGCCATGTTGAGGAAGGAGAAAGAAGCAGCAGATGTGGTTGATGGGGCAGCCCGTGCTTGGCGAGACATGCTAGTCCGCATATTAGGGCAGTGAGATTCTCAGACTAACACATTTTGATCATGCAAGTAATAGTCAATTTACTGATTTTTTGCCTCTTCTCAGTCGTTTTTTGCTAAGTTGGCATCTAACCTGAGTTGAGTCATCCTTTGCGGTCTCCAAAAAGGGTCAGGCTAGCCAACCCTTGCCACACCTGAGAACTGTAGACCCGCGACTGCTGCTTCCTACATACAGAGTTGTAGCTGAGGATGCAGTGCTTGTCATGGTTGCATCACTCATTTTGTTGGATGCCGCAACGTAACCAACTAGTCTTCTTCCTCCTCCACCTCCCCTGATGAGCTATTTAGCTGCGTGCCTCTGGGTTCACACGAAGTGGGATCTACAACCTCATCATCATCCTCTCTGTTCTCCCACTCCTCACCCTGAGAATCACCCACCTCCTCTTTCTACCCGGACAGCACAGTACAGTACATGTGTGCCTCAGGTATCTGAGTCTCATCAGGATCACTTCCACCACTGGTGGTTAACATTTGGTAATGATGGATTCTGCTCGGACCCTACAACGTCCGGCCCCAGATCCCAATGAAAAAAATATTGACTGTCAGTGCAGATGCTTTCCTCCTCTTAAGTCTGTGTGTCTTTGGAGCATACCTCTAAAGCTTGGAATAGAATGTGCAAACAGCCCTGCAGACTCGTCCATCTGTGGTTCCCCACAGCCACTTGGGCGGTTGGAGAGTTGTGGCGCAGGGGAAAAGAAGGGTAGTTTGAGTCCCACTTCTGAGGATTGTACTGTGTGTGATGTTAAGATGGAGGAAGAGGAGAAGAGACCACTTTAAGCAGAGCTTGCCATCCACTGGAGCACATGCTCTTTCTGTCCCTCATCTACAAGGCATACCGCTGTGTGGCTGCCAAAGAAAGGGAGTTGAGTAGCCAGTGCAGTAACAGAAGTTGTCAAAATGCTGCACAGTTGCTCAATGCAGCAAAACAAACCTAGTTCTCATCTCTAATTATCATCCCGGTCTCACAACCTTAAAAAGCTATTCAGTATTTTCAATTCTCTCCTCCATCTCCCAGCTCTCCCTTCCTCTCCACTCACCTCTGCTGAAGACTTTGCCTAATTCTTCAAACAGAAGATTGAAAACATAAGGCAAAGCTTTTGCTTAAAGTCCCACAGCCCCTCAAATACTCAACTTTCCTCTTCCAAAAACAACTTCTCCATCATCACGGAAGTTCAACTTTCCTCTTTACTCTCCAAATCACATCTCACCACCTGTGAACTTGACCCAATCCTGTGCCGCCTCATACTAAATCTTACAACAGTTTTCATCCCAACCCTAACTTACCTCTTTGACCTGTCATTAACTGCTGTCTTCCACTCATACTTCAAACATCCCTCGATCACACCCATCAAAAGGGCTCTCTGGACCAATTCTTTGTGTATAGCTATCACCCCAAATCACTTCTCCCCTATGCCTCAAAACGACTGTAACAACACATCCATTTTGAACTGTCCTCTCACCTCTGCTCCTGTTCCCTCTTTTATCACTTACAATCTGGCTTTCAACAGCACCATTCCACTGAAACTACCTTGACTAAAATCACCAACAGCCACATCCAAACAACACAACTTTGTCCTTCTCCTGGAGGACCAGTCATCTGCCTTCGACACACTGGACTATTCCCTCTTACTACTGACTCTCTCATCTGGCATCACAGACTTGACCCTATCTTGGATCTCCTCATACCTAACAGGCAGGACACTCAGTGTCCCACTCACACACCACCTTCTCATCTTGCTCCCTATGTGTCGGTGTCCCCAACATTCAGTTCCAGGACCCTTGCTCTTCTACATCTACACCTTCGGCCTAGGACAGCTCATGGATATTCAAGGCTTTCAGTATCACCTCTATGCTGATGACACACAGATCTACCTCTCTGGACCTGATATTACCTCCTTACTAATGATGAGCAAATTTGTTCGTAAAACAATTGCAAAACATAAATTCGGCACAAATATGGCACATTCAGATTCGTGATCGGAAACCCAAGCAAAATTTTATAAAATCGGTAAAAATCGGTAACATTCAGTAAAAGTGGGGGAAAATATTTGCGTTGGCACAAAAATATTTTCAGCACTTTATCAATGATAATGTTGTATCATGGCAGGTGTTTGGTGAAGGGAGGGGGTTGCAGGGCTCAGAGGAGCAGCATTCTTGTAAGCACAGCAGTCTTTTTTTTTCTATCTTTATGTGTGCATATTGCGGCTAGCCAATCATGGCGCAGGAAACACCCACAATGTCCTGACACAATGGCTTGTGTCATTGGCTGTTGAAATCACATGTCCCTCTCCATATAAATAGCGGACATCTTGTTTTAGCACCATTTTGACACTGTAACAGCACAGAGAGGCTGCTCCTGACGCTGCCACTGTTAACAGAAAGATTTTAGCTAGTTAGGCAGTTGTATATCAGTCAGATAGTGTAGCTAGATAGTGTTCAGTGTGGCTGTAAAATTTACCTTCTGGAATTTTTTTTTTGGGGGGGCAATTACTGAGGTTCACAGACAAAGCCAGCAGGCACATGTTATACAAGTGTGTTGTGCACTGCTTCTATTTTGCTCCATACACAAGTATTAGCATTCTTAATAATATTTTTTCACTAGCTAAATGTAAGAAAGCCTGCTGTATCCCACATTTTAGCTAGTTAGATAGGTGGTTGCATATCAGTCAGATAGTGTAGCTAGATAGTGTCCAGTGAGGCTGTAAAATTTACCTTCCGGAATTTTTTTTTGGGGGGGAGGGCATTACTGAGGTTCACAGACAAAGCCAGCAGGGCACATGTCCTACAAGTGTGTTGTGCACTGCTTCTATTGTGCTCCATTCACGAGTATAGCATTCTAATAAATATTTTCACTAGCTAAATGTGAAAAAGCGTGCTGTATCCCACATTTTAGCTAGTTAGCTAGGTGGTTATAGATCAGTCAGATACCATAGGTAGCTAGTGTCCAGTGTGGCTGTTAAATTTACCTTCCAGCACTTTTTTTTCTTTTTTGGCCATACTGAAGTGCACAAAGAAAGCCAGCAGTGCACGTGTTGTGTACTGCTTCTATTGTGATCCATGCACGAGTATAGCATTCTAATTCACTAGTGAAAAAATATTAAACAGCCTGCTGTATCCCACATTTTCATTTTGTGGCGGTGATATGAACCTGTCTGCAGACCTAAAGCACATAAAAAAAAATATATACTTTTTCAGCTTCAAAAAGTTAGACAGCCAGCGGTATCACACTTTGTCATTTGTTTGGGTTGTAATTAAGCTGTAGAGGTCTGATCCAGAGGCCACAAAAAATTCTTCTGTTATTAATGTCGTACAGTAAGGGACTTGACTTTAAAAATAGCTTGTAGCTTCTAGTGTGTTATCGAGGCCTGATCCTTGGTCCAAAAAATAATTCTTCTGATATTAACGTCATACAGTAAGGGACCTAACTTTAATAATAGTTTGTAGCATCTAGTGTGTTATAGAGGGCTGATCCTTGGTCCAAATCAAAATTGTTCTGTTATTAATGTCATACAGTAAGGGACCTAACTTTAAATAGTAATAGTTGTAGGCTCGATCCTGGATCTTGCACTTCCATAGCCGTCCTGTTATTGATTATTATTATTATTATTATTATACATTTATATAGCGCCATTTATTCCATGGCGCTTTACATATGAAAAGGGAAAAATATAGACAGATACAATAAACATGTGCTAGACAAGGGACACACAAGTACGGAAGGAGAGAGGACCCTGCCCGCGAGGGCTCACAGTCTACTTTTGTACGTTTCCATTCCCGCCCAAAAAATTCTTCTGTTACTAACGTCACACAGTAGAGGACATGTCACTTCCAAATTGTTTGGAGCATCCACTCAATCTTATACAGGCCTTATCGAAAGGCCCAAAAAAATTCTTCTGTTACTTATCGACAGGCCCCCCAAAATTCTTCTGTTACTAATGTCATATAGCAGGGGACATGTCACTTTTAAATTGTTTGGAGAATCCACTCAATCTTATACAGGCCTTATAGACAGGCCCCCAAAAATTCTTCTGTTACTAAAGTCATGCAGTAGGGGACATGTCACTTTTAAATTGTTTGGAGCATCCACTCAATCTTATATTGGCCTTATCGACAGGTCCCCAAAAATTCTTCTGTTACTAAAGTCATTCAGTAGTAGAGATCTCAGTTTTAAGTTGTTTGGAGCACATCTTCTTTCTCATACAGGCCTCATCCACACAGATTTTTCTTTTCTGTGACTAACTCAATTCAGCACACCATATTTCACCTTCTCATATAGTGCTACTGAAATTCAGCTGTGCAGAGGTGGTGCAGAGTAAAAAATCTAATTTTTAGCTGCTAATATTGTGCTCATAGCACACTATGTGAGCAACATGACTGGGAAAAAGCGAGGTCATGGTGGAAGGGGGATTAGGCTCAGTGTTCGAGATTGTGGTGAAATTGATGCCACTTTATTGGTGTCTGCCACTAATTTTTGGAAATGTGTATGTTAAAGGTCGAGTTCCCGCCTCTGCACAGGGGGAATCTCGAGCTATTCCCGCCGCGGTCCCCCATCCGTCTCCGGCCGCAGTGGAGTCTCCTCAGCAGAGACGTCGGTCCCAACGTCTTGCTCAGCCTAGTACTGTGCAGAGGTTTACTGCTGCCTCTCCAGGTTCTGCTATTGTGGCTAGTACTGGTCAGCGGCGAGCAGACGTCTTTAGGAATAAGTCCTGCGTTTCCCCTTCTGCGTTGCCCAGGGTAAGATCTCTCATTGGAGATCAGGGGTCACATGCTCAGTTACTGCAGCAGCTCCTATTGGTCCGCCAGGAAGGTCCTGAAACTACATGTGTTCTGAACAGTTTCTCATTTGTCCTTTTCTGGCAGGCCCTGTAGTTGCTTCTATAAAAGGGTTGTATGGCCATGCGGCCATGCGCTAGTATCAATTGCATTATGTGCTTTGCGCCAGTGTGATCATGTATGCATGTGGTTAGGGCTCGGCTGAAATAAGCCCTTAAAATACCGGCACCTCTGGTGAGGAGATTTGTGTGCACGTGTTCAGGGCTTGGCTGAAATAAGCCCCTAGAATACCGGCTTCTCTGGTGAGGAGATTGCTTGATTGCATTGCTGTCTGCATGATCATGGACTGCTATCCGCACAACAGTTATCTGTGTATCCCTGTGGAGTTAACAGGACACAGTACCTATCTCTGCGTCTTTACCTCAGCGACTCTGTGGTGTAACAGAGTTCGCTTATACCGCCATATTGTGCCACAGTATTTATATTTGCAACTCTGTGAAGCAACCGAGTTTGCCTATACCGCCATCTTACTAGCAGCAGGCTCTGCCTGCACGGTGGACCCCGGGCTGCGAACGCACCTATTATTTATATTTATTTTGTGCATTCTCCCAGCCCTAACAGTGTATACTCTTCGTTGGTTGTCCATTTGTCTTGGTTAGCTGTAGCGGAAGATGCGTCGGTCCCTATTATACTACTTCTACTCTCTTGAAATTGATACCAATTTGTTGTCTCCAACTAATTTTTAGAAATGTGTGCACTCGTGACTGGTTGTACATCTGCTGGATTGGCTGTAATGGAAGAAATGTCGCTCCCCATTATACTATTTTTACTCTTGTGAAATTGATGCCACTTTGGTGGTGTCTGTCACAAATTGTTTGAAATATGAGCACTCCTGGTTGGGTGTCCAATTGTCCATCAACTGAGTTGGGTGTAGTGGAAGACCTGTTGGTCCCTATTATACTATTTCTACTTTGGTGAAATTGATGCCACTTTGTTGGTGTCTGCCACTAATTTTTGGAAATGTGAACTTTCCTGTTTGGGTGTCCATCTGCTGGGTTGGCTATAGTTGAAGATATGTTGGTCCCTATTATACTATTTCTACTGTGGGTGAAATTGATGTCACTTTGCTGGTGTCTGCTAATACATTTTTGGAAATGTGTAGACTCCTGGTTGAGTCTCCTTCATGTGTGTTGCCTGTAGCAGTAGGTCTCTGTCAGGAATAGGCACACATACACAGCTCTGCTACATTTCCTTGGTATGTGAATCACATATTCCAGCAACGATCCCCCTTGCAGCTTCCGCCCTGCACAAGCTGCAGCCCCCTCCTTTGCATACAGCTTGTTGTGTAACGTGAGACCCTAGTGTGCCAGCAGCACACAGAGCAGTTGTAGAAAACTGGTTGAAAGCAGTTCTTGAAGTACCCGGCTCTTTGTCTAGTACCATGTTCATTTAAATTCAAATATATTAACACAGAATATTCATAGAAACAGGAAGCTCATATTTCTGGAAACTGCAGGGCTAGAGCTACCCACAGGTGGGTTTTGAAGCTTTGGCGTCTGTCAGGAGCTGAGAAAAGCAGGAACTGCTTTCCCCTAGCCGGCAGATAGATCGTGTTTGGTAACAATAGAAAGCTTTTCATAATAAGAAAAATGATAGTCCTGCCATCATCCTACTAGCCTCGCAGCCAGAGTTATGGTTCTCATAAGGTTTTAGTAAATTCTGAAAAGGAAGTACATTCCATAACTATGCCCACTCACTGAAGTCATGGGACAGAGGGTTATGAAGCCCAATTAGGAAGTTGTCTTTCTAGCTGGGGATCAGCTGTGGTGAGCTCTGCATTTTGACCTGCCACTCTGAGAAGGTCCCCTCTCCATACTTCACATGGCGTACCATTGATTGAGATATGTAAGATCCTTCATCTTTAATCCATTGTAATTTTGTAATTGCCTGTATATAATGTATCTGTCTCATTTGTAACATCGTTTTATATTTTTGTAAACACTGTCTATTCTTTTTGGAGTAAAATCTATAATATTTACTTGTTCTGTTTTCTTTGCTCTATAAGGTTACTTGCCACGTCCTCCATGCAAAATTCATGCTACCGAATGGGTTGGCTCCTGACCCGATATTGATATTCATATAAAAACTAGGAACTGGTGTCAGCGAGTGTTCTGGAGATTTGGGGAGACTCTTCAGTGATGGACGGAGGTTTATATGTGTATTTCCTGACCGAGACTGGGAATATTCATACTGCCCTCCCTGCAGAGTGCCTAATAGCCAGTACACGGCAAGGCGGCCCTTCTGGCGGCTACTTATCCTAGGTGTAGTTCCCTGACTGACCCGAGGGTAAGGGAGGTGCCAAAGAGCTGCAAGTTCCAAACCGCAACTGGAAAGTGGGATATAATAAATCCCCTAATGAACTGGGGGCAACCAAGCACCCCCGGTTCATGACAGACCCCAAGACCTGTAGTCCTCCACCCTCATTGAGTCAACTACCCGTGTTACTATTCTTACATTTTTCTGACAATAGTAATCAATGAAACTGATATTTGTGCCATCTGACTGTGGCTGGGCATCAATTTAAATTTTTTTATCACTTATATAGCGCCAATAAATCAACATTCGCTTTACAGACATTTACAGACATTACAGCCACTGTCACCATTGGGACTCACAATCGAAATTTAATATCTGTATGTCTTTGGAGTATATGTAGAAAAATAAGTACTGGGAGGAAACCCTTGCATACACGGTTAGAACATATAAACTCTTTGCAGTGCAGATGCTGTCCTTGGTGGGGTTGGAACACAGGA
Source organism: Oophaga sylvatica (assembly GCA_033576555.1). NCBI lineage: Eukaryota > Metazoa > Chordata > Amphibia > Anura > Dendrobatidae > Oophaga > Oophaga sylvatica. Next base: position 289,797,248 of record JARQOD010000003.1, on the reverse strand, counting down.
CTCCAGCGCTGCAAGGCTGCTAATGTTTTTGTGTTGACGACTCAATGTTTCTGTGGTTGGAAGCCTATCACTGTGATGCAAAGTGTGTGCGTCACTGTTGTCTTTGGAGAAACCACTGTTAAGATTGTCTTCAAGCATGTTTTGATACTGCAGAATTGGCGCTTCCCTTTTTCAGGTGGGGAGGCAACTGGCAAAACGTACTTTTGTATCATGAATAGAACACACTGGCACCCAGAAGTCAACAGTATTTCGAATCATAACTATACAGGTAACAATCATGTTGCAGATAGTGCTGCAAGAAGGCGCTCATGGGTCGGTTTCTTTCATGAGGTCCACCTCCACAGTGTGTTGGTGGTGGGATAACACTCAAGCTTTCTTCCTCCATCCCCTTGTGGCAACCATGGGCAACAGAGAGGGAATCATTATCCTCTTCATCTCCTAACTGGTACACGTTCATCAGCTCTTCCTTCTCGTCATTTTCATGGTCATTCTCCATTTGTTCCTCCTCCATTTGTTCCTCCCATGGCAACCACCTGTGAGACAACAGACCTGAACTTAGACATATTGTTAACCCTAAAGGCATTCTCTTCTTCTTCCTCGTCTTCCCCCGGGACCACCACCACCGCCTCACCCAGACTATTTAAAGTGTGGTCCAGCATTTAGATGACAGTAATAGTGATGCTGATGATGGCATCATCAACGCTCAACATCTTAGCAGCCATTTCGAAAACATGCAGAAGGGTGCAGAGGTCCGCTACACAAGTGTCAATTGCACCACGTCCTTACTGTGATGTGCCAGGCTATACAAAATGTCATACTGCACCAGGTCTTGGCGCTACTGCCACAGTCACTTCAACATGTGCAGAGTTGAATTCCATGGTGTGGTTACTTCACATATCTATGGGTTAACCGGCAGTCTGAAATATCTCTATACCAACGTAAGTGGAATGGTGAAAGTGAACACACGACAGTGTTTTCCACAGCAGCACATCCATGCTGGGACAGTGGTGTAGGAATTTCTGTACCATCAGGTTGAGGATGCGAGCCATGCAAGGCACATGTGTATGGTTCGCCCGGCGTAGGGCCACCACCAGGTTTGCACCATTATCACACATGACCTTTCCTGGCTCGAGGTTGAGTGTAAGCAGCCATTGCTCAACCTCGGCATGGATAGCTGTCCACAACTGTTGATCTATATGACTATGATCTCCAAGGCATATAAATTTAAACACTGTCTGATTGATGTGATCCGTGGCTGTGCATTACAGAGGTGGGGGGATTTCCTCTGCAGTGTTGTAATGTCTCTTTCATTAAGGCAGAGGTTGAGTGTACAGGTGGAGGCCCTAAAGGAAGTGGAGAAGGCAGAGGCACTGGAGGAAGTATTAGATACAGAGGTTTGTAAGCAAGCCCTGGGGATTCCAAGACTTGGTGTCTAGTTACACCTTGCTGTCTAGTGCTTTAAGTCTCCATCCCCTGGTGTGTAGTAGTTTAGTTCTCCAACTCAAGCTGTTTAGTAGTTTAGTTCTCCAATCCCTCTTGTCTAGTAGTTTAGCTCTCCATGTTCTGGTGTGTATTTGTTTAGTTCTGCATTCATAGCTGTTTAGTAGTTTAGCTCTCCAACCCCTGTGTCTATTAGTTTAGTTATCCATCATATGGTATGTAGTGGTTTATTTTTCTATCCCCAAGTGCCCTGCAAGCCTTGGGGATTGCAAAATTTGTGGAGAACCCATTCCCCGACTACCCCTACAGCCACCAGAGTCATCCAGTGCCCAGTCATCTAGCTGTAATTCCCTTGTCCATGCTTGCTCATCCAGGTGTCATTGTTGATATGCCCACTGGCAGACATAGAATTTCTCAGGGAATGGGTGATGATGTCTGCAACTTGTTGCTGCAGCGCAGGCACATCCTTCTTAGAGAAGTAATGGTGACTGGGCAACTAGTATTGGGGGGACTGCGACAGCCATCAGCTTTCGGAAACCACCTGTATCCATAAGACATAAAGGCTGCATTTCCGTGGCCAACAGATTAGAGTGGCCTTGCAATAATCACAGAGACCACAGGCCATGAGTCATGCAGAAACAAGTGCTGTGATCTTAGTAGCAAATAGCTCTCAGCTGGCCCCTATTGTCCAGACAATGACACGATTGGGCCACAAATCATCCGAGGAGGCCACAGGCTGTTCACAATAATTAGTTCTCAGAAAATTAATAGTGAGCGTACATCTTATCCACGTCCAGATTACAACACATGAAATATCCATATATCCCCCTGTATGATCACTGCTAACTCCACCATAACCCTACACCCCTCGCTGCCAACAACAATCCTGTTTTTAACCCAATAAATAAATGCAGGCCGATTGGACACCATTCTTCTTTTGAGGTTCACACCATCAGGGTGTTCTATCCCCTCTCCTTCAGAGTAGCAGTCATATACCGGCCCCCAGGCTCACCCACCGACTTCCTTGACTAATTTTATGCGTTGCGGCCAAACTTCATTTCCTCAGAATTGACAATCCTTATGCTGGGAGACTTCAACAGCTCCACCTCCCCAACTGCATCCCAGCTTCTATCTCTAGCCAATTCTTATGGCCTCTCACAACTTTTCAAATTCTGAGACACACAAAAATGGTAACACCCCTGATCTGTACTTTGGTTCAGGTCAATTTCCTACCTAGATGACTCACCTCTTACCCTTTGTCCCCATGAAACTAGGAGTATAACTACAACTTAGACATAGAGTTAGGTCAATATACATTTGGACAGAGACATTTATCTAATTTTGGTTCTAGACATTACCACAATGAATTTTAAACAAAATAATTCAGATGCAGTTGAAGTTCAGACTTTCAGCTTTCATTTGAGGGTATCCACATTAAAATTGGATGAAGGGTTTAGGAGTTTCAGCTCCTTAACATGTGCCACCCTGTTTTTAAAGGGACCAAAAGTAATTGGACAATTGACTCCAAGGTTATTTCATGGACAGGTATGGGCAATCCATTCGATATGTCATTCTCAATTATGCAGATAAAAGGTCTGGAGTTGATTTGAGGTGTGGTGTTTGCATTTGGAAGGTTTTGCTGTGAAGGAAACATGCGGTCAAAGGAGCTCTCCATGCAGGTGAAACAAGCCATCCTTAAGCTGCAAAAACAGAAAAAACCCATCCCAGAAATTGCTACAACATTGGGAGTGTCAAAATCTACAGTTTGGTACACCCTGAGAAAGAAAGAAAGCACTGGTGAACTCATCAATGCAAAAAGACCCTGGCACCCACGGAAGACAACAGTGGTGGATGATCGCAGAATACTCTCCATGGTGAAGAGAAACCCCTTCACAACAGCCAACTAAGTGAACAACACTCTCCAGGAGGTAGGCGTATCAATATCCAAATCTACCATAAAGAGAAGACTGCATGAAAGTAAATACAGAGGGTTCACTGCACGGGGCAAGCCACTCATAAGCATCAAGAATAAAAAGGCTAGGCTGGACTTTGCTGAAAAACATCTAAAAAAGCCAGCACAGTTCTGGAAGAACATTCTTTGGACAGATGAAACCAACATCAACCTCTACCAGAATGATGGAAAGAGAAAAGTATGGCGAAGGCGTGGTACAGCTCATGATCCAAAGCATACCACATCATCTGTAAAACACGGCGGAGGCAGTGTGATGGCTTGGGCATGCATGGCTGCCAGTGGCACCTGGTCACTAGTGTTTATTGATGATGTGACACAGGACAGAAGCAGCCAAATTAATTCGGAGGTATTCAGAGCCATACTGTGTGCTCAGATCCAGCCAAATGCAGCCAAACTGGTCATCGTTTCATACTACAGATGAACAATGACTCAAAACATAAAGCCAAAGCAACCCAGGAGTTTGTTAAAGCAAAGAAGTGGAATATTCTTGAATGGCCAAGTCAGTCACCTGATCTCAACCCAATTGAGTATGCATTTCACTTGTTAAAGACTAAACTTCAGACAGAAAGGCCCACAAACAAACAGCAATTAAAAACCACCGCAGTGAAGGCCTGGCAGAGCATCAAAAAGGAGAAAACACAGCGTCTGGTGATGTCCATGAGTTCAAGACTTCAGGCAGTCATTGCCAACAAAGGGTTTTCAACCAAGTACTAGAAATGATCATTTTGTTTACAATTATTTAATCTGTCCAATTACTTTTGGTCCCTTTAAAAACAGGGTGGCACATGTTAAGGAGCTGAAACTCCTAAACCCTTCATCCAATTTTAATGTGGATACCCTCAAATGAAAGCTGAAAGTCTGAACTTCAACTGCATCTGAATTGTTTTGTTTAAAATTCATTGTGGTAATGTCTAGAACCAAAATTAGATAAATGTTGTCTCTGTCCAAAAATATATGGACCTAACTGTATTTAGGTGCTCCCTAAAGACACATGTGTTTAGGGTGGCCTATCATGTTCCCTAATCAAATTCCTTTTATATATATAGCTTATTCTCTATTTCTCTGAACATAATTCACAATCAAACTCAACCGTACCCAAAAGGTTCATGCAGCCTTAATCTACCCATTTCCTCTAGATGTTTGTACCATCATTGTAAATAAGCACCTGTAATTGGTGTCACCCCCACCTCATTGTAGATTGTAACCTCTGAAGAACAGGGTCGTCATTATTTTTGCTTGAATTGTTTCATTATTTTAGACTTGGTAACTTTTGACTGTTTTATATGAACTGCTGACTTGTAAAGCTATGCTTAATGTGTTTGTGATATATACATAAAGTTTATTATTATTAGTAGACTGAAGATGGTGAAACTCAAACTGTTAACTGTGCTATGTACAGGAATGCAGAGTCTTTTATGTGAGAGTTTGCTGCTTTGCCGACACAGGGTGGAGTAGGGTGAACACAACAATCTGCTGGACTGTGAGAGAGGTGCAGGCGGGGATATTACAGTGGATTGAGAAAGATGGACTGTGCTTGCTATGTAAGATCAGTCAAAAACAGCAGGCATGTCCAATTCCGTACCAGCTAACAGGCTAACAATCACCCCAACAGTGGGGGGTAAATAAGTGGAGGTTCTTCGGCAGGAGACCTGTGTGACAACACTTGCCACAGTGACGGAGGAGGAAGAATCAGAAGATGCGGTTGATGGGGTGAATGGTGGTTGGCGAGTCCTGCTAGTCTGCATTTTAGCACAATGACACTCCCAGATTAATGCATGTTGATCACACGTATGGCAGGTCATGTATGTCATACTGAAATGATTTAATTTTTTTACTCTACTAGGTTGATTTTAAAAATTTGACAGATAACATGATTTTTTTAGATTTTTGCCAATCTGAAAAAAAGACCCAAGCTATGCAACTGCAAAACTGCGAACGCTACTGTCCACTGCCAGAGTTGTGCTCAGGATGCATTGGTTGTCGTGGTTGCATAAATCTGTGTCTATGTAACCTCCTCATATTCCTCCTCCTCCTCTGCCAAACTACTCAGCTGCATGTCTCTGGGTTTACACCAAGTGTGATCTACTACCTCATTGTCATCCTCTCTGTTCTCCCACTCTTTGCCCTGAGAGTCACCCTTCTCCTCTTCCTGCCTTGACAGGACAGTACAGTCTGCGGACTGTGGATTACCTTCACCCAACGGAGTTAACATCTGTTGAAGAGGCTTTGGTTTATGCTCAGACAAAATTTTGCCTGCCACAGATCTAAGCCAGAAAAAATTTGGCCATCTGTGCAGATGATTTCCTCCTCTTGACTCTGTGAATCTTTAGAGCAGACCTCTGATACCCATGGAATAGAATGTGTGAACAGCTCTGCAGAGTGGCCCATCTATGGTTCCCCATAGTCAGTTGGGCGCTCGGTGAGTTGTAATGTGGGGGGAAAAAAAGATTAATTGGGGTGCCACCACTGAGGACTGTGTTGTGTGTGATGTTTAAGTGGAGAAAGAGGAGCAGAGGCCACTTGATGCAGCGCTTGCCATCTGCTGGAGCAAATGTTCTTTCTGGCCTTCATCTACAAAGCGTACCATTGTATGGCTGCCAAAGGAAGGGAGTGTAATTGCCCTTACAGTTACAGAAGTTGTAAAAATGCTGCGCAAATTATGACTGCAGCAAAACAAACCGACTTCTCATTCCTCATATCATACATGTCTCGCAACCCTAAACAGCTATTCAGTACTTTCAATTCTTTCCTGCGTCCACCAGTTCCCCCTCCTTCTTCTCTCATCTCAGCTGAATACTTTGCCTCACCACCTGTGAACTTGACACAAAAACGTCCCACCTCATTCCAAACTTTACCACAGTCTTCATCACAAGCATTACCCACCTGTTCAACCAGTCACTAACAACTGGTATCTTCCATCCTGATTGAAACATACCCTGATCACACCCATCCTGAAAAAGCCCACCCTTGACCCATCCTCTGTGTCTACCTATCACCCTATATCATTTCTCCCTTATGCCACCAAACTACTGGAACAACATGTACATTTTGAACTATCCTCCCACCTCTCCTTTTGCTCTCTCTTTGACCGCATACAATCTGACCAGACCGCACCATTCCACTGAAACTGCCCTGACTAAAGTCACCAATGACATACTAACCACCAAATGGAAGCAACGCGAGTTTGTCCTCCTCCTCCTGGACCTGGCAACTGTCTTTGACACAGTGGACCATTCCCTCTTAAATACAGACTTTTTGATCTGTTGACATTACAGACTTGGCCCTTTGTTGGATCTCCTCATACCTAACAGACAGGACATTCAGTCTCCCACTTACACACCACCTCCTCATCTCGCCCCCTATGTGTTGGTATCCACCAAGGTTCAGTAGTAGGACCAGGAACTATGCTTAGAGGGTGCAATTGTGCGTTCCCTCCCTCTTAAAAGGACCACCCACATCAACCTAAGGTATTTCCAACCTATAGATGGGCAACACCTTTTATTTAAGGCTTCGCCTCCAATATGTAGGTGCCTGAGCTATGTTGTTAGTTTGCCTTGCATGCTTGCTAGTTGTCAGACTCCCCAGGTCTGCCTGTCTACCCTGTACCTGTCTGCTCTTACCTTTTTGTGCCTGTCTGTTTGTACCTGTCTGTGCTCTTCTGTCCATCAGCTGGTCCAGATCGCACCTACCAGCACCCATCTGTCGAACACCCGGTCCAGCCCACACCTGCCAGTGCTTTTCTGTTTATCAGGCGGTCCCATCTGCACCCGTGGCTGCTGAGTCCCTACAGTGCCTGCCTACATTTTTCATCTCTCCTTTGGGCCTTAGCAGCTTACCTGCGGTAGGGGGTCAGCTGCCACATTCTGTAGGTCAGCCATGGAGTAGTACCTGGTGCCACCTCTTTGTACCTCCTTGGGTCACAGTTTTCGACCTGCTGCCACTTTTCGAGTAGGGATTTGGTAGGCCACCTAGTTATGCCCCTTCCAGGCTTTCAGAGGGATATGGAACAGTGATTTCACCACCTTGCCTGTTACAGTCTCCATCTGCTGGGTTGGCTGTAGTGGAAGAGGTGTCGGTCTCTGCTATACTAATTCTACTTTATTGCAATTGATGACACTTTGTTTGTGTCTGCCACTAATTTTTGTAAATGTGTAGACTCCTGGTTGGGTCTCTTTCATGCATGTTGCTGTAGCTGTAGGCCTCCGAGACCGTCAGGCCTCCACTTCCTTGGACTCAGCTACTCATGTTACTATCCTTAAATTTTTCTGACAATGGTAGTCTAGAAAACTGATATTTGTGCCACCTGAGTGTGGCTCAGCATGAAAGCAGGTAGAGGTGTTCCATATGGTATCAGAGCTCCCAGCAAAGGGGCCCTACACCGATCCTCACCCACCTCGTCTTACTGTGACATTCAATTGAAATCTGTAAATGCTGTCCCAGACCCGATACCTCATGCCAGGCTGATTGCTGCAGTGCCATACTAAAATCTGTACTGTTGGTGAATTGAGGCTACTTTCCTGGTGTCTATTCCTCATTTGATGTGTTTTGGCAGCATTTAGATAAACAAAAAAAAAATTGGTTTGGTACCGTGTTAGCCAGTAGAAAAAAAAACATATAGAGTGCTTTCAGTGGGAGAAGCAAAATAGGAATCTTGTGGGTATGATACCTTTTAATGGCTAACAAAATATAGTTTAAGATATTAGAGGGCAAACTTTCGAGACTGCTTACGTCTCTTCATCAGGCTGGTGTAACAAAATATTTGAAGAAACACAATTATATACAGTGAAAAGCACAGGGATGATGTGATGCATGGACATTTAACTAAACAAACACTGAAATAAACAAACACTGAGCTTAAAGAGAGAATCCTTAATTAGGTAAGATTCGATAAGTGGTGTGAAAGTTTTATGGACCCCATATGCATGTGAGATCAAAGGACTGGTGGTGTCTCCATTGTTTTTGGAGGAAGTTGCTCAGATTTGGTAATGGGCCATGAATCCTCCTGACAGATTGAGTCCTGTGTGAACAGAATCAAAGATGTTAATGAATTTGCATTCCCAAATTCTGCGATGTTTTTGCGATTGGAAATTGCCTTTCAAAATGACAATTTTCATATTGTCTATGTTGTGTCCTGGACCACAGAAATGTTTAGCCACTGGTAGATGTTTTTTTTTGTCTGTAATCGTATGACGATGAGACCTCATCCTTGCTCTCAGTCTCTGTCCTGTTTCTCCAACATAGAGGCCACCCACAGGACATATATTGCATAGAATTAAATATACCACATTAGAGGAGGAACATGTGAATATCCCGGGGATCTTATAGTTTTGCTGTGTGTTGGGGACTTGGATCTTGTCGTTGGTCTCTATATGACTGCAAGTTTTGCATCTTCTCCCATTGCAAGGATAGGTCCCTCTTGGTGAATCTGAGGGCATTGAACTTCGGATCATGATGTTTCTTAAATTTGGATTGGAGGTTGCCTGTAACACAGCAAGGGGGGTCTTTAAATAATATTTTTAACTGGTCATCCTTGTGTAGTATATGGTGAAGTTTTTTAGCCGTTTTTCTCAGTATTTCAAGCTGTGGGTTGTAGGTCACTACCAGAGGTACACGGTGATTTTCCTCTCTTTTCCTGTTTTGAAGTAATTGACTTCTAGGTATCCTTGTGGCCCTAGTGATCTGGTCATCAATGGAGGTGGGATGGTAACCTTGAATTAAAAATGACATTTTAAGTTGGGTTAGGTGTTTATCCCTGTCCTTAGGACTGGAACAGATACGGTTGTATCTGAGGGCCTGACTGTAGACAATGGATTTTTTAATGTGTTTAGGATGGAAGCTGTCCCATCTGAGGTATGTGGGACGGTCAATTGGTTTCCGATACACTGATGTTTGGAACGAACCATTTTGGACTTTTATGGTGGTGTCTAGGAAGTTGATTTTTGTTTTTGAGTGGTCCAATGTCAAGTTTATGGTAGGATGAAATTTGTTGAATTTGTCATGGAAATCTAGAAGTTCTTGTTCGGACTCAGTCCAGACTATTAAGGTGTCATCAATGTAACGGAAATAGGCAAATGGTTTGATGGAGCAGGATGTTAAGAAGTCATTTTCCAGTTTAGCCATGAAGAGGTTGGCATACTGGGGTGCCATTTTACTTCCCATAGCGGTGCCGGTGCGTTGTAGATATAGCTCCTCACCGAAAGAGAAAAAGTTGTGTGTGAGGATGAATCTGGTAAGTGTTATTACAGACTCGGACGGGATCCCATTGGCCTCAAGAAACATTCGGCAGGCAGTTAGTCCATCTTCGTGTGGGATGTTAGAATATAAGGATTCGACATCCATCGTGGCTAAGATGGTGCTGTCGGGGAGGGAACCTATCGTGGATAGCTTATTTAGCAGGTCTGTAGTGTCCTGTATATAGCTGGCTGTCTTCCTTACCAGTGGCTTAAGGATGTTTTCTACCCACCCTGAGATTTCTTCAGTGAGTGTTCCCACCCCTGAGATGATTGGTCTCCCTGGGTTGCCTGGCTTATGAATCTTGGGAAGCATATAGAAAGTTCCCATCCTTGGATTCTCAGGTATTAAGTCCAGAAGGTTTATGGAGTCTGTACACAGACATTTGATGACTCTTTTCAACTCCCTCAATTATTTTGGAGTTGGGTCATCATCCAGTTTGGTGTAGTACTGTATATCCATCAGTTGTCTGTGTGCCTCTTTGATGTAGTCGGTTGTATTAAGGAGAACTATGGCACCACCTTTATCCACAGGCTTAATAGTGATCTCCCTGTTGTTCTTCAGGTCATAAATGGCCTTTCTTTCCTGCAAACTGATAGTAAATGTTTTCTTTGCTTTTTTATCCAATATCGTGGACTGCACCGAATGTCTAAATGAGTCAATATATTGGTCCAAAATGATGTTGCGGCCAGAAGGAGGTGTCCAGTCAGAGTTTTTCTTATTCTTTAGTCTGACTTGAATTTGGCTGCTCAGAAGCCCCAAGTCCTCTTTGACAGAGAAGAACTCCTTCAGTCTAAGTCTCCTGAAGTATTGTTCCATGTCACTACAAAGTTCTGTTTTGTCTAGAGATTTTGTAGGACAGAATGTGAGACCTCTGGAAAGTACATTGAGTTCTAGGTTAGTGGGTTTGTAGGAAGATAAATTAATAACACAGCTGACTTTACCTGTGTCCTTTTGGCGGTTTTGCCACTTGCTGTAGTGTTCAGGAGGAGCTTGACTGTTGCTGGAATATAGTCCTGCTTTCAGTCGAAGTCTGTGGAGTTTCTTTTTCTTGTTGTATATTAGGTACGACTGCAGAGTAGTATAGTAAAGCTGCATTTTCTGCTGTGTGTCACCAGAAATTGTACTCCTTAACACTAGGACTACTGGACTCGTGACCCCGCCTAGAACTACTGAAAGGAGTCATTTTGACTCCTTGCTTGTTTTCGTTTATTTTTAGAGTTTAATTTGTGGTTATTTATTAATAATTATATTTTTTGTAATGTATTATTATTGTGAGATCCAACAGTAATGCTTTTGATTGTTTTTTTTCTGCTTTTCTTATTTTTCTACAGAAAATAACAATAATTATAATAGACGTTTTTCAAACATTTTTTTTTATTCAAGTGCACACATATAAACAACAACTGAAGAACAAAAAGCAGAGAAAATATAGGTGGAGGAGCATAAAAATGAAAATATGGCGCAGAATTCACCTTCTAAACATTTGGTGTTTCGCATTTTAGGCATTGCCTTTGATTTATGGCAGTACATTGCCCACACAAAGACTTACCACAAGTCTTACAATTGCCGACAGATCTATTTTTCTTGCACTTTTCTTTGATCTGGCAAAATTTTGTTTGAACCATCACTTCTGAGCATGTAGAAACTTGGGACGTGGAACCCTTTTCTCTATCTGTGACATAAGGACCACTCAACTCTCTCACAAGCGTTTGCAAAAATGCCTTGCGTGACATTTTTTGGTGGGTTATCTCATTGAATATTATCCATGCATTTATACCCGCAAAGTCTAAGGCATTTTCAAATGCATGAACAGGCCATCTCCTTGTGCATATTCGTGTGGTATATTTTCGTGCCATCTGATCCACTACATCTACTCCATATTTTGTTTCATTGTAAAACTTTACCATTTCTGGAGTTTTTTTTAGCGGAATCAGACGCAACAACAACATCTGGATGGACGGAACTCAAAATTACAACATTTTTGTTGGGCTTTCCTTGATATACTGTAAGTGTAAAATTGTCTTCATTTCTAAACACTTTAGTGTTGTACAATTCCTCTTTCATGGATTTTATTTCTTTAGGCACTTCTCGCCTTATCTTGTTCAGTGTTCCCACGATGGTTGTTCCTTTGCTTTTTAGCTGTATAGCTAATTTTACTGAAGTAAAATAATTATCGGTTGTAACATTGCGACCTTTTTTCAAAAACGGGTCCAATAACTTCATTACCACATGGTCAGCTAAACGGTCCTCAGCACGGCGTGTGTCATCTTTGCCTAGATAAGGGAAGCCATTTGCCAGATATTTGCTCTCCTTATCAACAGCTAGCCAATATTTGTGGCCATATTTATCTGGTTTGGAAGGCATGTACTGCGTGAATGGACACCTAGTTTTGCTTGGGAAAAGTTGCTCATCCACCGTTATGTATGGGCCAGGTTTGTAACACGCAATACAATTTTCAATAAACCTGTCCCACACAGTAGAAAATAGAGCAAACTTGTCCGTTTGCAGTCTCTCCGATCGAGTAGATTTCTCATCAAATCTGAGAAACCTCATAATTTCAACAAAGCAGTCCCTAGTAGTGTTGAGCGATACGATAATGCAAATATCGGCTATCGGCCGATATTAGCTCTATCGGCCTTTCGATAATTCGTTTCGATATTTTCGTCTTATCGAATACCGTAATCGGATTTGTCACTGTCACTGTGAGTGTCCGTCGGTCGGGTCTGTCAGGAGTCAGCGGCACTTACCTGGCAGAAGATCTCCGGCGGTCACGTCCTGGACTGCTTGATGGCCGCCATTATCTTCTCCCTGGCGGTCACATGCAGTTTTTCGCGATAACTGCAGTGACTGCAGGGTAATCCCGGCCGTAAACCAGTCCGATGACGTCACCGCCGGGGAAGCAGGTAATCAGCTGTGCTGCGCCGGGATTCTGATGTAGCAGAGCTGGATCGTCGTGGGACACTCGTTACTATGGACTGCGTCGGTCAGGTGGTATTCTTTTTTTTTTTTTTCATTTTTTTACAGGAGATCGATGGCGTCGCAGGATGAGACTGTAATAAAAGTAATGAAAACTGTGTTTTGTTTTTTTTTATTAAATTAAAAAACTTTTTTATTAACATTCACCCGTCCGGGTACATAAACAATTTAACTATTTACATACAGGGACCCTGTCCGGGTTATTTATAATTCTTTGGCAGGTGTGTTCCAGGTACCACCTGGTACTCTTCTGATGCTTGCCAAACATCCGAGGCACCAAGGACCACCAGGACCTGATGACGTCGTGTGGCCTGTACAGTCAAGTCGTGACCCGCTATCTGGGTCTGTGTGGCCACCTCTTTCATCTCCCTCCGGGTCTGGAGCCCTATGTCACGGACTGAACGAACCCAGGGGGCCTAACAGGCGCCGGGTACGGGCCAGCTATACTTATCATGTCCATAGCTGGGGCTGCTGAGGAGACCACTGAGGGAGGCTTGGGAGATTTACGGCGTGGGGTGGGCACTTTTGCAGAGGCCTGGATGTGGGAGGCTGAAGGCTCCAAGGGTCTCACAGGTTCCTGACACACTGGGGAGTAGGGGTCGCACCTGGTAACATTTAGGGCGTACCATCCATTGTAACCCCAGTGTCGGGTGTAAGTCACCAAGTCTCCTGGCAACAGGTCCCTCCCGGTGTCCTTCTGGGAGGTGAGCCTCCACGTCCCGCCGGTTCACAAAAACTTCTAAATAAAGTCCAGGCTCCTTGATGAAGCCCCAACCACCTTTCAATTTAAAGCTCCGTACTGCACCCTTACGCCGCGGCTCACACAGGGTTCCTTTATCCTTTCTCATCCGGTCCTTATCTGCCCGGTCCTTCTCCAGGTTAAGTTGCCGAAGTTTTTGGGTTTCTCGCTGCTCCCTTTGTCGCTCTGCTTCCCGCTCCCAACGTCTCCACTCTTCCTCCTGACGCCGGTTGAAATTCTCCTCCACCAGCAGCTCCATGTCTCCACCACTCCACTGCAGCTTACAGTGTCCGGTTTGCGGCAGCTCTCCTGGCGCCCCCCAGTCCTGGCGGCGCTCACCTGCGGAGGAAGCAGCCGGCTCTGGAACAGATGACAGTCGGGGCTCCGGTACAGGCAGGTAGTGCTCTGGTGCCTGCGTGGCCTCCTCCATGAGGACGGGTGTCGCTTCTTCTGTCTCAGCGACGGGGGCAGACAGCGGGATCTGGGGTGCTGCCGGTGCAGCGTTTTTTGCACGAACGGGTGCCTCCACTGTGACAACGTCAACCGGATCACATTGCAAGGACTCCTCTACTAGAACGGGTGCCTCACCTTCCGGTACAGACACTTCAGGTAAGAGGGATTGGCGCCGCTCCAAGTTTAGTTTTAGGGCACGCCAGCTCGCTTCCATCTTGGCGACCTCCTCCCGGTGCCGGGCCAGGCCTCTTAGGGTATCCGCCGCTTCTTGCAGCGTAGGAGGGTTTCCAGGCCGGGTGCCCAACGGTGTTTCCGTGGCGATCGGGTCGCTTCCGTGGAGGGAGAGCTCTGAGTCTGACTGCTCCATCCCTTCACACTTCTGCTCGTGTCCATTAGCCATCTCTGCCAAGTCACATGTGTCATTAGCATCTGGAGAGGGCCCCTCTTTTGTAGGGAGGCGGGACCTTCGTGTTAGTTTCCGCACACTGAGGAGGATGAGGAGGCGGAACTGAAGAGCTGTGGGGCACGATCTTACATTGCAGTACCATTTACAGTGGTCGGCCATCGTTTTTGCGCCACTGAGTGAGTGTACACCCACGAAGAGCACGCCCTTCTTCTTCACCAGTGCCTCGTCGTGACGCAGATATGGCGGAAAAATGGCAAATACATTCTCTGATGATTTTAGCAATTCTCAAGCACAAAACCAGTTCAATTCAGGCACACAGGACTCGCTTATAGCGAGCTACAGAATCCTGTTCGTGACGCCCAAGTTGAGTCGCACAGAGCCAGAGGTTTTGGGGGTACTCGGCACCGAGCCCGTCGACTTCTATGGGGTATGTCACGGCTTTACCCGGCAATTGAATCAGAGTCTATTTTACTATGTAGAAGTGTATAAACTATAAATATATGTATATATATGTCACAATGACATGTATATATATATATGTATTCTATGTGTGTATATTTTGTGTTTACAACGTAAGAAAGGGTTTTTTTTGTTGCGATATTTTGTTCCCATAGACTTACATGGGACTTCCACTATCGAAATCGGATATCGACGATATTTAGTGCTATCGGCGATACAATTTCGATACGATATTTTTAGATATCGAGCAATATCGCTCAACACTAGTCCCTAGACATTGTCGCTTTGCAAAACGGTATTCCCCAGTCATTACACCAAATACTGCTAATCGAGTGACGGTTCGTGCCAGATATTCCACGAGCATAGAATATCGCAATGAATGCATCTAGCTCCTCATCAGATAGAGTAAACTGTAAATTATTGTTCCTGCATGCTACTGCAAGCGTACAGTTCTTTACATGTGTCAATATATATGAATCAAAAAATAAACGCCAGTAAACAAGCTATTTTGTTCAGCATTACACAGTAATACAAGCAGGTAAAACACAAGGAAAATGTGAAAAGTTGACATGTAAATTGAACTACATCTATATGAACATCAGGGTAAATAAGACAGAGTGAAAAAATTATGCACAAAACTTTATAGCAACATTTAGTGACAAAAGGACCTCAAAATATAGTAGGGAGTCAAAATGACTCCCTTCAGTAGTTCTTGGTAAATTTTGAAAAAAAACGCGCAAATTTTTCACCAAAATTATTTATTCTCACAAAATCTTTTTTCACATCATATTTGAGGAAAAGTCACCGAGTTTCAAGCCGGAATTCTGAAAAATGTAGTCACAAAAGAGAAATAAAAAACGAAAGGAGTCAAAATGACTCCATCAGTAGTTCTAGTGTTAAAGATATTATTTCCATTTGGACCTTTTTCTTGGTGCTGTAGAAAACATGAATAAGGTGGTTCCGTAGTCTCTCCAACGTCCTGTAGCAGAGGTGTTGTGAATAATGAGTATTGTAAGTATTCCGAATAGGATTCTTTAAGCTTAGTCCTTTGGGTATTAAGTGTTCCTTCTTGCATCTGGTTAAAAAGATGTCACTGTCCAGTTGTGCCAGTTTCTTCAAACGGTTTTTCAGTTTCATAGATGTACGGTACATTCTGGTATCCTCCATTTAGATAAACGAAAAAAAATTGGTTTGGTACCGTGTTAGCCAGTAGAAAAAAAACATATAGAGTGCTTTCAGTGGGAGAAGCAAAATAGGAATCTTGTGGGTATGATACCTTTTAATGGCTAACAAAATATAGTTTAAGATATTAGAGGGCAAGCTTTCGAGACTGCTTACGTCTCTTCATCAGGCTGGTGTAACAAAATATTTGAAGAAACACAATTATATACAGTGAAAAGCACAGGGATGATGTGATGCATGGACATTTAACTAAACAAACACTGAAATAAACAAACACTGAGCTTAAATAGAGAATCCTTAATTAGGTAAGATTAGATAAGTGGTGTGAAAGTTTTATGGACCCCATATGCATGTGAGATCAAAGGACTGGTGGTGTCTCCATTGTTTTTGGAGGAAGTTGCTCAGAGTTGGTAATGGGTCATGAATCCTCCTGACAGATTGAGTCCTGTGTGAACAGAATCAAAGATGTTAATGAATTTGCATTCCCAAACCCTGCGATGTTTTTGCGATTGGAAATTGCCTTTCAAAATGACAATTTTCATATTGTCTATGTTGTGTCCTGGACCACAGAAATGTTTAGACACTGGTAGATGTTTTTTTTTGTCTGTAATCGTATGACGATGAGACCTCATCCTTGCTCTCAGTCTCTGACCTGTTTCTCCAACATAGAGGCCACCCACAGGACATATATTGCATAAAATGTTTCTTAAAGCCAATGGGATTCCGTCCGAGTCTGTAATAACACCAGATTCATCCTCACACACAACTTTTTCTCTTTCGGTGAGGAGCTATATCTAGAACGCACCGGCACCGCTATGGGAAGTAAAATGGCACCCCAGTATGCCAACCTCTTCATGGCTAAACTGGAAAATGACTTCTTAACATCCTGCTCCATCAAACCATTTGCCTATTTCCGTTACATTGATCACATCTTAATAGTCTGGACTGAGTCCGAACAAGAACTTCTAGATTTCCATGACAAATTCAACAAATTTCATCCTACCATAAACTTGACATTGGACCACTCAAAAACAAAAATCAACTTCCTAGACACCACCATAAAAGTCCAAAATGGTTCGTTCCAAACATCAGTGTATCGGAAACCAATTGACCGTCCCACATACGGATCATGATGTTTCTTAAATTTGGTGGGATGGTAACCTTGAATTAAAAATGACATTTTAAGTTGGGTTAGGTGTTTATCCCTGTCCTTAGGACTGGAACAGATACGGTTGTATCTGAGGGTCTGGCTGTAGACAATGGACTTTTTAATGTGTTTAGGATGGAAGCTGTCCCATCTGAGGTATGTGGGACGGTCAATTGGTTTCCGATACACTAATGTTTGGAACGAACCATTTTGGACTTTTATGGTGGTGTCTAGGAAGTTGATTTTTGTTTTTGAGTGGTCCAATGTCAAGTTTATGGTAGGATGAAATTTGTTGAATTTGTCATGGAAATCTAGAAGTTCTTGTTCGGACTCAGTCCAGACTATTAAGGTGTCATCAATGTAACGGAAATAGGCAAATGGTTTGATGGAACAGGATGTTAAGAAGTCATTTTCCAGTTTAGCCATGAAGAGGTTGGCATACTGGGGTGCCATTTTACTTCCCATAGCGGTGCCGGTGCGTTGTAGATATAGCTCCTCACCGAAAGAGAAAAAGTTGTGTGTGAGGATGAATCTGGTGAGTGTTATTACAGACTCGGATGGGATCCCATTGGCCTCAAGAAACATTTTATGCAATATATGTCCTGTGGGTGGCCTCTATGTTGGAGAAACAGGACAGAGACTGAGAGCAAGGATGAGGTCTCATCGTCATACGATTACAGACAAAAAAAAACATCTACCAGTGTCTAAACATTTCTGTGGTCCAGGACACAACATAGACAATATGAAAATTGTCATTTTGAAAGGCAATTTCCAATCGCAAAAACATTGCAGGGTTTGGGAATGCAAATTCATTAACATCTTTGATTCTGTTCACACAGCACTCAATCTGTCAGGAGGATTCATGGCCCATTACCAAATCTGAGCAACTTCCTCCAAAAACAATGGAGACACCACCAGTCCTTTGATCTCACATGCATATGGGGTCCATAAAACTTTCACACCACTTATCTAATCTTACCTAATTAAGGATTCTCTCTTAAGGCCTGGGTCTCACATAGCGATACACCAGCGATCCCGACAACGATATGCACTTGTCAGGATCGCTGGTGTATCGCTACATGATCGCTGCTGAGCTGCCAAACAGGCAGCTCAGGCAGCGATCAGCACAGTGACCACTGCGGGTAACATCGCTTAGTTACCCGCAGTGTACCTTGGATACCAGCGCCCTGATGCAGGGAGCTGGTAACCAAGGTACACATTGGATTTCCGGGAGTTGCGCGGTGCCTGGAAACCCGCTGTGTACCTTGGTTACCAGCTCCCTGCATCAGGGCGCTGGTGTCCAAGGTACACAGCGGGTTTCCAGGCACAGCCCCGCGCCTGGAAACCCGCTGTGTACCTTGGTTACCAGCGGATCGCTGGTCTCCCGCCTGTCACACCCAGCGATGCGTGCCTGTCAGCGGGAGACCAGCGATCAAAAAAATGTCCAGGACATTCAGCGACGATCAGCGATACACAGCAGGGGGGCTGATCGTCGCTGAATGTCACACACAGCGATATTGCTGGGGAGATTGCTGCTGCGTCACAAAACTAGTGACTCAGCAGCGATCTCGCTAGCGAGATCGCTGTGTGAGACGGGGGCTTTAAGCTCAGTGTTTGTTTATTTCAGTGTTTGTTTATTTAAATGTCCATGCATCACATCATCCCTGTGCTTTTCACTGTATATAATTGTGTTTCTTCAAATATTTTGTTACACCAGCCTGATGAAGAGACGTAAGCAGTCTCGAAAGCTTGCCCTCTAATATCTTAAACTATATTTTGTTAGCCATTAAAAGGTATCATACCCACAAGATTCCTATTTTGCTTCTCCCACTGAAAGCACTCTATATGTTTTTTTTGGCAGCATTTGGCGCCGTGATCAGGTGTTGTGCATGCGTTTGTTTTTTTTGCCTCCATTGAGGTGAATGGCGTTCGGCTACGTTAAGCGAATATTCGACAAATCAATTGGTGAATATTCGAAATTCGGCGAACATAATCCGAAACGAACATTGAAATATTTGCTCATCTCTACTCCTTACTAACCATAATCCCACAATATCTGTCCGCTATTTCATCTTTCTTCTCTGCTATATTTCTTAACACTTAACATGGATAAAATCGAATTCATCATCTTTCCACCATCTGATTTAACAACCCAATCCACAACCTGTTTCCTCCATACATCTGAGATCTATTGGTATGCAACCTCCAATCCTCACAAGATCTCCTTCTCTACTCCCCTTTTATCTCCTCTTCCCACAATCACATACTATATTTCTCCCGTAGATCCCCTCTACTCTGGACCTGTGTACCACAACATATAATATTCTCGCCTACCATGGGAACCTTCAAAATAACCTGAAGAAGTACCTCTTCTGATAAGCCTACAACTTACACTAATCATTGCTCCACCACAAGCAGCTCTACCCTCACCTATTATATTCTCACTCAACCCTTGTAGATTGTGAGTCCTCACGGGCAGTGTCCTCTCTTATCCAGTACCAGTTGGTGACTTGTATTGTCTAACAATATTGTTCTTGTTTTTATTATGTATACCCCTTTTTACATGTAAAGCACCATGGAATAAATGGAGCTATAGCAATAAATAATAATAATACTGCTGTGCTGCTGCCAAAGAAAGGGAGTAGGGTAGACTGTACAGTAACAGAAGTTTTTGTTTTTTTTTTAAAAAAAGCTCAATTATATTATTTCTACTCTGGGGAAATTGATTACACTTTAGTGGTGTGTGGCAATAATTTTTGGAAATGTTTGTACTCCAAACTGGATCTACTTCATGTGTGTTGCTTGAATTTGGCAGGGCCACCAGCACAGCAGGCCTACACCAGTCCTTCAACCACCACTTAATTTCAACCAAATTTCAAAGCTATAATTGCTGGCCCAGACCCTGGTACCTCATGCATGACAAATGGCTGACTGCTTCTCTGCCATTATAAAATGTTCTACTGTGGGTCAATTGATGAGTCAACTACCTGTGTTACTATCCTTACAATTTTCTACCAATAGTAGTCTATGAAACTGATGCTTATGCCACCTGAGTGTGGCTGTGAAAAAAATAATTGAGCTGTTGCATGAGGTATCAAGGCTACCAGCAAAGAAGGCTTACACCACTCCCTTACCCACCACATTGTAATTTAAACTTCAATTCAAAGATCTAAATGTTGTCCCAGACCTTCATACCTCATGCATAGCTCATGGCTGACTACTACTGTACTATTCTCTAAAATTTCTACTGTGGGTGAATTAATCAGTGAACTACGTGTGTTACTATCCTTCAATTTTTTTCTAACATTGGTGGTCTACCAAGCTGATATTTGTGCCACCTGAGTGTGGCTGAGTAAAAAAGCAGTTTAAGCTGTTCCATGAGGTATCAGGGCTCCTAGCACAGCAGGCTTACACTGGTCCCTCACCCAACTCATCTTAATTTAAACTTTTATTAAAAGCTGTAAATGTTGGCCCAGACCCTGATACTTCATGCATGGCCCATGGCTGACTGCTCTTGTGCGATTATTAAATTTCTACTGTGAGTCAATTGATGCCACTTTTCCTGGTGTCTGCCCCTAATTGGAGCTTTTTTGGTGGCTTTCCCCACCCCCAAAAGGTGTTGTCTATGAGTTTGGTTTTGCCTCCTTTGAATTCAGTGAGGTTCGGATATTTTCATCGAACCGTTCAATGAACTGTTCTGTGAATATCGGGATGTTCGCCGAATCCGAACGGAACTGAACCTTACCTTGAAATGTTTGCTCATCTCTAGTTGTTACCTAATAGCGACATAATCGTACACCTAATCACAAAAGACTAGGGGACTGATTCATCAAGACCACAACTCCCTCACTGTTCTTGGTAAGGGGGCATGTTGGAGAGGAGGCTCATGAATCACTAAGAGGGGCAATGCTAGGTGCGCCTCGCCACAATTTTTAATCCAGCTTCTGCTTGTCATATATTTGAGAAGCGGGGGTTGCCATGCCCCACTACACCTCTGTCCCACTCCAGCCACACCAACTTTTTGGAGCTGGGGGAAACATATGGTGTATTAGAATTTCAGAAGATTCTCTCATCTCTAATCATGGACCCATAGCACCCACCCACCACCATATTATGCTTAACCCCATGGCTAGTAATCTGCAGTGCTGTGCATCCACTAAACGTCTTTATTTTGCACCCCAAGCAGTAGCGTAGCTACCGGAGGGGCAGAGGGGCCCACCCAGCTCTATGCTACCTTTAACTGTATCGGCATGCGCAGCTCGTTGCAACAGTTAAGCTCCATGGTAGAGCAGGGAGACACCGTGAGGTCTTCACTGTATTTACAGTCTCTGTTCTGTAAACCACAGGTTGCTTTAAGCCTGCGGTTTACAGAATGGCCGAGGCGCTGATGCAAGTGCAGGACGTCAAAGTCCCACTGAGGTCACGGAATCGCGCCGTGTCGGGACTCTGATGTCCTGTGCATGTGTCGGCGCTATGACAGTGCGTTGATCCACCCAAACCTCGCTGGAGGACTCATCAGAATCCTGGATTAGATGAGTATATGTTTTTCCTATTTTAATTAAAACTTGTGGAGGCATCATAAACAATGGGTGACCCTGAAACAGGAGGGGGGTACATACATTATATAGACTACTGTGCAGGCCCTATTGGGAGTCATTATACAGTTTAAGGGATAATGTAGAGCTCATTATACAGTGTAGTAGCAAAAGTGGGGCCCATTATACAATTTAGTAGTTAATGTGGGGACAATTATACAGTATAGGAGGCAATGTGGGCCTATTATACAGCGTAGTAGCTAATGTGGAGGCCTTTATACAGCTTGGGCGCTAATGTGGGAGCAGTTATACAGTATAGGAGCTAATATGGGGCCCACTATACATTATAGGGGCTAATGTGAGGCCATTATACAGTGTGGGAGCAAATGTGGAGACCATTATACAGTCTTTGGGCTAATGCAGCAGCAATAATACAATTTGGGGGCTAATGTGAAGGCCATTATAAAGTTTGGAGGCTAATGCGGGGGTCATTATACAGTGTGGAAGCTAATGTAGGAGTCATTATATTGTTTGGGGGCTAATGCGGGGTCAATTATACAGTTTGAGTGCTAATGTGATGGCCATTATAAAGTTTGGGGCTTACTGTGGGGGCCATTATTAAGTGTGGGAGCTAATTTGGGGGCTATTATACAGTGTGTTGGGCATTAAACTGTGGATTCTAATGTGAGGGCCATTATACAGTGTGAGGGCTTTTGTGGAGGTCATTATACTGTGCTTTGGAGGAGCAGTGGAGACATCATACTCTGTATAGAGGAGCTGTGGGCCTACCACACTGCGTATAGAGGCGCTGTACTTTGTGGTAGTGAGAGAAATTCAGCAGATGCCCGAGACTGCAGGGCACAGACCCAAATTTGGGACTGTCTACTATATCTGGAACAGTTGGGACTACAGATGAGCGGATCGATTAATGGAACACCGGTCCAGCGTCTAGATCAGTGCTACCTCTTACCTTCCGGCACCCCCGGCTCGGCCTTTCATTAGCCAGGACTGGTGCAGCATCATCTGTGTGTACTGCTCATCTCTAGCTGAGAATGATAAATTTATTTTTTGTTCATTCATTCACAGTCGTAGCAGCCAGAACTTTCTCATCTTTATGTAGCTGCACTATCTGACATCTGGCTTTTTTTGTGTCTGTAAGGCCATATTCACACTCTGCATTAATATTGTGTTTTTTGTTTTCTGCAGGATCTGCAACAAACTACACAATAACAATCTTCTCTGATTATTGCTGCATTTTTTAGGCCTTTCCCTCTTATTTGATGTGTTTGTTGTGCAAATCTGAAGCCATGTTTTTAATGTGTTTTTTTATAGTACAGAAAAGCTTTGATTCTGCACTTAAAAAGTAACTGCAGTTTTTTACATGTTTTTTTAGGCCCTACATAGAAGACTAGAGAGAAAAAAAATCATCTGAACTCTGCGGTTTTGGTGCATTTTTTCTCTATAGGCCTCTTATGAAAAAAAACGCATGGAAAAAATGCTGTTGCATTTTTAAGCACAGAGTCAAAGTTTTTCTGTACTATTTAAAAAAGTGTTAAAAAGTCTGCTTCATGTCTGCACAAAAATTGCATCAAATAAAGGGGAAGTAGCATAAAAGGAATACAGCAAACACATAATAATCAGAGAAGATTGTTATTATGTTGTGTGGTAAGGACACCTGCATAAAATTTGTCTATTTGCTAATTTGTGATGTTTACTATAAAAAAAAACATTAAAAATTACATTTTTTTCATTAAGTGTTTTTCATTATTTTTTAGTAATTTTATAGGATGAAAAAAACTCTTGTTCTCCCTCATGAATACAAATACATAGAAATACACTACTATGTAGGGATGTATCTCTATGTAATATGCCTGTGGAGTCAGAGCCTGCAATATGGATCAAGTATACAAAATTTTCCTTGTTACATGACCAGAAACTGTGTCTGAATGTTGTATGTAATGTTGAAGGTTGTGGGTTCAAATGCTGGGGAGACTCACAAAAAAAGAAAAACAAGATGTTTTGTAATTGCTTTTCATTAATTTAGGCTATTTTTTAGGAACACAAGAATCAGAATGTTTCTTCACCTCTAGTATACAGCTACAGATAAATACATAGTTATAAACAACTAGTGATGAACCCGTTCTACGCCTGGGTGGCAAGCATTTTTATAGGTACATGGTCTCCCATTCTGGTATGCATGGCACCCCTCATCCCTATCCTGGTATGTATGGTTCCCTCACCCCCACCCAAATCTACTATGCATGGCACCCCATTCCTCATCCTGGTATGCAAGGTCACCTCCTGCCCAATCCTGGAATGCATGGTCCCCTCACCCCCCAATTCTGGTATGAATGGTCCCGTCACCCCCAATTCTGGTATGAATGGTCCCCTCACCCCCCAATCCTGGTATGAATGGTCCCCTCACCCCCCAATCCTGGTATGAATGGTCCCCTCATCGCCCAATCCTGATGTGCATGGTCCGCTCACCCTCCAATCCTGATGTGCATGGTCCCCTCACCCCCCAATCCTGATCTGCATGGTCCCCTCACCCCCCAATCCTGATCTGCATGGTCCCCTCACCCCCCAATCCTGATGTGCATGGTCCCCTCACCCCCCAATCCTGATGTGCATGGTCCCCTCACCCCCCAATCCTGATGTGCATGGTCCCCTCACCCCCCAACCCTGATGTGCATGGTCCTCTCACCCCCCAACCCTGATGTGCATGGTCCCCTCATCCCCAATCCTGATGTGCATGGCCCCCTCATCCCCAATCCTGATGTGCACGGCCCCCTCAACCCCCAATCCCGATATGCACGGTCCCCTCACCCCCCAATCCCAGTATGCACGGTCCCCTCACCCCCCAATCCCGGTATGCACGGTCCCCTCACCCACCAATCCCGGTATGCATGGTCACCTCCCACCCAATCCTGGAATGCATGGTCCCCTCACCCCCAATTCTGGTATGAATGGTCCCCTCACCCCCCAATCCTGGTATGAATGGTCCCCTCATCGCCCAATCCTGATGTGCATGGTCCGCTCACCCCCCAATCCTGATGTGCATGGTCCGCTCACCCCCAATCCTGATGTGCATGGTCCGCTCACCCCCCAACCCTGATGTGCATGGTCCGCTCACCCCCCAACCCTGATGTGCATGGTCCCCTCACCCCCCAACCCTGATATGCATGGTCCCCTCACCCCCCAATCCTGATGTGCATGGTCCCCTCACCCCCCCAATCCTGATGTGCATGGTCCCCTCACCCCCCAATCCTGATGTGCATGGTCCCCTCACCCCCCAATCCTGATGTGCATGGTCCCCTCACCCCCAATCCTGATGTGCATGGTCCCCTTACCCCCCAATCCTGATGTGCATGGTCACCTCACCCCCCAATCCTGATGTGCACGGTCCCCCCACCCCCCAATCCTGATGTGCACGGTCCCCTCACCCCCCAATCCTGATGTGCACGGTCCCTTCACCCCCCAATCCTGATGTGCACGGTCCCCTCACCCCCAATCCTGATGTGCACGGTCCCCTCACCCCCCAATCCTGATGTGCATGGTCCACTCACCCCCCAATCCTGATGTGCACGGTCCCCTCACCCCCCCAATCCTGATGTGCATGGTCCCCTCACCCCCCAATCCTGATGTGCACGGTCCCCTCACACCCCAATCCTGATGTACACGGTCCCCTCACCCCCAAATCCTGATGTGCACGGTCCTCTCACCCCCCAATCCTGATGTGCACGGTCCGCTCACCCCCCAATCCTGATGTGCACGGTCCCCTCACCCCCCAATCCTGATGTGCACGGTCCGCTCACCCCCCAATCCTGATGTGCACGGCCCCCTCACCCCCCAATCCTGATGTGCACGGTCCCCTCACCCCCCAATCCTGATGTGCACGGTCCCCTCACCCCCAATCCTGATGTGCACGGTCCCCTCACCCCCCCAATCCTGATGTGCATGGTCCTCTCACCCCCAATCCTGATGTGCATGGTCCCTTCACCCCCCAATCCTGATGTGCATGGTCCCTTCACCCCCCAATCCTGATGTGCATGGTCCCCTCACCCCCCAATCCTGATGTGCATGGTCTCCTCACCCCCAATCCTGATGTGCATGGTCCCCTCAACCCCAACCCTGATGTGCATGGTCCCCTCACCCCCCCAATCCTGATGTGCATGGTCCCCTTACCCCCCCAATCCTGATGTGCATGGTCCCCTCACCCCCAATCCTGATGTGCATGGTCCCCTCACCCCCCCAATCCTGATGTGCATGGTCCGCTCACCCCCAATCCTGATGTGCATGGTCCCCTCACCCCCCCTATCCTGATGTGCATGGTCCCCTCACCCCCCAATCCTGATGTGCATGGTCCCCTCACCCCCCAATCCTGATGTGCATGGTCCCCTCACCCCCCCTATCCTGATGTGCAAGGTCCCTCACCCCCCCTATCCTGATGTGCATGGTCCCCTCACCCCCCAATCCTGATGTGCATGGTCCCCTCACCCCCCAATCCTGATGTGCATGGTCCCCTCACCCCTGCTATCCTGATGTGCAAGGTCCCCTCACCCCCCCTATCCTGATGTGCACGGTCCCCTCACCCCCCCAATCCTGATTTGCATGGTCCCCTCACCCCCCAATCCTGATGTGCATGGTCCCCTCACACCCCCCCTATCCTGATGTGCATGGCCCCCTCACCGCTATTAAACTGCACAGATACCCCAAAAAAAACAAACATTTATACTCACCTTTCATCCCTGTGCTCCAGCGCTGTTCCGTTCAGCTGGACGCCGGGGGAGGAGAGCGGTGCCGGAGTACGCGCATGCCCATACCGCGCGGTCCGGCGCCATATTTCTGAAGACACACTGTAAATGTGTCTTCAGCAAAATGGCGCCGGATAGCGCTATTGCGCATGCGCGATCCGACGCGCACTCCTGGTCTCCTGCCCCGGGAGAAGAGAAGCGCCGTGGCAACGCTCCTCCCGGTCAGGTAAGTATGTGAGTATGGCGCCGGAGATCGCGGTATGCATCCAGTACGCATACCGCGATCTCCGGCGCCATACAGAGTACTCACCGCTCTGGATGCCTCACTCTGTCTGGAGCCAGACTGCGCAGGCGTGTCGCGCTTGCGCAGTCTATAAAGGCTTCAGACAGAGTGACGCTCCCACCGTTATATTATAGATGTATCTCTATGGACATGTATAATCTGCGTCTGTGTTATTGCCTGCAATACAGATCAAAATTACCAAATGTTCCTATCTATTAAAGAATCCCTGCCCCTCAAATAAAATCCAGTGAAATCTGCATTCTCAAATCCAAATATCCCCTCCGTCTGAGCCCCACTGTGTCTTAACAGCAATAAGCCGCACACATATTTGGCATTATTGTAGTGGAAAGTGAGCACTTAATTTATGGGGTGCATGTTTCTAGAAGCATAAGCAGAACACTTTGTATTGGACGCACAATGTATAGTCAATAAACTGGTAGATTTTCAATCCTTCAGAAAAATTGGAAAAAGCATGAATGTTACAAAATAGTCACTGCAGCTGTAGATGAATTCATTGGGAGGTGTAATTTCAAAAATGGGGTCACTTTGGTTTTCTGCTGATCTGGCACCTTAGGGGCTCCAGAAGCATAAGTATATGGAGCGAGGCAACACTCACTAGCCGCGAGTATACAGTGAGTTCGGAAAGTATTCAGACCCCTTTAAATTTTTCACTCTATTTCATTGCAGGCATTTTGTAAATGCAAAAAAAAGTTCATTTTTCTCAATAATGTACACTCTGCACCCCATCTTTACTGAAAAAAAAACAGAAATGTAGACATTTTTGCAGATTTATTAAAAAAGAAAAACTGAAATATCACATGATTATAAGTATTCAGACCCTTTGCTCAGTATTAGAGATGAGCAGTGTTCGAATCGAACTGTTCGCCAATCTCAAATTCGAGCTGTTTTGGGCGATGTTCAAGCCGTTCGACGAACCCGAACGATTTGGAAAAAATCCGGCTGTTCGAGGTTATGTTCGATACTGTTCGTGCACCAAAATCGTAACTGGATTTTTTCTCAGTAGTGCTGAGAATCAATGTTAATACGCATTTTGAGTGTACAGCGGGGAGGGTGGAGGGGCATGGGATGGATCTCTGCAGAAATAATGAAGATGTCCATTTTTTTTTCTCTTTCCCGCATTTCCAGTGGGCGGTGCAGTCTGTCAGCCTATCAGCAGCGCACACACGGAGCGAATTTTTTTTTTCACACAAGCAAGGGCATGTGTCATTGGCTGTGTATGTCACATGTCCTTGCCCTATAAGACCCAGTCATTTTCCCCGTCGCCACCATTTTTTCACTGCTGCAGCTCAGTGTTAGACAGCACTGCTGCTGCTGTGAGCGCTATCTTGTGCAGCAGCAAATTGGAAGAGAAATTTGACTTAAAGCGACTGAAAGGTTTAGGGAGTAGGGAGTGGGACTAGTTTGTAATTGCAGCCCTTTTGAGGGCTAGGTTACAGCAGTTCCTAGCACTTTTAGCAGGCAGGTCTGTGCTCTTAATAAATAGACAGATAGGTTGGGAGTAGTGACTATTTGTAATTGCAGCCCCTTTGAGGGCTAGGTTACATCAGTTCCTATCACTTTTTGCCAGCTCCACCAGCGTTCAAATAACTACGAATTTTGAGCTGCATTTTGCCTTTAAAATAAATGTGGGCATAGTAGCAGTGTGAGGTACTCATTCTATTAGGCCATCTATACAAAGCTCCACCAGCGTTCAAATAAATATGAATTGTTAGCTGCATCTTGCCTGTAGAATAAATGTGGGCATAGTAGCAGTGTGAGGTACTCATTCTATTAGGCCATCTATACAAAGCTCCACCAGCGTTCAAATAACTATGAATTTTTAGCTGCATCTTGCCTGTGGAATAATTGTGGGCATAGTAGCAGTGTGTGGTACTTATTCTATTAGGCCATCTATACAAAGCTCCACCAGCATTCAAATAAATACGAATTTTTAGCTGCATCTTGCCTGGACAATAATTTAGGGCATAGTAGCAGTGTGTGGTACTCATTCTATTAGTCCATCTATAGAAAGCTCCACCAGCGTTCAAATTCCTAATAATTTTTAGCTGCATCTTGCCTGTAGAATAATTGTGGGCATAGTAGCAGTGTGTGGTACTCATTCTATTAGGCCATCTATACAAAGCTCCACCAGCATTCAAATTCCTAATACCGTATATATTCATGTATAAGTCGACCCGTGTATAAGCCGACCCCCCTACTTTTGCCACAGAAAACTGGGAAAAAATATTGACTCGCATATAAGCCGGGTGTATAAACCGCCGTCCTGCTCTGTGCTGCCCCGTCCTGCTCCTTGCTCCCTCATCCAGCTCTGTGCTCCCCCATTCTCCTCTGTGCTCCCCCTCCTGCTTCGTCCTCCGCTGTGCTCCCCCCTTCCTGCTCCGTCCTCCTGTGCCCCCCCGTCCTGCTCCGTGCTCCTCTGTGCTCTCCATCTTCCCCCATCCTGCTCCGTACTTCTCTGTGCCCTCCGTCCACCCCCCATCCTGCTCCGTGCTCCTCTGTGCTCTCCATCTTCCCCCGTCCTCACCCATGCTCCTCTGTGCCCTCCATCTTCCCCCCATCCTGCTCCATGCTCCTCTGTGCCCTCCATAATCCCCCCGTCCTGCTCCATCCTCCCCCTATCCTGCTCCGTACTTCTCTGTGCCCTCCATCCACCCCCCATCCTGCTCCGTGCTCCTCTGTGCTCTCCATCTTCCCCCTGTCCTCACCCATGCTCCTCTGTGCCCTCCATCTTCCCCCCGTCCTGCTCCATGCTCCTCTGTGCCCTCCATAATCCCCCCGTCCTGCTCCATCCTCCCCCTATCCTGCTCCGTGCTCCTCTGTGCTCTCCATCCTCCCCCTGTCCTGCTCCATTCTCATTGTCCTCCTCCATGCTTCCCCCGTCCTCCGTTCTCCCCCCATCATACTCACCCTCCCTGTGCCATCGCTGAACGTCCCGGCAATCCTGCGCTGTACCCGGCTTCCTGCAGCTCTCCTGTGCTGAGCGGTGACGTAATACCGCTAATTAAGGCTATGAATATGGATGCCACGCCTATGGGAGTGGCGTCGCGTCCATATTACATGACCTTAATGAGCGGTATTACGTCACCGCTCAGCACAGGAGAGCTGCATGAAGCCGGGTACAACGCAGGATTGCCGGGACGTTCAGCGATGGCACGGGGAGGGTGAGTATGATGTCCCTGCAACCGGCTCCTGCCGCGGCACCCCCTCCCCAGCTGGTTTCTGCCCAGTGACTGGTGTATAAGCCGAGGGGGCATTTTCAGCACAAAAAAAGTGCTGAAAATCTCGGCTTATACACGAGTATATACGGTAATTTTTATTTGCATCTTGCCTGTAGAATAATTATGGGCATAGTAGCAGTGTGTGGTACTCATTCTATTAGGCCATCTATACTAAGCTCCACCAGCGATCAAATTACTAATAATTTTTAGCTGCATCTTGCCTGTAGAATAATTTTGGGCATAGTAGCAGTGTGTGGTACTCATTCTATTAGGCCATCTATACAAAGCTCCACCAGCTTTCAAATAAATACGAATTATTAGCTGCATCTTGCCTGTAGAATAATTGTGGGCATAGCAGCAATGTGTGATACTCATTCTATTAGGCCATCCATACAAAGCTCCACCAGCGTTCAAATAATTACGAATTTTTAGCTGCATCTTGACTGGACAATAATTTAGGGCATAGATGCAGTGTGTGGTACTCATTCTATTAGGCCATCTATACAAAGCTCCACCAATGTTCAAATAAATATGAATTTTTAGCTGCATCTTGCCTGTAGAATAATTGTGGGCATAGTAGCAGTGTGTGGTGCTAATTCTATTAGGTCATCTATACAAAGCTCCACCTGCGTTCAAATTCCTAATAATTTTTATCTGCATCTTGCCTGTAGAATAATTGTGGGCATAGTAGCAGTGTGTGGTACTCATTCTATTAGGCCATCTATACAAAGCTCCACCAGCGTTCAAATTCCTAATAATTTTTATCTGCATCTTGCCTCTAGAATAATTGTGGGCATAGTAGCAGTGTGTGGTACTCATTCTATTAGGCCATCTATACTAAGCTCCACCAGCATTCAAATAACTACGAATTTTTAGCTGCATCTTGCCTGGACAATAATTTTGGGCATAGTAGCAGTGTGTGGTACTAATTCTATTAGGCCATCTATACTAAGCTCCACCAGCATTGAAATTACTAATAATTTTTATCTGCATCTTGCCTGTAGAATAATTTTGGGCATAGTAGCAGTGTGTGGTACTCATTCTAATAGGCCATCTATACAAAGCTCCGCCAGCGTTCAAATAAATATGAATTTTTAGCTGCATCTTGGCTGTAGAATAATTGTGGGCATAGTAGCAGAGTGTGGTACTCATTCTATTAGGCCATCTATACAAAGCTCCATCAGCGTTCAAATTCCTAATAATTTTTATCTGCATCTTGCCTGTAGAATAATTGTGGGCATAGTAGCAGTGTATGGTACTCATTCTATTAGGCCATCCATACAAAGCTCCACCAGCATTCAAATAAATACGAATTTTTAGCTGCATCTTGCCTGTAGAATAATTGTGGGCATAGTAGCAGTGTGCGATACTCATTCTATTAGGCCATCCATACAAAGCTCCACCAGTGTTCAAATAAATGCGAATTTTTAGCTGCATCTTGCCTGGACATTAATTTAGGGCATAGTAGCAGTGTGTGGTACTCATTCTATTAGGCCATCTATACAAAGCTCCACCAGTGTTCAAATAAATACGAATTTTTAGCTGCATCTTGCCTGTAGAATAATTGTGGGCATAGTAGCAGTGTGTGGTACTCATTCTATTAGGCCATCTATACAAAGCTCCACCAGCGTTCAAATTCCTAATACTTTTTATCTGCATCTTGCCTGTAGAATAATTGTGGGCATAGTAGCAGTGTGTGGTAGTCATTCTATTAGGCCATCTATACAAAGCTCCACCAGCGTTCAAATTCCTAATAATTATTATCTGCATCTTGCCTGTAGAATAATTGTGGGCATAGTAGCAGTGTGTGGTACTCATTCTATTAGGCCATCTATGCTAAGCTCCACCAGCGTTCAAATAACTACGAATTTTTAGCTGCATCTTGCCTGGACAATAATTTTGGGCATAGTAGCAGTGTGTGGTACTCATTCTATTAGGCCATCTATACTAAGCTCCACCAGCGATGAAATTACTAATAATTTTTATCTGCATCTTGCTTGTAGAATAATTTTGGGCATAGTATCAGTGTGTGGTACTCATTCTATTAGGCCATCTATATAAAGCTCCACCAGCTTTCAAATAAATACGAATTTTTAGCTGCATCTTGCCTGTAGAATAATTGTGGGCATAGTATCAGTGTGTGGTACTTATTCTATTAGGCCATCTATACAAAGCTCCACCAGCATTCAAATTCCTAATAATTTTTATCTGCATCTTTCCTGTAGAATAATTGTGGGCATAGTGATGCAGTAAAGATGTATATATTTGTACCGTGTTAGCCAGTAGATAGAAAAATATTTAGAGTTGAGAGTCCTCAGTGGTTGATACCTTTTAATGGCTAACTGAAAAGATGGTAACAAATTGCAAGCTTTCGAGACAACTCAGGTCTCTTCATCAGGCAAAGACTAATACAAAATCTGAAGAATCACATATTTATACACAAAACAGCACAGAAAAAATGCAATAGATAAGACAAGTGACGTGAAGCAGAATAGTCATTATGGCAGAGGGATGAGCATAAATATTGGAACAGTTCATAGATAAGGAGTGTGAAAGTTTTATTGCCCTCTGATTGGGGTCTGGTAATGTTTTGTGATGTTTTCACAGGTATTTGGAGTAAATTCCTTAATTGATGTAGAACGTCATAAATCCGTGTGACAGGTTCATTCCAGCATCAAGAGTGTCAAAGGTCACCATCAATTTGTATTCACAAATTCTTCTATGTCTCCGAGATGTGAAGTTGCCTCTCAGTACAAGTATTTTCATATCTAACATGCTATGATCAGGGGAGCAAAAATGTTTTGCCACAGGTAGATCCATTCTTCTTTCTCTTATTGTGTGGCGATGAGAATTCATCCTTGTTCTCAGTTTTTGCCCGGTCTCCCCCACATACAGACCCCCAGTTGGACATTTAGTACATATAATTAGGTACACCACATTAGATGTGATGCAGCTGAAAGTACCTGGTATCTTGTAGTCCCGATGGGAGTTGGGGATCTTTATCTTGTCCGTGGTCATTATAAATGGGCAGGTTTTGCATTTCTTCTGGTTGCAAGGAGAGGTTCCTGCAGCTGTTGGGGAGGACAGGGAACTTCTGACAATGATGCTTCTTAGATTTGGGGGCTGCCTAAAACACAGTAGTGGGGGGTCTGGAAATATGGATTGTAATCGGGCATCTTTTTGTAGTAAAGGTTGTAGTTTCCGTGCAGCTCCCCTTAGCACCTCCAGATTTGGATTGTAGGTGACCACTAGAGGCACCCAGTTATTTTCTTCTTTAGCTTTGTAATGTAGCAGGTGATTCCTTGATATTCTGGTGGCTCTTGTAATTTGGTTTTCAATTGTTCTTGGATGGTAGCCCTGATTTAAAAAGGTCTTTCTAAGGTGACCAAGGTGCTCATCTCTATCCATGGGGTTGGAACATATACGGTTGTATCTGATGGCTTGGCTGTAGACAATAGAGTTTTTTATGTGTTTTGGATGTAAACTGTCCCATTTAAGGCATAGTAGCAGTGTGTGGTGCTCATTCTATTAGGCCATGTATACAAAGCTCCACCAGCGTTCAAATTCCTAATAATTTTTATCTGCATCTTGCCTGTAGAATAATTGTGGGCATAGTAGCAGTGTATGGTACTCATTCTATTAGGCCATCTATACAAAGCTCCACCAGTGTTCAAATAAATACGAATTTTTAGCTGCATCTTGCCTGTAGAATAATTGTGGGCATAGTAGCAGTGTGTGATACTCATTCTATTAGGCCATCCATACAAAGCTCCACCAGTGTTCAAATAAATACAAATTTTTAGCTGCATCTTGCCTGGGCATTAATTTAGGGCATAGTAGCAATGTGTGGTACTCATTCTATTAGGCCATCTATACAAAGCTCCACCAGTGTTCAAATAAATACGAATTTCTAGCTGCATCATGCCTGTAGAATTATTGTGGGCATAGTAGAGGTGTGTGGTGCTCATTCTATTAGGCCATCTATACAAAGCTCCACCAGCGTTCAAATTTCTAATAATTTTTATCTACATCTTGCCTGTAGAATAATTGTGGGCATAGTAGCAGTGTGTGGTACTCATTCTATTAGGCCATCTATACTAAGCTCCACCAGCGTTCAAATAACTATGAATTTTTAGCTGCATCTTGCCTGGACAATAATTTTGGGCATAGTAGCAATGTGTGGTACTCATTCTATTAGGCCATCTATACTAAGCTCCACCAGCGATGAAATTACTAATAATTTTTATCTGCATCTTGCCTGTAGAATAATTTTGGGCATAGTAGCAGTGTGTGGTACTCATTCTATTAGGCCATCTATATAAAGCTCTACCAGCTTTCAAATAAATACAAATTTTTAGCTGCATCTTGCCTGTGGAATAATTGTGGGCATAGTAGCAATGTGTGATACTCATTCTATTAAGCCATCCATACAAAGCTCCACCAGCGTTCAAATAATTACGAATTT
>JARQOD010000003.1:289616666-289762864 GCA_033576555.1 Oophaga sylvatica | reverse complement strand
CAGTTATACAATTATACTGTGTGACACTGTTATGGGGCTCAGGTATACAATTATACTGTGTGACACCGTGTATGGCTAGGTTATACAATTAACCGTGTGACCGTGATGGTCAGTTATAGAATTAACTGTTACATTTATGGTCAGTATACAATATCTGGTGACATATATGGGGCTCAGTTATACAATTAACTGTACCTGTGTATGGGGCTCAGGTTAACAATTATACTGTTGACACTGACTATGTGCTCAGGTTATACAATTATACTGTGTGCCACGTGATGGGGCTCAGGTTACTTATTACTGTGTGACACTATGGGGCTCAGGTTTTACAATTATACTGTGTGACACTGTATGGGCTCAGGTTATACAATTATACTGTGTGACACTGTATGGGGCTCAGGTTATAATTATACTTGTGACACTGTTGGGGTCAGGTATACATTATTCTGTTGACACTGTGTATGGGCTCATTATCAATTATCTGTGCACTGTGGGCTCAGGTTATACATATTCTGTGTGACCTGTGTAGGGGCTCAGGTTATACATTATTCTGTGTGACACTGTGTATGGGGCTCAGGTTATACAATTATTCTGTTAACATGTGTATGGGCTCAGTTATACAATTATACGTTGACACTGTATGGGGCTAGGTTATACAATTATACTGTGACACTGTATGGGGCTCAGGTTATACAATTATACTGTGAACTGTGTATGGGGCTCAGGTTATACAATTTACTGTGTGACACGGTAGGGGCTCAGGTTATAAATTATCTGTGTGCACGTGTAGGTTCAGGTTATAAATTATACTGTGGACACTGTGTATGGTCAGGTTAAATTATACTTGTAACATTGTATGGTCAGGTTAAATTATACTGTGTGACATATTATGGGCTCAGTTATACAATTATACTGTGTGACTCCGTGTATGGGGCTCAGTTATACAATTATACTGTGTGACACCGTGTATGGGGCTCAGGTATAAATTATACTGTGTGACACCTGTAGGGGCTCAGTTATACATTATACTGTGTGACCGGTTGGGGTCAGGTTATACAATTATACTGTGTGACCACTGTGTATGGGGCTCAGGTTATACAATTATACGTGTGACACCGTGTATGGGCCAGGTTATAATTATACTGTGTGACACTGTGTATGGGCTCAGGTTAATACATTTTGGGACACCGTTATGGGCTCGGTTAACAATTATCGTGTGACACCGGTATGGGCTCAGGTTATAGAATTTACTGTGGACACTGGTATGGGGCTCAGGTATCAATTATACTGTGTGACACATGTATGGGCTCAGGTTATACAATTATACTGTGTGACACTGTGTATGGGGCTCAGTTATACAATTATACTGTGTGACACTGTATGGGCTCAGGTTATACAATTATCTGTGTGACCTTGTATGGGGCTCAGGTTATACAATTATACTGTGTGACACTGTATGGGCTCGGTTACATTTACTGGTGACACTTGTATGGGCTCAGTTTACAATTATACTGTTACACAGTTATGGGTCAGGTTATACAGTTATACGTGACACTGTGTATGGGGTCAGGTAGACAATTATTGTGACACTGTGTATGGGCTCAGGTTATACAATTATTCTGTGTGACACCATGTATGGGGCTCAGGTTATAAATTATACTGTGTGACACGTGTAGGGCCAGGTTAACATACTGTGTACCGTGAGGCCAGTTATACAATTATCTTGTAACATTGTAGGCTGTATACAATTATACTGTGACACTGTGATGGGCAGTTATACAATATACTGTTGACACGTGTATGGCTCAGGTTATACAATTATACGTGACACTGTTATGGGCTCAGTTATACAATTATACTGTGTGACACTGTGTATGGGCTCAGGTTATAAATAACTGTGTGACACTGTTATGGCTCAGGTTATACAATTATACTGTTGACACTTATGGGCTCAGTATACAATTATACGTGGACACGTGTATGGGCTCAGGTTATCAATAACGTGTGACACCGTGTATGGCTCAGGTTATACAATTATCTGTGTGACACCGTGTATGGGGCCGGTTATAAATTATACTGGTGACACCGTTATGGCTCGGTTATAAATTATACTGTGGACACGGTATGGGCCAGGTTATACAATTATACTGTGTAACCTGTATGGCTCAGGTTAACAATTACTGTGTGACCTGTAGGGGCCAGGTTATACAATTATACTGTGTGACACGTGTATGGGCCAGTAAAATTAACGTGTGACACCGTGATGGCTCAGGTTATAAATTTACGTGTGACACGTGTATGGGCTCAGTTATACAATTTACGTGTGACACGTATGGCTCAGTTATACAATTATACGGTGACACTTTATGGCAGTTATACATTATCTGGTGACACGTGTAGGCTCAGTAACAATATCGTGTGACACTGTTGGGCCGGTTATAAATTATCTGTGACACTGTAGGGCTCAGGATAAATATCTGTGTGACACTGTTATGGCTCAGTTATACATATCTTGTGACATGTGTAGGTCAGTAAAATCTGTGAACGTGTAGGCCAGTTATACAATTATCTGTGACACGTGTATGGGGCTCAGGTTATACAATTACTGTGACCTGTTGGCCGTTTACAATAACTGTGATTTAGGGCTCAGGTTATACAATACTTACATGTTATGGGTCATTAAGAATTATACTGACCTGTTATCTGTTATAAATAACGTGTCACAGTATGGGCCAGTTTAAATTACGTCACTGTATGGCTGTAATTAACGGTCGTATGGGCTCAGGTTATACAATTATACTGTGTGACACCGTGTATGGGGCTCAGGTTATACAATTATACTGTGTGACACCGTGTATGGGGCTCAGGTTATACAATTATACTGTGTGACACCGTGTATGGGCTCAGGTTATACAATTATACTGTGTGACACCATGTATGGGGCTCAGGTTATACAATTATACTGTGTGACACTGTGTATGGGGCTCAGGTTATACAATTATACTGTGTGACACCGTGTATGGGGCTCAGGTTATAGAATTATACTGTGTGACACTGTGTATGGGGCTCAGGTTATACAATTATACTGTGTGACACTGTGTATGGGGCTCAGGTTATACAATTATACTGTGTGACACTGTGTATGGGATCAGGTTATACAATTATACTGTGTGACACCGTGTATGGGGCTCAGGTTATAGAATTATACTGTGTGACACTGTGTATGGGGCTCAGGTTATACAATTATACTGTGTGACTGTCACGCTGTCTAGCAGATATATAAATAAATAATGTCAGTAATCTATCAAGTGGGACAACATTCTATATAACATATAAATAGGTAACATTAACATGTGTATATAGCATAGTATTACCTGACATAATTTCCTGTGGGTCAATACTGAATCCTTTTCACGCTGTCTCAGGCTAGAGGTGGACCGGGGTCTATGCTGACCCTAAACTGGGGTCCTGACTAGTCCCTCTACCTGGAGGTACTGTTAATGGTACAGAGGTCCAGGCCACCAGCGTAAACCCTGTCTCCTATAAATCCCTGACCACTGTAATCTAGTCCTTAGAAGGACCCTGATTACCACCATAGGGAATGGACAGGTAAAGGTTAACAAACAGTATAGAGAAACGAGACAGACAGGGGATAAAGTAAATACTGTCTTTCATACAACATATAAACACAGAGGGAACACCAAAGGTCTAGGAGATAAACTATAAGCAAGGAGAGGAGAAACAACAAAGGAGCTCTTAGCTTAAGTCTTCTCAGAACCGATCCTATCTGCAGTCTGTATGAATGCTTTCACCGGCATCTAACACACAGACTGGCAGGAATATAAAGGAAGCTAATTAGCACATAATCAAAAGCAGCCGGGCGAGGCTGGACCTAGTCTTAGCAAAGAGCTAGGTAAAATTAACTCCCTCACTACCAAACACAAAGTAACAGCAACTCAGCTGCGAGAAGTCAGAATGTGCAATTGCGACGATCCTCGTGGCGATGCACCCATGACAGTACCCCCCCTTCTACGGGGGCCTCCGGACCCTCAGGGCCAGGTCTGCCCGGGTAAGTTGTGTGGAAGGTCCGAACCAATCGATCTGCGTTAACCTCCGACGCAGGGACCCACGTCCTCTCCTCAGGACCATACCCCTTCCAATGAACCAGTACTGAAGGGACCGACGATTCAGACGTGAGTCAATGATCTTCAACACCTGAAACTCCAAGCTACCATTGACCACCACGGGAGGAGGAGGCAGAGGCGACGGTATAACTGGCGCCACGTACCTTTTAAGCAACGATTTGTGGAACACATTGTGGATTTTAAACATAGGAGGAGAGGTCCAGACGAAATGCCACAGGATTAACTATAGAACTGATCCTGTATGGACCGATGAACCTGGGACCCAGTTTCCAGGAGGGAACCTTGAGTTTTAAATTCTTGGTAGACAACCATACCAGATCGTTCACACTTTAGATCCGGACCAGACACTCTCCTCCTATCAGACCTTCGCTTGAAACGGTTCCCCATAGCACTCAGACCATTCAGCACTCCTCTCCAAACTGAAGCAAGTGACGACGAGAATCGTTCCTCTTCAGGAACCCCAGATGGACGGGTATGTGGGGTCTTAGAGCGAGCACAAACTCCACAGGACGCGACAAAAGTTATTACCTCTTTATTTAAGTTAGGCCACCAAAATCGGCGAGAAAGGAGATCCACAGTTGCTTTACTCCCTGGATGTCCTACTAAAGCAGAACTATGATGTGCCTCGATAACTTTTTGTCTTAACTGATTAGGAACAAACAGTTTCCCTGGAGGTCCTACAGGGGCGTCCCCCTGAGCCTCCAACACCTCCTCCTCAAGCTCAGAGCACACAGCCGACACCACCACTCCTTCCTGAAAGATAGGAACCGGGTCATCCGTCTTTCCGGCCCCTGGGAAACTACGAGATAAGGCATCAGGAAGCAATTTTATTGAGCAGTCATACGTGCGATGAGGAGGTAACTTTTGACACCCCTCCTCTGAGAACATCTCCCCAAAGTCCTCCAGAAAAGGAGGCAAAGTCCTAGGCACGACCGCACCGATGACCGTGTTCATGCAGTTATTCTTGCAAAATTCACCCCACTGGCTTATCTTTCTGGATTGCCAATCAATCACTGGGTTATGTTTAGCCAACCAGGGAAGTCCCAACACAATAGGAGTAGGAAGACCCTCCAACACATAACAAGACAACTGTTCTTTATGTATTGCCCCTACTCGAAGGTCTATGTTATGAACAGCTTGTACAAAGCTACCTTGACCGAGAGGTCTGGCGTCAATAGAAAGTATAGGGATCGGTTTGGCCAATACACTCAGTTGCATACCTTGCACCTGGGCAAACCGAGCGTCCACCATATTAGCCCCAGACCCACTATCAAGAAGAACAGAAATCCTCTCAACTCTCGCACCAACCACCACCTCCGCAGGCACGAGAAATTGAGATGGACCTGGGGACGAAATACCTACTCCCAGGTTGTCGTCCACCACACAACCTGGGATTAACAGTTTTTCGGTGACTTTTTTGCTCAATGAGGCACGGGAGGGACACCCCCCAACAAAATGTCCCTCTCTCCCGCAGAAGAAACACCTTCTTGTCTTGCGGCGCACCGCCGATTCCCTCCTACAAAATGATGTCCCACCCAACTGCATAGGTTCCTCAGAACAGACCAGGGGAACCTCCATATAAGGGACTTTAGTAGTGGGTGGAGTAATAACAGGGGGCGGAGATACCTCGCACCTCCCCCGAAGCCGTCTATCAATGCGAATAGCAAGGGCCATAGCAGCCTCCAGTGACGGAGGAGAATCATACTGAGCCAAAACATCTTTTAATTTGTCAGATAACCCTTGACAAAACTGGCTCCTAAGAGCTGGGTCATTCCACTGAGTATCTGTGGCCCATCTACGGAACTCAGAAGAAAATTCCTCCGCCGGACGATCTCCCTGCTGTATCTTACATAACTTCGTTTCAGCAAGGGAGACCCGATCCGGGTCATCATATACCAGACCCAGGGCAGTAAAAAATCGATCTACTGACTGGAGAGCCGGGGAGCCCGGAGGAAGAGAGAACGCCCAGGATTGAGGGTCCCCTTGTAAGGGGCGAGATGACAATTCCCACCCTCTGCTCTTCACTCCCCAATGACCGAGGCCGCAGCCGAAAGTACAATTTACATGCCTCCCGGAAGGTAAAAAATTTGTCCCGCCCACCAGTGAACCTGTCCGGGAGAGCAACCTTAGGTTCAGATCTGGTTTGCTCCGGGGGGACAAAACCTTGGACTTAATGTCCGTAAGCTCCATGGACAAACTCTGCAACTGCAGGGCAAGCTGGGCTACTGGATCCATGGTAGCTGGGGAGAATCTTTAGTATGGCCGGTGAAAATGTCACGCTGTCTAGCAGATATATAAATAAATAATGTCAGTAATCTATCAAGTGGGACAACATTCTATATAACATATAAATAGGTAACATTAACATGTGTATATAGCATAGTATTACCTGACATAATTTCCTGTGGGTCAATACTGAATCCTTTTCACGCTGTCTCAGGCTAGAGGTGGACCGGGGTCTATGCTGACCCTAAACTGGGGTCCTGACTAGACCCTCTACCTGGAGGTACTGTTAATGGTACAGAGGTCCAGGCCACCAGCGTAAACCCTGTCTCCTATAAATCCCTGACCACTGTAATCTAGTCCTTAGAAGGACCCTGATTACCACCATAGGGAATGGACAGGTAAAGGTTAACAAACAGTATAGACAAACGAGACAGATAGGGGATAAAGTAAATACTGTCTTTCATACAACATATAAACACAGAGGGAACACCAAAGGTCTAGGAGATAAACTATAAGCAAGGAGAGGAGAAACAACAAAGGAGCTCTTAGCTTAAGTCTTCTCAGAACCGATCCTATCTGCAGTCTGTATGAATGCTTTCACCGGCATCTAACACACAGACTGGCAGGAATATAAAGGAAGCTAATTAGCACATAATCAAAAGCAGCCGGGCGAGGCTGGACCTAGTCTTAGCAAAGAGCTAGGTAAAATTAACTCCCTCACTACCAAACACAAAGTAACAGCAACTCAGCTGCGAGAAGTCAGAATGTGCAATTGCGACGATCCTCGTGGCGATGCACCCATGACAGTACCCCCCCTTCTACGAGGGGCCTCCGGACCCTCAGGGCCAGGTCTGCCCGGGTAAGTTGTGTGGAAGGTCCGAACCAATCGATCTGCGTTAACCTCCGACGCAGGGACCCACGTCCTCTCCTCAGGACCATACCCCTTCCAATGAACCAGGTACTGAAGAGACCGACGATTCAGACGTGAGTCAATGATCTTCAACACCTGAAACTCCAAGCTACCATTGACCACCACCGGAGGAGGAGGCAGAGGCGACGGTATAACTGGCGCCACGTACCTTTTAAGCAACGATTTGTGGAACACATTGTGGATTTTAAACATAGGAGGGAGGTCCAGACGAAATGCCACAGGATTAACTATAGAACTGATCCTGTATGGACCGATGAACCTGGGACCCAGTTTCCAGGAGGGAACCTTGAGTTTTAAATTCTTGGTAGACAACCATACCAGATCGTTCACACTTAGGTCCGGACCAGACACTCTCCTCCTATCAGACCTCCGCTTGAAACGGTTCCCCATAGCACTCAGACCATTCAGCACTCCTCTCCAAACTGAAGCAAGTGACGACGAGAATCGTTCCTCTTCAGGAACCCCAGATGGACGGGTATGTGGGGTCTTAGAGCGAGCACAAACTCCACAGGATGCGACAAAAGTTATTACCTCTTTATTTAAGTTAGGCCACCAAAATCGGCGAGAAAGGAGATCCACAGTTGCTTTACTCCCTGGATGTCCTACTAAAGCAGAACTATGATGTGCCTCGATAACTTTTTGTCTTAACTGATTAGGAACAAACAGTTTCCCTGGAGG
Source organism: Oophaga sylvatica (assembly GCA_033576555.1). Classification (NCBI taxonomy): domain Eukaryota; kingdom Metazoa; phylum Chordata; class Amphibia; order Anura; family Dendrobatidae; genus Oophaga; species Oophaga sylvatica. The sequence goes on along the minus strand of JARQOD010000003.1, from coordinate 289,754,884 downwards.
TCCTACAGGGGCGTCCCCCTGAGCCTCCAACACCTCCTCCTCAAGCTCAGAGCACACAGCCGACACCACCACTCCTTCCTGAAGGATAGGAACCGGGTCATCCGTCTTTCCGGCCCCTGGGAAACTACGAGATAAGGCATCAGGAAGCAATTTTATTGAGCAGTCATACGTGCGATGAGGAGGTAACTTTTGACACCCCTCCTCTGAGAACATCTCCCCAAAGTCCTCCAGAAAAGGAGGCAAAGTCCTAGGCACGACCGCACCGATGACCGTGTTCATGCAGTTATTCTTGCAAAATTCACCCCACTGGCTTATCTTTCTGGATTGCCAATCAATCACTGGGTTATGTTTAGCCAACCAGGGAAGTCTCAACACAATAGGAGTAGGAAGACCCTCCAACACATAACAAGACAACTGTTCTTTATGTATTGCCCCTACTCGAAGGTCTATGTTATGAACAGCTTGTACAAAGCTACCTTGACCGAGAGGTCTGGCGTCAATAGAAAGTATAGGGATCGGTTTGGCCAATACACTCAGTTGCATACCTTGCACCTGGGCAAACCGAGCGTCCACCATATTAGCCCCAGACCCACTATCAAGAAGAACAGAAATCCTCTCAACTCTCGCACCAACCACCACCTCCGCAGGCACAAGAAATTGAGATGGACCTGGGGACGAAATACCTACTCCCAGGTTGTCGTCCACCACACAACCTGGGATTAACAGTTTTTCGGTGACTTTTTTGCTCAATGAGGCACGGGAGGGACACCCCCCAACAAAATGTCCCTCTCTCCCCGCAGAAGAAACACCCTCTTGTCTTGCGGCGCACCGCCGATTCCCTCCTACAAAATGATGTCCCACCCAACTGCATAGGTTCCTCAGAACAGACCAGGGGAACCTCCATATAAGGGACTTTAGTAGTGGGTGGAGTAATAACAGGGGGCGGAGATACCTCGCACCTCCCCCGAAGCCGTCTATCAATGCGAATAGCAAGGGCCATAGCAGCCTCCAGTGACGGAGGAGAATCATACTGAGCCAAAACATCTTTTAATTTGTCAGATAACCCTTGACAAAACTGGCTCCTAAGAGCTGGGTCATTCCACTGAGTATCTGTGGCCCATCTACGGAACTCAGAAGAAAATTCCTCCGCCGGACGATCTCCCTGCTGTATCTTACGTAACTTCGTTTCAGCAAGGGAGACCCGATCCGGATCATCATATACCAGACCCAGGGCAGTAAAAAATCGATCTACTGACTGGAGAGCCGGGAGCCCGGAGGAAGAGAGAACGCCCAGGATTGAGGGTCCCCTTGTAAGAGCGAGATGACAATTCCCACCCTCTGCTCTTCACTCCCCAATGACCGAGGCCGCAGCCGAAAGTACAATTTACATGCCTCCCGGAAGGTAAAAAAATTGTCCCGCCCACCAGTGAACCTGTCCGGGAGAGCAACCTTAGGTTCAGATCTGGTTTGCTCCGGGGGGGACAAAACCTTGGACTTAATGTCCGTAAGCTCCATGGACAAACTCTGCAACTGCAGGGCAAGCTGGGCTACTGGATCCATGGTAGCTGGGGAGAATCTTTAGTATGGCCGGTGAAAATGTCACGCTGTCTAGCAGATATATAAATAAATAATGTCAGTAATCTATCAAGTGGGACAACATTCTATATAACATATAAATAGGTAACATTAACATGTGTATATAGCATAGTATTACCTGACATAATTTCCTGTGGGTCAATACTGAATCCTTTTCACGCTGTCTCAGGCTAGAGGTGGATCGGGTCTATGCTGACCCTAAACTGGGGTCCTGACTAGTCCCTCTACCTGGAGGTACTGTTAATGGTACAGAGGTCCAGGCCACCAGCGTAAACCCTGTCTCCTATAAATCCCTGACCACTGTAATCTAGTCCTTAGAAGGACCCTGATTACCACCATAGGGAATGGACAGGTAAAGGTTAACAAACAGTATAGACAAACGAGACAGACAGGGGATAAAGTAAATACTGTCTTTCATACAACATATAAACACAGAGGTAACACCAAAGGTCTAGGAGATAAACTATAAGCAAGGAGAGGAGAAACAACAAAGGAGCTCTTAGCTTAAGTCTTCTCAGAACCGATCCTATCTGCAGTCTGTATGAATGCTTTCACCGGCATCTAACACACAGACTGGCAGGAATATAAAGGAAGCTAATTAGCACATAATCAAAAGCAGCCGGGCGAGGCTGGACCTAGTCTTAGCAAAGAGCTAGGTAAAATTAACTCCCTCACTACCAAACACAAAGTAACAGCAACTCAGCTGCGAGAAGTCAGAATGTGCAATCGCGACGATCCTCGTGGCGATGCACCCATGACAGTGACACTGTGTATGGGGGTCAGGTTATACAATTATACTGTGTGACACTGTGTATGGGGCTCAGGTTATACAATTATACTGCGTGACACCTGACTATGGTGCTCAGGTTATACAATTACACTGTGTGACACCGTGTATGGGGCTCAGGTTATATAATTATACTGTGTGACACTGTGTATGGGGCTCAGGTTATACAATTATACTGTGTGACACTGTGTATGGGGCTCAGGTTATACAACTATATTGTGTGACATTGTTGGGGCTCAGGTTATACAATTATACTGTGTGACACCTGACTGTGGTGCTCAGGTTATACAATTATACTGTGTGACACCTGACTATGGTGCTCAGGTTATACAATTATACTGTGTGACACTGTGTATGGGGCTCAGGTTATACAATTATACTGTGTGACACCTGACTATGGTGCTCAGTTATACAATTATACTGTGTGACACCTGACTATGGTGCTCAGGTTATACAATTATACTGTGTGACACTGTGTATAGGGCTCAGGTTATACAATTATACTGTGTGACACGTTGTATGGGGCTCAGGTTATACAATTATACTGTGTGACACCGTGTATGGGGCTCAGGTTATACAATTATACTGTGTGACACCGTGTATGGGGCTCAGGTTATACAATTATACTGTGTGACACCTTGTATGGGGCTCAGGTTATACAATTATACTGTGTGACACCGTGTATGGGGCTCAGGTTATACAATTATACTGTGTGACACTGTGTATGGGGCTCAGGTTATACAATTATTCTGTGTGACACTGTGTATGGGGCTCAGGTTATACAATTATACTGTGTGACACCGTGTATGGGGCTCAGGTTATACAATTATACTGTGTGACACTGTGTATGGGGCTCAGGTTATACAATTATATTGTGTGACACTGTGTATGGGCACAGGTTATAAAATTATACTGTGTGACACCATGTATGTTGCTCAGGTAATACAATTATACTTTGTGACACTGTGTATGGGGCTCAGGTTATACAATTATACTGTGTGACACCGTGTATGGGGCTCAGGTTATACAATTATACTGTGTGACACCGTGTATGGGGCTCAGGTTATACAATTATACTGTGTGACATCGTGTATGGGGCTCAGGTTATACAATTATACTGTGTGGTACCGTGTATGGGGCTCAGGTTATACAATTATACTGTGTGACACCGTGTATGGGGCTCAGGTTATACAATTATACCGTGTGACACTGTGTATGGGGCTCAGGTTATACAATTATACTGTGTGACACTGTGTATGGGGCTCATGTTATATAATTATTCTGTGTGACACCATATTTGGGGTTCAGGTTATACAATTATTCTGTGTGACACTGTGTATGGGGCTCAGGTTATACAATTATTCTGTGTGACACTGTGTATGTGGCTCAGGTTATACAATTATTCTGTGTGACACCATGTATGGGGCTCAGGTTATACAATTATACTGTGTGACATTGTGTATGGGGCTCAGGTTATACAATTATACTGTGTGACACTGTGTATGGAGCTCAGGTTATACAATTATACTGTGTGACACCGTGTATGGGGCTCAGGTTATACAATTATACTGTGTGACACTGTGTATGGGCTCAGGCTATACAATTATACTGTGTGACACCGTGTATGGGGCACAGGTTATACAATTATACTGTGTGACACTGTGTATGGGGCACAGGTTATACAATTATTCTGTGTGACACTGTGTATGGGGCTCAGGTTATACAATTTTACTGTGTGACACTGTGTATGGGGCTCAGGTTATACAATTATTCTGTGTGACACTGTGTATGGGGCACAGGTTATACAATTATTCTGTGTGACACTGTGTATGGGGCTCAGGTTATACAATTTTACTGTGTGACATTGTGTATGGGGCTCAGGTTATACAATTATTCTGTGTGACACTGTGGCGCCCTGAGGGTCCAGTCGCCACAGAGATGTTGCATCTCACCCAGAGGTGTGACACCTGACTCTCAGGTAAGGAGGAAGCACGCCACTGACCCCATCACCGCATCCACACACATCATGCCAGTGCTGAGCATCAGGCTGGTTAGTAAAGGGTGTAGCAGTGGGTGGGTGGAGCTAGCTGCAGCATTAGGCTGCAGTGTGTTATTTTAGGCCTCTTTCACACATCCGTTTTTCTCATTGCGGCGCCCCCGGCATTTTTCAGCAGCGCCGCATCACAAAACCGTATGCACCGCATGCGTTTTTTTTCCCATAGACTTTCATTAGCGCCGGATGGCGCCGCATGTTACTGCGGCGCGTCCGGTTGGTGCCGGATGCGGTGTCTGGTCACCGTCCGGTGTCTGGAAAAAATGTTGCACGTAACGTTTTTTGTCTGCGGCGAAAAAGCCGCATGCGCCGGATGCGGCGCGTGCGGTTTTTTTTTACAATGAAAGTCTATGGACGCCGCAATGCGCCGCATCCGGCTTGAGCCGCATCCGGTAGCCGCATCCGGTTTTTTAATTGATATACCAGCCCACAACAAACAGATACCAGACAGATACCACCCCTCAGCAAACATATAAAAAAAAAAATTGGTGGGACATCAGACACATCCACAGGAGCCACAGAGCCACACACACGCAGCCACCGGAGACGCAGCCACCGAGACGCAGCCACCGGAGACCACCGACGCCTCAGCCACCGACGCCTCAGCCACCGGAGACTCGCAGCCAGGATCATGGAGCGCCAGGAAAACAGACGGTAAATATGACTCCCCCCCCCAAAATCCAAAATGTACAATACATATGTCACCAATGCTGTGTGAGATGATGTTTATTTTTGGCACCCTGGTACATTTTATATTTCATGTTTTTTCTGTGATGGGGATTGGTTCCCCTGGTATTGTATGAAATTAAATTGGCGATGATGGGGTGGGTCCCCGAGTTTAAAATGCATTTGTTTGGGAACTTTATTGTGTATTCCCTGCTACTGTTGTGAATGTTGATAATGTAGATCTACTGGTACTGTTTTTTTGCAGTGATGTGCTTGGTCTCCCTGCGACAATATGAAATGTGGATTTGTGTATGATATAATTTTAATTTTTTTTTCGGCCTGTGATGTGGTTGCTTGTCCTGCTACTATCTGAAATGTGCATGTGTTTACTATGGTAATGTTTATCTCCATTTTTTTTGCCAATGTTTATTTTTTGGGGGGCCTGTGATGTGGTTGCTTGTCCTGCTACTATCTGAAATGTGCATGTGTTTACTATGGTAATGTTTATCTCCATTTTTTTTGCCAATGTTTATTTTTTGGGGGCCTGTGATGTGGTTGCTTGTCCTGCTACTATCTGAAATGCGCATGTGTTTACTATGGTAATGTTTATCTCCATTTTTTTTGCCAATGTTTATTTTTTGGGGGCCTGTGATGTGGTTGCTTGTCCTGCTACTATCTGAAATGTGCATGTGTTTACTATGGTAATGTTTATCTCCATTTTTTTTGCCAATGTTTATTTTTGGGGGGCCTGTGATGGTTTTTCTACTAATGCTCTCTTGCATTTGTTTAGTATGCTAATGTTTTTTTCTTTGCAATCTTTGTTCTTTGTGGCCTCTCACGGTTTATCTACTCATGGTCTCTTGCGTTGTATGCTAATGTTTTTTTGTTTGCAATCTTTGTTCTTTGTGGCCTCTCACGGTTTATCTACTCATGCTGCTATTACATTTGCATGTGTTTAGTATCCAAATGTTGATCTACTTTTCTTTTTGTTGCAATTTTTTTTTTTTGGGTGCCTCTGACCTTAAATATACTCATGCTTGTATGTGAAATGTCCATGTTTTTATTATCATTATGTTTGTACTGTTTTTTTTTTTTTTGTTATTGGGGATCGGTTGATTAAAAATGTTAATTTTTTATTTATTTATTTATTTTTTTGTCCAGGGATACCCATGGTACTGTTGATGGCTACAAATGATTGCATGTGGTCGGAATAATGTCCTTGTTTGAATGTTATATTTTAAAACAGGGACAATCAATACATATAAACACAATTCCTTTTTGTCTGTTAATTCCACAGCAGAAGAATTGATGCTGCTGATCCAAGGGCGCAGGAGATCCTGGATGCAAGGAGGCAAGCCAGTAGAAAGTAAATATGACATCCCCCATGTGCCTAAAAATTAAATGTTTGTTTTTCTCTTTCAGCCAGGGACAAGGAATCCGCATATATTCACTGTCCGTTTTTGTGTCCTTATTCAACAGCAGAAGAATTCAACGAGCGGCGGCGGCGGCGGCTGAAGCGCAAGTTGAGCAGAGGGGAGGAGAGGACCTCCAAGCTAGGAGGCTAGCAAGCAGAAAGTAACTATAGCACACATTTTGCTCTAAATTACATGTTTGTTTTTCTCTTTCAGCCAGGGGAAAGGAATACAGATATATTCACTGTCCGTTTTTGTGTCCTTATTCAACAGCCGAAGACTTCACCGGGCGGCGGCGGCGGTGGCTGAAGCGCAAGTTCAGCAGAGGGAGGAGAGGACCTCCAAGCAAGGAGGCTAGCACGCAGAAAGTAAGTATTACAGCACACATTTTGCTGTACATTACATGTTTGTTTTTCTTTCAGCCATGGACAAGGAATATAAAATTTACAGTCCCTTTTTACTTTAACAGTAGAAGACGTCAAGAAGAGGGTGAGGCGGCGGCTGGAGATAGACGAGAGGAGGAGAGGCAGGCAAGGAGGGAAGCCAGTAGAAAGTAAAGATTACATCCCCCATTTCTATAAAAATACATGTTTGTTTTTCTCTTTCAGCCAGGGACAAGGAATATAGAAATATATTGACTGTCCCTTTTTGTTTCTTCCACAGCAGACAACGTCAAACAGCAGCTGCAGCTGCCGCAATGGCGGTGTTGGCGGAGGAAGCAGCGGCTGAAGCGGCGGCGGCAGCACCACCGGCATCACCATCTCCTCCCTCCCAGCCAGAGCCAGAGCCGCCACAGCAGGAACAGCAGGACACATCTTCTTCTGGGAGCCCTCCTACCCATCGTCAGGAATTGGCGGTAAAAATATGTATTTTTAATTTTTCTTTCCACAATCAATATGTGGGCTATATGTCTTGATTGGGTTTTTTTAATAACAGGAATCTGAAGATGACGAGGAGCTCCCAGAGGAAGAAGGACGGGGTGGAGAGATACCCGGAGTGGGCTCACAATTCGTAAGTATCCTGCATCAATCGCAGAAACACACCATCACAGTACACACAACACATAGAAAAACATTTAGTACATACTTCACATAGCGGACAACACCTGCCAATATCCAAATTTTTCTTTTCATTTTTAGTCTCTCGCATCTGGGAGCCAGAGGGTTTCTCCCAGCGCCTCCCAGAGTCGTCGTGAGACTGTCGGCGGTTCTCAACATGTAAGTGTTTTTTTTTTGCCATTTTCTATAATTTTTCATTTTTACAAAATGTGTTATGTAAAAATGTTTTGTGCATTAATTTTCCCATTGTAACATGTATAATTTCGCAAATTTCAAACAATGTGTCTGATGATTTTTTTTTTTTTCCTTTGTTAATTTCACAGGCTTCACAGCATGCTCCCGACTCGGACACGGAGGAGGGATTGGACGTGGAGTTGATGATCGACCTGGTCCGAGAAAGGGAGCCGCTGTGGAACATGGGGACCGCCAGCATGCGGATCAAATTGTGACACGACGGCTCTGGACGGAAGTGGCAGCAGCAATGGTGCACCGCTGGGAGGAACTCAATCCTAGGTCCCAGACTAAATTACGTAAGTATAGTTCATGTTGCAGACTGTAAAGGTGTATTTTCAAAACTTCTGTCCTCGTGTAACCAACGCTTCTTGTTTTCCATTTTCTTTGGTGAAACACTATGGAAACAATGAAAACATTAACTCTGGGGGACACGAGGACTAAAGTGTGGTTGTTGTATAGTAACCAATGTGTGCTTTCTCGTTTCAGGAGAGAGAATTATGAAGCGGTGGCGGTCTGTGAGGGATCGCTTTAAGAAGGAATTTAACAAAGAGATGCGGGCCCCGAGTGGATCTTCAGGACGCCAGAGCAAGTACAAATATGCACGAGCTCTGGCGTTCCTGCGTGAAACAATGGTCACCAGAAGGTAAATATAACCATAAAATGTTAATTTTTTTTTTTTTTACAGCCAGGGCCATTCCACATCTGTATATTAATTTTATGTTTTTGTTTCTTCCACAGCACGGTGAGCAGCACTCGGGCGCCCGCAGAGTTGGAGCCTTCTAGAGCGATCCCTCAGGAGACCGACACCGAGGGACACTTTGACCAACCCTCCACATCTGACCCTTCCCAGACTTCACACACATTAGATCCCGCAGTCCCCTCCACCAGCGCTGGAGCATCGTGGCCGGCTGCATTACATGAATCTGCTGGTCAGGATATAGCCTTCCCTTTACCCCACCCTTCTGACCCTGCCACCTCTAGTACAGCTGCGGGTACTGGGCGGCAGCGTCAGAAGGGTCAGGAAAAGAACTATGCGCCCGAGTTCTTACACATGAACGCATCTTTCCAGAACTGCCTTAAGTTGCTATCTGAACAAGTTGCCGCAGGCATTCGACAGATAACCACACTAGTTGGTGAGGTCAAGACACTTCTGGAAACTGTGCGTTCAGAGGTAAGAGCACCCCCGAACTTCAGCTTTTTTAGGTCAGTTGCGGAGCGCATAGATCCGCTATCTTATGACCAGCAGATGTATGTGATGCACACGTGCCACTCTGCTCTAGCGCAGGTTGTCTCCCATCCTCAATCCACCCCAGTCATTCCACCACCTCCCCCCCCTACAGCCGCCGTCCATCTCCCCCCCCTCCACCTGCCATACCTCCTCCTATTCAATATCAACCTCCCCAATACCAACCACCTCCCCAGCTCCATCAACCTCCATTATATCAACCACCTCCCCAGGTCCAACCACCTCCCCAATATCAACAACCTCCCCAGGTCCAACCACCTCCCCAATATCAACCACCTCCCCAGGTCCAACCACCTCCCCAGTACCAACAACCTACCCACTACCAGCCACCTACCCCCTACCACACTTCTACCTACCAATCTCCTTCCCCCTTCCAAATACCTACTATGTCACCTGTTCCTCATGCACAACCCTCCACTCCACCACCACCCACCTGTTCTGCCTTGTCTTCCCATTCTTTTGGTCTTTCCACCCCTTCACCTCTTCCTGTTCCTTCCCCACCACCATCCCGTTCGTCCCTCCACACTCTCCACACTCCCACGGTCGAAGTGTCCCGCAGCCCCTCCAGCAGTATTTCCACCCCACACTACACAGACCTATAAATATGTTTGTTGATACTTTTTTTTAATGAAAAAAAAAAATAAAATAAAGTTGAATAAATAAAGTTTAATATAAAAAAAGGTTATTTCTATGTTAAACATTTGGCCAAAAGGCCTAATTTTATAACAATTATATTAAAAAAAATTTTTTTAAATAAATTGTTCATTGGTTTAACATTGTTGTCTGTCTTTAATTTATAGGATGTTAGTTTTAAATTTGTTATACAGGTACAGATAACTTTGGCTAAAAGGTTCATAAATGCAACCTTTTTACAAAGTTATGTCCCGGTTTTCTATTATCTTTTCACTAAAAATGTGTACTTTTTTAGATTATCCCCTACCCCATGTTTCCCCAACTGCAGTCCTCAAGGCCAACCAACAGGTATTGTTTTCAGGATTTCCTTTGTATTGCACAGGTGAGGCAATTATCACCTGAGCAATACAAAGAAAAGACTGAAAACTTTACATGTTGGTGGGCCTTGAGGACTGCAGTTGGGGAAACATGGCCTATAATGTACACTTTTTTAGGACAAATGGTGAAATACTTTTAATACAATTTCACCTTTTGTCCAAAAAAGGGTACATTGTAGGCCATGGGTCCCCAACTGCAGTCCTCAAGGCCAACCAACAGGTATTGTTTTCAGGATTTCCTTTGTATTGCACAGGTGAGGCAATTATCACCTGAGCAATACAAAGAAAAGACTGAAAACTTTACATGTTGGTGGGCCTTGAGGACTGCAGTTGGGGAACCATGGCCTACAATGTACACTTTTTTAGGACAAATGGTGAAATACTTTTAATACAATTTCACCTTTTGTCCAAAAAAGGGTACATTGTAGGCCATGGGTCCCCAACTGCAGTCCTCAAGGCCAACCAACAGGTATTGTTTTCAGGATTTCCTTTGTATTGCACAGGTGAGGCAATTATCACCTGAGCAATACAAAGAAAAGACTGAAAACTTTACATGTTGGTGGGCCTTGAGGACTGCAGTTGGGGAACCATGGCCTACAATGTACACTTTTTTGGACAAAAGGTGAAATAAAACAGCCATGGACACAACAATGGCAAAAAGGTTACAGTAGAAAACACACAAGAAGGTAGACAAGTAAAAATATTAAAGGTTTATTGTGGGTAAAGAAAATTATTAAAAGAAACAATACATTTATCACACTCTGTCATCCTGCCAGTCAACACTACCTTCCGGTGACACAAAGTATTGAGCAAACTTGTCCCTCATTCTGGAAACTGCGACTGTACTGCGAGTGGTAATGTTGCTGTAGTCGTGCAAAGTTGTTTCTTGATTGTGGTCCTCCAGAGAAATTGGTTCCTTGGTTAGTACAAAATTATGGAGGACCACGCACGCTTTCACTACATCATCAACAGTCTCAGTGTTCAAATTAATTGCAGTCAAAAGGACACGCCATTTTGCTGTCATAATGCCAAAGGCACACTCCACCATCCGTCTGGCTCTTGTGAGGCGGTAGATAAATATCCGCTTTGTATGTGTCAATTCTCTGCTGGCATACGGCTTCAATAGGTGTTGGGACAGCTGGAATGCCTCATCACCTACACAAACGAATGGCATCGGTGGGCCTGAGGTTTGAGGCAGTGGCCTAGGGGGGGGAAATGAAAACTGTTTCCATACAATTTACGGCCCATGGCAGATAGTTTAAAGACTTGGGAGTCATTAGACCGTCCATAAGACCCAATGTCCACCGCGATAAACTTGTAGTGCGCATCTGCAATAGCCATCAGGACGATAGAGAAATACTTTTTATAGTTAAAAAATTCAGATCCAGTTCCTTTTGGCTTTTGAATGCGGATGTGCTTTCCATCAACGGCCCCCAGGCAATTGGGGAACTGGCAGATGAGTAGAAACTGGTCCGCTATTTGAAGCCATCGCTCTGTTGTTGGCTCTGGAATAAATTCTTCAACCAAAGTATCCCACAGAGCACGACAAGTATACTTTATTATGCCGGATAGTGTTGAGATTCCCATCCGATACTGAAAATGTAGCGATGCCAGCGTCTCACCAGTTGCAAGAAATCTGAAAACAAATTAGAAAATACAAATTATTTTAGAAACGCAGCATTACATACCAGAACTCAGCTACGACTATTGGAGATACCAAACATAATCACATCTATGACAAAGACTGTTTTATAACTAAATTTGGGGATACTCATGTGGTTTCCTAGTATTACAAGTGCGCTCAAGCAAACAGATCCAATACATATAGCTTACCTTATAGTGACCATGAGACGCTCCGCCGGAGATATTGAGAACCGACAGTAGGTGTCCGATTTTTTAATTTTGTCTCCAACACGCTCCAGCAAGTCATCAAAGTTTTCTTTCTTCATCCGCAGATAGGCAAAGAACTTATCTGGATTTTGTCGCAGCTCCATGTTTAGTGTGGAATAGACACCACGAGTTAATCTCTGTGCCGTAATGGGGTGGATCCACATACGGCGGCGTCTTCGCAGGCGTTGACGCCTAATGCGCTGCTCCTCAAACTTTCGCTCCTTCTCCAGAACGATAAACCTCAATCGATTCATCTCCGCAGTAAAATCAACAAGATTCCTGAAGATATTGCCGATAATGACATCCATGTTCGCCAATCACTTGCTACTTGCTCTTCTCTCAAAACTGCACTTGCTCCTCTACAACCTGTCAAAGATGGGCTGTAGGAGCAGTGTATATATAGGATTACAGTAGCCAATCATGTTTGGAACCCCAAAAAGGGTGGTCTTAAAAAACCGGATCCGGCGCATACGGCGTCAACGGACGCCAAACCGGATACACCGGATGAGACGGATGCGTTTTTTTGCCGCATTTGTGAACCGGATGCGGCAAAAAACCGGATGCGGCGCATACGTTTTTCATACAAAATACCGGATGCGACACTGCGGCTAAATGCCGGGGGCGCCGTTTAGGCGCCCGCCGGATGTGTGAAAGAGGCCTTAGAGTTCAGTTGGAGACAGGCGGCCAGCCTGGGTACTGGCCGGTCCTGCAGCTCTTCTGAGTTTACCTCAGAGGATCTTGCTGAAGAATTGAAGGGGTCCTGACTGAGACAGCAATTGAAGCTGTGCCTTTATCCTTGAAGAAGGAAGGACCAGGCAAACTACGGGAAACGGTTCCTAGACTAGTGGGTCTGCTTATCGCCATTAGTAACACCGCATCTAGTGGGACTCTCCAAGAGCCACTAGCTACCATAATCTCGTCCGGAGTCAACCTAGGGATCAAGTACGTCCAGGCATCCGACGGTGTCCCGGTCTCCGTGAAGAGGAGATCAGCGTCCCGGGACATCGGGTCGTACCTGTAAACTGAAAGGATCCAATACTGCCTCGCTGAGGGCTCTTTGGTAGGGAGGTGCAGGGAGAAGTAAGGAGTATTGCACAAAACGCCGGAAAGGAACATAAAAAGGGAGTCTTTGGAAGTGTGACCAATTTATCTGAGAGTTGCTGGACTACTCACTGGAAGGACACAGTGCCCGGCTGGAATCTGTGTGATCAACAGACTGTGAGTAAACCCTTGAAACTGCATAAGAACTGTTTCCTGTCTGATTACTCCGTCGCATACTCCACTCTGCTACATCCCTCTGCACCATTACTTTACCTTTTCATCTACTTGCCCTGGGAGGACCCAGTCTTGCCTGTAGAAGACTTTACACCAAGCTGCACAACACCATCCCTCCCAGAGGACCTACACAGCAGCGCTGGTCACCGTGACCAAATACTACAGGTGGCGTCACGACAAACTACATGAACATTTATCTCCCCTGTAAATATCCCCATTTCAGTGAGCGCCCAGGGCACGGACCGAGCTGTGCTACCCGTGACATCCCCCATAGACATCAACGGCTCGGTGCCGAGTACCCCACGGCCCTGGTGGACGGCTCACTGTGTATGGGGCTCAGGTTATACAATTTTACTGTGTGACACTGTGTATGGGGCTCAGGTTATACAATTATTCTGTGTGACACCATGTATGGGACTCAGGTTATACAATTATTCTGTGTGACACTGTGTATGGGGCACAGGTTATAAAATTATACTGTGTGACACCATGTATGGTGCTCAGGTAATACAATTATACTTTGTGACACTGTGTATGGGGCTCAGGTTATACAATTATACTGTGTGACACCGTGTATGGGGCTCAGGTTATACAATTATACTGTGTGACACCGTGTATGGGGCTCAGGTTATACAATTATACTGTGTGACACTGTGTATGGGGCTCAGGTTATACAATTATACTGTGTGACACCAGACTATGGTGCTCAGGTTATACAATTATACTGTGTGACACCGTGTATGGGGCTCAGGTTATACAATTATACTGTGTGACACTGTGTATGGGCTCAGGTTATACAATTATACTGTGTGACACTGTGTATGGGGCTCAGGTTATACAATTATGACGCGCACCACACTGAGGTGGTACCAGGGCTACGGGGTACTCGCACCGAGCCCATTGATTTCTATAGGAGATGTCACTGGCAGCGGGACTCGGTCCGTGGCTCTGGCGGTCATGCAATGGGGGATATTTACAGGGGAATTGTAGATTAGATAGTTCGTGACGCCACCCGTGGTATCTGATCAATTGGACCAGCGCTGCTATATGGATCTTCCTAGGGGATGTTATGGGGCAGCTGGATGGTAAGTCTCCCACAGGCGAGACTGGTCCCTGGAAGTCTATGGTGGTGCAGGGTGTAGGTAATAAAGCAGTCTCACACAAGGCAATCTCTTTCCATACCTTTACTTGCAGATGTTTCAGGCAGGTCCCGGGAGCTGGTCGGGGTGGAGAATGCACATTCAGGATAACCGCTGAGCAGGTTAGAGGCCTCCTTTAACTTTGTATGTAGTAGATTACAAACTTGCATGAAGTCAAGTTAACTCTGTTAATCTCCAGCTTGTTCAATAGCTGCAACGCCCGGCCGACATTGTGGTAGAGCCTTTTATGTCTCTGACTATCAGATGTTGGAAAGAACTAAGTCCTTGTAATGTATGTAGTACAGTTCATATAGCGTCTTGTGCTTGGGTGCGATGAAAACACAGGAGTCACAGGTTTGATATAGAAAAGTCCTGTATTACTTCATACAAGTTGGCAGAAATAGTCACACAGTTTGCAGACACAGAAACAGGAGACACAGCAGGCCAGAGTAATCCAAGCTCAGCAATCACTCTCCAATACAGATTCAGGATCTTCTTCTCTGTTACCGTAAGTCCATGCAAACGTGGGTCTTTCAAAGAGCAGGGTTCAGAGTCCACAAGTGCTTCAGAGTTCCTCAGTAGGAATAGCTGGAGTACAAGGTCCAAGGCTTACAGGAGTCAAGTCACAGGTTCACTGCAGGCTAGATTCTGAAGCACTGATTGCTCAGCTGTGGCTGCTTAAGAAGCAAAGGAGAGAATCAGGGCGGGAACATGCAAGCTGGAAACTCCATTTTGACTGAGGGCAAGATAGCTGCAGCAAGACAGAAAGTAAAATGGCTGACGAACAAACTGAGTTTCAGGAATATATACATAGAACCTTACATTACTCCCCCCTTAAGGACAACCTCCGGATGACCTCAGACCAGGCTTGTGTGGGTACCTCTGATGAAACTGACGGAGCAAGCGAGGAGCATTAACGTTACTGACCGGTTCCCATGAGTTGTCCTCCACTGGGTAGCCCTGCCATTTAATCAGATATTGCAACTGATTTCTATACAACCTGGAATCCAAAATCCTTTCCACCACAAATTCTTCCTGACCATCGACTAGCACTGGGTCAGGGCAAGGAGAGGAACGTCCAGGAAACGTATTGGGTGTCGCAGCCTTTAGTAGGGATACATGAAAGACAGGGTGGATTCTCATAGTTCTGGGCAGTTGAAGACGACAAGCAACGGCACTTATAATTTTACTGATTTTATAGGGTCCAATGTACTTATGTCCCAACTTAGACGATGGAATCCTTAACTTAAGATTTCTGGTTGACAGCCAGACCAAGTCTCCTACCTTGAAAGCTGGTGCAGGTTTACGAAATTTATCTGCTGCTTTCTTGTACCTTTCTTGAGCCGATTCCAGATTTTCCTTTAGAAGATCCATATTCTTCTGTAAAGACGTGATTCTTTCAGCCACTGCTGGTAAAGGCGTTTCTATGGGAAATCGTGGTAGAATGTTAGGATGATAACCTAGATTAGAGTAAAAAGGAGACTGTTTAGTGGAGGCACTCTGAGAGTTGTTATACGAGAACTCAGCTAATGGAAGTAGATCCACCCAATCATCCTGTAGGTGGCAGATAAAGCAGCGGAGATACTGCTCCAGGGTTTGATTGGTTCGTTCGGTCTGTCCATTAGTCTGGGGATGAAAAGCAGAAGAAAGGTTTAATTTAATGTCCAATGCTGCACAGAAATTTTGCCAAAACCTAGAAGTGAATTGCACCCCTCGATCCGAAATAACCTCATCCGGTACTCCATGTAAGCGAAACACATCTTTAATCATCAAATCTGATGTCTGTTTTGCAGTGGGTAAGCCGACACAAGGGATAAAATGAGCTGCCTTTGTTAGACGGTCAACCACCACTAGAATGGTGTTCTTCCCCTGAGAGGTTGGTAACTCCACAATGAAGTCCATAGAAATGGATCCCCACGGGCGGGACGGGGTGGGAAGAGGCTGTAACAGACCAGTTGGTGAGGAGCGAGGTGTTTTGCATCTTGCACAGACCTCACATGAAGTGACATAATTCAAAACATCCTTCCTGCAAGTGGGCCACCAAAAGAAACGAGAAAGAAATTCCTGTGTCTTTAGAATTCCTCTATGCCCAGCTATCTTGGAATCGTGAATGAGTTGCAATACTCTTAATCTGACTGTTTCAGGAATATACAGACGTTGTCCCTGAATCCACACACCATTCTTAAAGACAAGACTTACGTCCCTTGGGGGTTGTGCCAAAAAGGAATCCGCATGGTATGCTTCCTTGATGTCCTTAAGTAGGTCTTGATTATGAATTACTCCTAGGAATCTAGAGTCAGGAAGAATAGTCTTAGGAGGAGTAATTGGACGTGTCTCTGCTGAGTAAATCCTAGAGAGTGCATCAGCCTTTCCATTGCGCGATCCTGGTCTATAAGAGATGATAAAATTAAATTGGTTTAAGAAAAGATTCCAGCGAGCCTGGCGAGGAGTCAGGCACTTAGCCGACCTGATAAACTCAAGGTTACGATGGTCTGTCAGGACGACTATTTGCTGTGCAGCTCCCTGAAGAAGGTGTCTCCATTCTTTGAAGGCGGCAATAATGGCCAACAACTCTCTATTGCCCACATCGTAGTTCCTCTCAGCCGAAGACAACTGCTGGGAAAAGAAGGCACAGGGATGCAAGACATTCTTCTCACCTGTTCTCTGAGAGAGTATAGCTCCAACGGCACAGTCTGAAGCATCCACCTCTATTATGAAGGCAAGCTCGGGGTTGGGATGTACTAGGATAGGTGCAGTGGTGAATTTATCTTTTAGACGGGAAAATGCTTCCTGGGCTTGGGGAGTCCAGGAAAACCTAGACTCTTTCCGGGTAAGTTGAGTGATAGGTGACACTACCTCAGAGAAATTTCTAATGAAACGTCTATAGAAGTTGGCAAACCCGATGAAGCGCTGTACCTCCTTCACATTTCTAGGACTTGGCCAATCCTTGATGGCTTGGGTTTTGCTTCCATCCATACTAATTCCTTGTGTAGACAGTACATACCCCAGAAATTGAATTTCGGTCCTATGGAATTCACACTTTTTAAGTTTGATGTAAAGATGATTTTGTCTTAGACGTTCCAAGACCATTCTCACATGTCCATGATGTTCCTCTGTGGAGTTAGAAAAAATTAGAATATCATCCAAATAAATTACCACGAATGTATCTAGGAGATCCCTGAAGATGTCATTCACCAAGTGTTGGAAAGTGGCTGGGGCGGTACTCAGACCAAAAGGCATAACTAGATATTCAAAGTGTCCATAGCGTGACCTGAATGCAGTCTTCCATTCATCCCCAGGTCTAATACGGACTAAGTTATAGGCCCCACGAAGATCTAGTTTAGAAAAAATTTTGGCATGTCGCACTCTCTCCAATAACTCAGGGATTAAAGGCAATGGATAACGGTTTCTAATAGTAACCTTATTGAGTTCCCTATAGTCTACGCATGGTCTCAGAGATCCATCTTTCTTCTTTACAAAGAAGATGGGTGCACCTGCAGGAGATGAAGAGGGGCGTATGAAGCCCTTGGCTAGATTTTCATCTATGTAATCCTTTAAAGCCTTTAGCTCGGGCCCCGCCAGGGGGTAGATCTTACCAAAAGGTATCTCTGCTCCAGGCAATAATTCAATTGGACAATCATATGGACGGTGAGGAGGAAGCTGGTCAGCGTTCTTCTTGTCACATAAATCCACATAGTCCTGGTATACAGCTGGTAGTTCAGGGACTGACATGATTCCTTTAGGAACAGAGCAAGCTGAAACTTTTGGACTCATCTGTTTCTCTGGAAAGTGTAATTCCTTGGTCTCCCAGTTAATGGTAGGATTCTGAGCCTGCAGCCATGGTAGCCCTAGAATAATGGGAAAGTGGGGAGAAGAGATAAGCATAATGGACAGTTTCTCTTGATGATCTTTACCCATAAGAACCCTCAAAGGCTCTGTTTCCTGATCCACTGGTCCAGAGGTCAGCAGGGAGCCATCCACAGTTTCCATCTGTACTGGAGTAGCCTTCTTCACTGAACGTATTCCCTGTTTCAGAGCAAAGGAGACATCCATAAAATTTCCACTTGCCCCTGAGTCGATCATAGCAGAGCTAGACACCCAAGCTGAGTCAACCCAGAGTTTGATGGAAAGAAAGCAATGAGAATTGTTTTTCTTACAACTCAGCTGGGACACCGCTGAGGAAACTTGAAAAATGGCAGCGTTTACACAGTCAACGTCCTCAGAGGTAACGGAGTTTAAGTTCGAGAAATCAAGATCTGTTGCTGCAGATCTCTCTGGAGCCTGAGGCTCGGACCTGACAGATCCCCTCTCGCAACACTCACAATGAATGAGTGCTGCAGTAGTCTTACGAGAATGGCTGGGGCAGTTTATAATGAAGTGCCCTGACTTACCACAATAGAAACATAGATTCTCCTTAAAACGATGTTCCTTGCGTGCATCACTAACCCGTCGTTGTAAAGAGTCTACCTGCATGGGTTCAGGTTCAGGTTCCCGTGTAATCCTACTCAAGGGTTCCTTAGCTGGAGAGGAAGGTAGGAAAAGGTTAGTACGATTGCTTTCGAACCATCTCTCTTGCCTGCGTTCAGTCAGACGAGTATCAATACGGATGCAGTAGTTAATAAAGTCACCTAACGCAGTGGGAGGGTCGGCACGAGCAAGTTCATCCTTAATCAGTGGAGATAACCCCTTTCGAAAAATAGATTTTTTGGCAGAACTGTCCCAGGTGGTATCAAGGGCCCATCTCCTGAAATCCAAGGCATATTCAGCTACCGAGTGCTTACCTTGGCGCAAAGCTAACATGGCTGCTTCAGCTGTTGCACCTCGATTGGGGTCATCAAACACCTGCCCCATGGCTGAAATAAAATCATCAAGGTGATTCAAACAATCATCCTCAGTCTCAATCAGAGGGTTTGCCCACATTAAAGCCTTGTTGGTAAGCAACATAATTATAGTAAGCACCTTAGATCGTTCAGTGGGAAATTGTGAAGCATGTGCAGAAAAAAAAAGATTGCATTGATTAATAAATCCCCTGAATTTCTCACGTTCACCGCCAAAACGAAAAGGGGGCAACTTGGGAATCCCAGCACTCGGGGCTACGGCAGGAGCCTGGACTCGCCCCTCTAGAACCTCAATCCTGGCTCGCAAATCCTGGGTAGTCTGTCCAACCACTTGCAAATTGTGATTATTGAGGTCCTGTAGATTTGTAAAATGGGTCTTTATATTCTGCAAATCTGCAAGGATATTATCAGTCACTCCGCAAAGTTCCTTTATGCGGGCCTCCATTTTCCAGATCTTTTAAGACAGGATTACTGGAAGGAGAGGAGAAAAGAAAAAAAAAAAACAATAGTGTTTACCTGTGGCAACACTGCAGAGAGAAAAAAAAATTAAGGGAACTGCTCACCTGGAATGGTTGTGAGAAGTCACAACCACTATCATCACAGAAAGTTTCAACCAGACATCTGATATCCAGAGTTACAGCAGACAAAAAAGAGAAAAGAAAGGAAAAAAAAAAAAAAAACAATAGTGTTTACCTGTGGTAACACTGCAAAAAGAAAAAACTTAAGGGAATTGCTCACCTGGAATGGTTGTGAGAAGTCACAACCACTGTCATCACAGAAAGTACAACCGGACGTCTGATATCCACAGTACAGCAGACACAGCCTTCCAGACCCAGCAGACACTAACGTTTTGGCTTCAGAATCTTGTAATGTATGTAGTACAGTTCATATAGCGTCTTGTGCTTGGGTGCGATGAAAACACAGGAGTCACAGGTTTGATATAGAAAAGTCCTGTATTACTTCATACAAGTTGGCAGAAATAGTCACACAGTTTGCAGACACAGAAACAGGAGACACAGCAGGCCAGGTAATCCAAGCTCAGCAATCACCTCCAATACAGATTCAGGATCTTCTTCTCTGTTACCGTAAAGTCCATGCAAACGTGGGTCTTTCAAAGAGCAGGGTTCAGAGTCCACAAGTGCTTCAGAGTTCCTCAGTAGGAATAGCTGGAGTACAAGGCCAAGGCTTACAGGAGTCAAGTCACAGGTTCACTGCAGCTAGATTCTGAAGCACTGATTTGCTCAGCTGTGGCTGCTTAAGAAGCAAAGGAGAGAATCAGGGCGGGAAACATGCAAGCTGGAAACTCCATTTTGACTGAGGCAAGATAGCTGCAGCAAGACGAAAGTAAAATGGCTGACGAACAAACTGAGTTTCAGGAATATATACATAGAACCTTACAGTCCTTACTTTTGTGTGCACTGACTCAAAGTCCCCGTTCTCCCTGACTCTGTTTACGTATCAGCACTTAGGGCTACCTTCTGCGACTTGTAGTCCAGAAAGCCTCCGGTTATTTATTACTAGGCGTGAAGCACTAGCAACGCTTCGGACCCCGGGTTCCGTGAATTATGTGCGGGTAATCCGGTACCTGATGCACTAGTCCTATCTTTCTCCACTGTGCCTCCGTCTGCTTCTTGCTCTTAACATAAGCACATGTAGCGATGATGTAAAATCAGCTTCCCTCCGAGCTCGCTGAACAGTTCTCAGTACACTCACTGTTGTAGCTCCTGTGTTTTCCCTTCTTTCTTTCCTTTCTCTGACCCTGTCCAGAGCAGCGCACAGGTACTCTGTCAACTGTGTAAATGCTGTATTCGAGGGTTACTTTCCTCCTTCCAAAGAATACAGTAGCTTGTGCTGAGGTACTGGTCCTGCAGTTCTGATTGGCTAGAGTGACTCCTTACCCTCAAACCAGACTCCACTTTATGAATGCTCTGTCAGAATCTAGTCTGCACTCCTCTTCCTCCAAGACTAGACTGAACTCCTCCCTCCAAGTCCAGACTGAACTGAAACTGAACACTGAAATGATCTGTCCGAGGACAGGAACAGACTGGCTATTGCTACGTTCACTGCCTTTATACCCCTAGTGGGTGTGTTGGAAATGTGAGTGACGTGAATGAATATCAAGCTTCACGGTTACCTTCTTGTGCATTTTCCTGGAATTATGGTGTGCCTTGCGTAGCTGGGCCACACAATTATACAGTGTGACACTAGACTATGGTGCTCAGGTTATACAATTATACTGTGTGCCACCGTGTATGGGCTCAGGTTATACAATTTTACGTGTGACACTGTATGGGGGCTCAGGTTATACAATTATTACTGTGTGACACTGTGTAGGGGCTCGGTTATACAATTATCTGTGTGACACTGTGTATGGGGCTCAGGTTATACAATTATTCTTTTTGTGTGACACCAATGTATGGGCTCAGGTTATAAATTATTCTGTGTGACACTGTGTATGGGGCTCAGGTTATACAATTATTCTGTGTGACATGTGTATGGGGCTCAGGTTATACAATTATCTGTGTATACACTGTGTATGGGGCTCAGTTATACAATTATACTGTGTGACACTGTGTATGGGGCTCAGGTTATACAATTTTACTGTGTGACACTGTGTATGGGGCTCAGGTTATAACAATTATACTGTGTGACACCGTGTTGGGCTCAGGTTATAGAATTATTCTGTGTGACACTGTGTATGGGCTCAGGTTATACAATTATACTGTGTGACACTGTGTATGGGGCTCAGGTTATAGAATTATACTGTGTGACACTGTGTATGGGGCTCAGGTTATACAATTATACTGTGTGACACCGGGTAATGGGGCTCAGGTTATACAATTATACTGTGGTGACACGTGTATGGGGCTCAGGTATAGAATTATACTGTGTGACACTGGTTGGGCTCAGGTTATACAATTATACTGTGTGACACTGTGTATGGGGCTCGGTTTATCATATACTGTGTGACACTGTGTATGGGGCTCAGGTTATACATTATACTGTGTGACACTGTGTATGGGGCTCAGGTTATGGAATTATACTGTGTGACACTGTGTATGGGCTCAGGTTATATCAATTTATACTGTGTGACACCGGTATGGGGCTCAGGGTTATACAATTTTCTGTGTGACACTGTGTATGGGGCTCAGGTTATACAATTATACTGTTGTGACACCTAACTATGGTGCTCAGGTTATACAATTATACTGTGTGACACTGTGTATGGGGCTCAGGTATACAATTATACTGGGTGACACGTTGTATTGGGCTCAGGTTATACAATTATACTGTGTGACACCGTGTATGGGGCTCAGGGTTATACAATTATACTGTGTGACACCTTGTATGGGGCTCAGGTTATACAATTATACTGTGTGACACTGTGTATGGGGCCAGGTTATACAATTATACTGTGTGGACACGTGTATGGGGGCTCAGGTTATACAATTATACTGTATGACCTGTGTATGGGCTCAGGTTATACAATTATACTGTGTGACACCGTGTATGGGCTCAGGTTATACAATTATACTGTATGACACTGTGTATGGGGCTCAGGTTATACATTATACTGTGTGACACTGTGTATGGGGCCAGGTTATACAATTATCTGTTGACACCGTGTATGGGGCTCAGGTTATACAATTATACTGTGTGACACCTTGTATGGGGCCAGGTTATACAATTATTCTGTGTGACAGTTATGGGGTCAGGTTTACAATTATACGGTACACTGTGTATGGGGCCAGGTTAAAATTAAGTGGTGACATGTGTATGGGGCACAGGTTATACAATTTACTGTGTGACATGTGTTGGGGTCAGGTTATACAATTATACTGTGTGAACCTGACTATGGTGCTCGTTATACAAACTGTGTACACTGTGTTATTGGGGTAGGTTATACAATTATATTGTGTGCACCGGTATGGGGCTAGGTTAAAAAATATACTGTGTAAAACCTGCTATGGTGCTCAGGTTAAAATTATACTGTGTGACATGGTATGGGGTCGGTTACAATTATTTGTGTGACACTGTGTATGGGGCCAGGTTATACAATTATCTGGTGACACCGTATGGGCTCAGGTTATACAATTATCTGTGGGGGAACTGTGTATGGGCTCATTATCAATTTATGTGTGACACCTGATTGGTGCCCGGTATACAATTTACTGGTGACACCGGTATGGGTCAGGTTAACAATTATATGTGTGAATGTTTGGGCTCGGTTAACAATTATACTGTGTGAACCTTTTGGGGGGCACAGGTTATACAATTATTCGTGTGACAGGGTATGGGGCCGGTTACACAATTATATGGTGACACCGTGTAAGGGTTAGGTTATAAATTATTTCTGTGTGACACTGTGTAGGGGCTCAGGTTATACAATTATAGGGGTTTGACACGTTATGGGGCTTAGGTTATACAATTTAATGTGTGACATGTGTATGGGGCCAGGTTATTACAATTTTCTGTGTGAACTGTGTTGGGCTGGTTAACAATTATACTGTGTGACACCGTGTTGGGGCTCAGGTTATACATTATCTGTGGACACTGTGTTGGGGCTCAGGTTATACAATTATAGTGTGTGAACTGTGTATGGGGCACGGTTATACAATTATACGTGGACATGTGTATGGGGCTCGGTTATACAATTTACTGTGTGACACCTGACTATGGTGCCAGGTTTTACAATACTGTTGACATGTGTATGGAGCTAGGTTATACAATTATACGTTTTTGAACCATGTATGGGTCAAGTTATAAATTTACGTGGACATGTGTTGGGGTCAGGTTTATACAATTATTTGTGTGACACCGTGTAGGGGCTCAGGTTTTACAATTATGCTGTGTGAACTGTGTATGGGCTCGGTTTAAATTATACTGTGTGACCTGGTTGGGGCAAAGGTTATAAATTATTTTGTGGACACTGTGTTTTGGGGGCTCAGGTTATACAATTATACTGGTGACACTGTGTATGGGGCTCGTTATACAATTATAGGTGTGAACTGGTATGGGGAAGGTTTTCAATTATACTGTGTGACACTTTGTGGGGCTCAGGTTTATACAATTTTACTGTGTGACCCTGACTTGGTGCTCAGGTTTACAATACGTGTGACACTGTGTATGGGCTGGTTATACAATTATTTGTGTGACACTGTGTAGGGGCTAGGTTATCAATTATTCTGTGTACAGACTTGGTCCCTGGTTATACAAATTATACTGGTGCCTGTGTATGGGGCCAGGTTATCAATTATTCTGTGTGAACTGTGTATGGGGCTCAGTTTATACAATTTACTGGTGACCCGTGTTGGGGCTCAGGTATACAATTATATGTTGTGACACTGGTATGGGGCTCGGTTATACAAATACTGTGTGACACCTGACTATGGTGCTATTATAAATTATACTGTTGACCCGTGTTTGGGTCTAGGTTATCAATTATACTGGTGAAGTGTATTGGGTCGGGTTATACAATTATCTGTGTGACACCGTTATGGGCCGGTATACAATTATTCTGTGTGAACTGTGTATGGGCTAGGTTACAAAATTTTAATGTGTGACACCGTTATGGGGCTTAGGTTATTACAATTATATGTGTGACACGTGTTGGGGTAGGTTATACAATTATACTGTGTGAACCATGTTGGGGCTTAGGTTTACAATTATATGTTGACACTGTTATGGGGCACGGTTTTTTTTACAAATTTTGTGTGACACGGGTTTTATGGGGTCAGGTTATTACAATTTATGTGTGAACCGTTTGGAGCTTGGGGTGTTGGTGCGTGCTGGAATTGCTGTCCTCATTTTTTTTTTGTTGCTGAAAGCCCACCAAGCAAACCCCCCTCCTTCTCTCTGCAGTCCGTATTCTAACCAACCCCCAGCCTGCACTCAGGCAGTGTAGTGACTGCCAGTGCTGGAAGTTTTTCCCGCTTCACCGAGGGGCCTGCATTGGTTGCCACTGCTTTCTTCCTTGCAGCCATTTTGGAGATTCATTCTTTTTTGGTTAATAACACGGTGGGAGATTCGCTGAAAACACGAAAGTTACTGTGTTAACAGCGCCGACGGCATCGTTCCCCGGGTATGGTAAACCCTAACTCCAACAGAACCCGGAAAGGAATTCTCGGATGCCCCATGTACAGCCCCCCAAGTGTGGGCTATTGGAACCGTAATTTAGAGTAAGATCAAAATAGGTCTTCGTTATTCGCTAGGTTCAAGGACGAGTTTGAAAACTTATGATATTGCAGAGCTCAAACCATAGTTGCAGCCAGGGGAGGGTGGCCAAAAACCGCCCCTTTTTGTGAGGTCAGAAGTGACATGCTAAGTTTGAGGAAGTTCCTTAGGACTTTTTGCTGGGATTCCGAGTAAGAGATTACCAAGAACTTGACTGTGGCTCCTTCCCCAGCCGGTTCCTGTAATGATTAACAACCATGTGATTATCTTTCATTCTAATTCCCATTTTATTTTATAACTCATCTGTACATACGATATTGTCTCAGTTTGTTAACTCTTCTTATATTTATAAGCCTGCCTGTTTTTTAAGGAAAAACCTATAAATTTTTAGTTTGTTTTCCTGCCTATAAACGAATTGCACGTGCTGAAGCACTACGCTACTGTTTTGGGGTTGCTACGGACCCTCTTGATAAATTGCTCATCAAAAGCCGTAGCTGGTGGCAGCTAAAAAGGGAAGGGGTGTAAAGTGTTAATTTTTGGGTGACGCTGGCATGCGGAGCGGGGTTTATAAGGGTACTGCCTGGCTGCAGCCGGAGTAATTTAATTCACTCACTGCAGCGGCCCAAAGCCAGCACACTCCAAGTGACCGTTTGGCGGCTAAATTATCCTGGTGCAGTTCCCTGACTGACCTGAGGGTAAGGGGGGCCCGAGGCTGCAAGTTCCTAATGGAAGTGGGAAAGTTATAAACCTGCAGTTTACTGGGTCGGACGGCAGCAGCCGTCGTGTGTGTGCACGTTCCATCACATTGGGGCAGCGGTGGGATCACAAGCCGTGACCCCCGGGTACCATGTGGCGGACGTGTCCCGTTATCACATTAGGTTAACAATTATACTGGTGACATGTGTAGGGGGTCAGGTTATTACAATTTACTTGTGACACCTGACGTGGTGCTCAGGTTATACAATTATACTGTTGACACCGTGTATGGTCCAATTATCAATTAACTGTGTGACAATGTTGGGGCCAGGGTTTTTACAATTATTCTTGTGACACTGTTAGGGGCCAGGTTATAAATTATACTGTGTGACACGGTATGGGGCTTAGGTTATAAATATCTGTGTGACACTGGATGGGGCTCAGTTTAAAAATTATACTGGTGCACCTGATGTGGTGACAGGTTATACAATTATTTGTGTGACATGTGTATGGGGCCAGGTTATAAATTATACGTGGCACGTTAGGGGCTCGGTTTACGTTTACTTTTGGACACTGTGTATGGGGCTCGGTTATACAATATACTGTGTGACACCGGTATGGGGTCAGTTATACAATTTACGGGGACACGTGTTTTGGGGGCAGGTTATCAATTATACTGTGTGACAGTGTATGGGGCCGGTTACAATTATAGTGTGACACGTTTTGGGGCTCGGTTATACAATTTCTGTGTGACCTGTGTATGGGGCTCAGGTTTACATTATACGTGTGACATGGATGGGGCTCAGGTTATACAATTATACTGTGTGCACTGTGTATGGGGCTCAGGTTATACCAATTATTACGTGTGAATGTGTAGGGGCTCAGGTTATAAACATTTGGTGACCCTGTGTTGGGGCTCAGGTTATACAATTATACTGTGTGCACCTGACTTGGTGCTAGGTTTACAATTATACTGTGGACACCTGGCTTGGTGCTCAGTTTTAAATTTATTGGTGTGACACCAATTATGGGGCCGGTTATCAATTATACTTGTGAACTGTTATGGGGCTCAGGTTAACAATTATCGTGTGACACCGTGTTGGGGCTAGGTTATAAATTTACGTGTGACACGTGTATGGGGCTCAGGTTATACAATTATATGTGTGACACGTGTATGGGGCTCAGGTTTTATCAATTATACTGTGTGACATCTGATGGGGCTCGGTTTTACAATTAACTGTGTGACACCTGACTTGGTGTTCGGTTTACAATTATTTCGTTGGGGACCGTGTAGGGGCTAGGTTTACAATTTTAAATGTGTGACACTGGATGGGGCACAGGTTATTTCAATTATACTGTATGACACCAAGTAAGGGGTCGTTATCAATTATAAATGGTGACACGTGTATGGGGTCGATTAACAATTTACTGTGTGCCCTGTATGGGGCTCAGGTTATCAATTAACGTGTGACACCGTGTTGGGGCTCGGTTTACAATTATATGTGGACCCGTGTATAGGGCTCATTATTACAATTATACTGTGTGACACCGTGTAGGGGCCAGGTTATTCAATTATACGTGTGCACTGTGTATGGGGCTCGGTTATAAAATTTACGGGACACCTGCTTGGTGCTCAGGTTAAACAATTATTAATTGTGACACGTGTTTGGGGACGGTTAACTTATACTGTTGAACCATTAAGGGGCTAGGTTATACAATTTTATGTTCACTTGTATGGGGCACAGGTTATACAATTTATGGTGACACTGTGTTGGGGCTCAGGTTATAATTTACTGTGTGACACCTGATAGGTGCTCAGGTTTATACAAACTGTGTGCACTGTGTATGGAGCTCAGGTTATACAATTTACGTGGACCTGTATGGGGCTCAGGTTATCAATTACTGTGTACACTGTATATGGGGCTGGTTTACAATTATTTCTGTGTCAGTGTATGGGGCCAGGTTTCCTTTTAATTGTGTGACACGTGTTGGGGTAGGTTATACAATTTATTGTGTGACCCTGACTATGGTGCCAGGTTATACAATTATGTATGGGCTCAGGTTATACAATTTCTGTGTGAACGTGTATGGGGCTCAGGTATAAATTATCTGTGTGACACGTGTATGGGCTCGGTTATACAATTATACTGTGTGACACTGTGTAGGGCAAGGTTATACAATTATCTGTGTGACACTGTATGGGCTAGTTAACAATTATACTGTGTGAACGTGTATGGGGCTCAGGTTATACAATTATATGTGTACACGTGTATGGGGCACAGGTTATACAATTATACTGTTACACAGTGTGGGCTCAGGTTATACAATTATACTGTGTGACACTGTATGGGGCTCAGTATACAATACTGTGTGACACGTGTTGGGCTCAGGTTATAAATTTACTGTGTGCACGTGTATGGGCTCAGTTATACAATATACGTGTGACACTGTGTATGGGGCTCAGTATACAATTATACTGTGTGACACCGTGTAGGGGCTCAGTTTACATATACGTGTGACACTGTGTAAGGGTCAGGTTATAATTATACTGTGTGACACCTGACTATGGTGCTCAGTTATACAATAACTGTTGACACGTTATGGGGCCAGGTTACAATTACTGTGGACCTGAAGGCTCGTTATACAATTTACGTTACACTGTATGGGGCACAGGTTATACACAATTATACTGTGTGACACCATGTATGGGCTCAGGTTATACAATTATACTGTGTGACACTGTTATGGGCTCAGGTTATACAATTATACTGTGTGACACTGTGTATGGGCTCAGGTTATACAATTATATGTGTGACACTGTGTATGGGGCTCAGGTTATACAATTATAAATGTGTGACACTGGTATGGTGGGTCAGGTTATACAATTATACTGTGTGACACTGTGTATGGGGCTCAGGTTATACAATTATACTGTTTGACACTGTGTATTGGGCTCAGGTTATACAATTATATCTGTGTGACACTGTGTATGGGCTCAGGTTATACAATTATTCTGTGTGACACCGTGTATGTGGCTCAGGTTATACAATTATACTGTGTGACACTGTGTATGGGCTCAGGTTTATACAATTATACTGTGTGACACGTGTATGGGGCACAGGTTATACAATTATCTGTGTGACACTGTGTATGGGGCTCAGGTTATACAATTTTAACTGTGTGACACCGTGTATGGGGCTCAGGTTATACAATTATACTGTGTGACACTGTGTATGGGGCTCAGGTTATACAATTATAGTGTGTGACACTGTGTATGGGGCCAGGTTATACAATTATACTGTGTGACACTGTGTATGGGGCTCAGGTTATACAATTATACTGTGTGACACCTGACTATGGTGCTCAGGTTATACAATACTGTGTGACACTGTGTATGGGGCTCAGGTTATACAATTATACTGTGTGACACCATGTATGGGGCTCAGGTTATACAATTATACTGTGTGACACTGTGTATGGGCTCAGGTTATACAATTATCTGTGTGACACCGTGTATGGGGCTCAGGTTATACAATTATGCTGTGTGACACTGTGTATGGGGCTCAGGTTATACAATTATACTGTGTGACACTGTGTATGGGGCACAGGTTATACAATTATTCTGTGTGACACTGTGTATGGGGCTAAGGTTATACAATTATACTGTGTGACACTGTGTATGGGGCTCAGGTTATACAATTATAGTGTGTGACACGTGTATGGGGCACAGGTTATACAATTATACTGTGTGACACTGTGTATGGGGCTCAGGTTAACAATTATACTGTGTGACACCTGACTATGGTGCTCAGGTTATACAATATACTGTGTGACACTGTGTATGGGGCTCAGGTTATAAAATTATATTGTGTGACACGTGTATGGGCTCAGGTTATACAATTATTCTGTGTGACACTGTGTATGGGGCTCAGGTTATACAATTATACTGTGTGACACCGTGTATGGGGCTCAGGTTGTACAATTATACTGTGTGACACTGTGTATGGGGCTCAGGTTATACAATTATACTGTGTGACACTGACTATGGTGCTCAGGTTATACAATTATACTGTGTGACACCGTGTATGGGGCTCAGGTTATACAATTATACTGTGTGACACTGTGTATTGGGACTCAGGTTATACAATTATACTGTGTGACACCGTGTATGGGGCCAGGTTATACAATTATCTGTGTGACACTGTGTATGGGGCTCAGGTTACACAATTATACTGTGTGACACCGTGTATGGGGCTTAGGTTATACAATTATACTGTGTGACACTGTGTATGGGGCTCAGGTTATACAATTATACTGTGTGACACCGTGTATGGGCTTAGGTTATACAATTATACTGTGTGACACGTGTATGGGGCCAGGTTATACAATTATTCTGTGTGACACTGTGTATGGGGCTCAGGTTATACAATTATACTGTGTGACAACCGTGTATGGAGCTTAGGTTATACAATTATACTGTGTGACACTGTGTATGGGGCTCAGGTTATACAATTATACTGTGTGACACCTGACTGTGGTGCTCAGGTTATACAATTATACTGTGTGACACCGTGTATGGTGCTCAAGTTATACAATTATACTGTGTGACACCATGTATGGGGCTCAGGTTATACAATTTTTCTGTGTGACACTGTGTATGGGGCTCAGGTTATACAATTATACTGTGTGACACCGTGTATGGGGGTTAGGTTATACAATTATACTGTGTGACACTGTGTATGGGGCTCAGGTTATACAATTATACTGTGTGACACCTGACTGTGGTGATCAGGTTATACAATTATACTGTGTGACACTGTGTATGGGGCTCAGGTTATACAATTATACTGTGTGACACTGTGTATGGGGCTCAGGTTATACGATTATACTGTGTGACACTGTGTATGGGGCTCAGGTTATACAATTATACTGTGTGACACCGTGTATGGGGCTCAGGTTATACAATTATACTGTGTGACACCGTGTATGGGGCGCAGGTTATACAATTATACTGTGTGACACCATGTATGGGGCTCAGGTTATACAATTTTACTGTGTGACACGTGACTATGGTGCTCAGGTTATACAATTATACTGTGTGACACTGTGTATGTCTCCCCCGGTGCTAGTCTCCTCTGATCCGTTCCTTTATGAGGCTGTATAGCGCTGTTCTTGGCCGATTCCGGGGTCTGGTCCTACAGGTCCGGTGGTATCCCTCCACCCTTCAGTTCCGTGGCAAAGAAAGAGTCCCCGCCGGTGTCTTTGCTTTCCTTTTCAGCATGCCACGCTAGAATATGTCCAAGGAAGCTCCTTTGTCCCCGCTAACCTCACCCCAATATTACAGCAGTCAGAATTCAGCGGCAGTCAGGAGTAAATCAGCAGGGATGAACATGCAGGAGTCTGTATCCCTCCGCCACAGTCGCGCTGTTATCCTCCACACACCGCAGGCAGAAAGCCATGCAGACAGCTGGATTTACATTGTGCCTTACTGGGGCGGGGCCAAATAAAGTCTCCTCAGTACCAATAATGATCCTTCATATCAATCCTGGCTTCAATAAAGCCCGCACTGGCACTCCAGTCTCTTCACAGGGGGCAGATGATGTGGGGTGATGTCCCTCAGCTTCTGCTGCACCGCAGCTGTCCAGACTTGTAAAAGCTTATTTCTTCGGTCCTCTTTGGACCAGAGTCCTGCTTTTTGTCTCCAAATGGGCACCCAGACTTCATAAATAAAATACGGTTCAGCACGGTTATTTTGGTTAACCCTATGCACGCTTATTTTGTAGCTTTAGAATGTGACTGTGGGAGCTTAGAGCTGTTGCTGCCTACATGCTCATAGCCCAGGCCACGCCCCTGGTTTGATGGTTATTTTGAGGCGTACCTGGATCGGCTGACAGGGCAATGCAATACTCGTTTGCGGGCCGTTGTTTTAAGGGGATGTGGCACAGCGGCAGTGACACAGTTGGTGGCCCTGTGCGTCCAATTAAAGGTGAAATATTTACAGGGGATGATGACAGTATGCAGTGTATGTATTCGTGACGCCACCTCTGGTATGTGGTCAGAGGTGACCACTGACCAGTGATGCAGTGCAGATCCTCTGGGACAGATGGTAAGATGCAGCACAGTTTGTAAAGTCTCCCACAGGTGAGACTATGTTATCCCAGGGCAGGAAGACGTTGTAGATGAAGTTATGTTGCTGGGAAATGTAGTAAAGTGTAGTGTGCGTTGAGGGAAGAACTTGAGGAGACAGTCAATTGCAGTTTCCACAGCTTTACTCGCACTTCTGGTGCCGGCAGTACAGATGCCCGCTTGGTGCCACGCTCTCCAGATGAGGAGTCCAGCCAACTCCAAGGTGTATGAAGAACAGTATAGCAAAGCTCCCTGTCAGTTTATGCCTTCCATGGACGTCACACTGTGCTAATTTCCCACGCCTTTCTTCCTTCCAGCACCTCGCTAAGCAGTGTCACAGTCTAGAAGCTGCGGATCCTCCAGGACAACATTATCTTTATGCGTTTCCTTGATCCTATATAGCTTTCCTTTCCTTGCGTTTGTGGCTATCCCCTTGATAGCTGAGTCATAAAGTTCTGCCACAACTCTAGCTGACGAGTCTCTTCTGAAACCTGGATTATCCAAGGTGGCGTATGCCAGTCCTGCAATGTGCCCACCTGTAGCTTACAGCGCATCTGAGGCTCTCTCTGAGAATCCCTTTTCCCTTCCAGTGAACCCTTCTTGTTTCTCTCTGTAAATAAGCAACTCCTTAGAACGGAAGCTGCTGCACAATTATATCTTCTTAAACTCGCCCTTATGGGAGAAATGTGTAAAACACTTCTGTCCTCTTCCTCCCCCCAAGGTTGAACTCTATATCTTCCCTCTAAGGCCTCTTTCACATTTCAGGCGGGCGCCTGGCGGCGCCCCCGGCATTTTGCCGCAGCGCCGCATGTGAAAACCTTTCACACTTCCGGCTGCCAAAATGCGGTTTTTTGCCGGATGGTTTCTGATGCTTGGAGAGATAAGAAACCATCCGGCAAAAACAAAAAACGTTACATGCAGCGTTTTTTCCGGACGCCGCAATGTACATTTGCGCCGCATCCGGACAAAACCGCATGCAACGCATTGACATGCGGCGCCATCCGGCGCTAATGCATGTCAATGCGAAAAAAGCCGCATGCGGCGCATCAGATTTTCAGATGCGGCGCTGCGGCAAAATGCCGGGGGCGCCGCCAGGCGCCCGCCGGAAATGTGAAAGAGGCCTAACTTCCTGCTCTGACCCACAAGCTCAAACCACCATGTACACACTTTGCTGCCTGGGTCGTGCTATATGAACTAAACTAGTGTGTGTGTGATGGATACAGTGTTGCCAGAGCCAGGTGTAATGTCTCTACCTTACCTGAAAGTTGAAAATACCACATCTTTGGCAGAGATGCAGTACCTCTGTGGCGACTGAACCCTCTGGGTCGCCAACCAAACTTAAAATTATTGGTGTTTTGGTCAACAACTTTATGCAGGTTATTTGATAGATAAGTCCTCCTAATATTTAGCAGGTATGCAATGGCCACTTCTCCCATTACAGGTCTCTCCTGCCCTAAAGGTGGGTGTCCTTGTTGCACCATCTGATTCAAGATTCAAAGAAGCTTTATTGGCAGGACTAAATAAATACACATTAGTTTTGCCAAAGCATGTGTACAAAAGGGAATAGGGATAGGGACTGTAGGGATGTTGGGTAGGGGCTGTAGGAAAGGTGGATGGGGAAGATCCAGGATGAGGGCTGTAAGAGAAATGGTTGGGGCAGATCCAGGGTGGGGGCTATAGAAATCCATGCATAGCGAAGGTGGATGGGGGGTGGGGGCAGATCTGGGGTGGGAGCTATAGAAGTCCATGGCATTCTCATAGTTCTCTTTCTCGCAGTCTATGACATTCGCTCACATACCACGCTGCTTTCTCCGCTGGTTTCTATTCTACCCCCAGCAAGATATATCTTTCTCTTCCGCCTTCATGGTGATGAAATCCGGGAAGAGATGTGAGACTCTCCTGAAGTGAGTGTCCCTCACTGCAGTATTTGGAGCAGTGTAGCAGGAAGTGGGTTTCGTCCTCTATGGCCTCCTGGTCACAGTGTTGGCATAGTCTTTCCTCCATGGGCTTGTAGCTCTGCCTGTGTCGGCCGGATTCGATGGCCAGACTGTGGACACTGAGTCTATATCGGCTCAGGATCTTGCGGTCTCTGGGGTTCTTTGAGTTTCTCCAGGTATGGGGCCAGTCTGTAGTCTCTCTGTAGACTCCAGTACATGGTCAGTTTCTGTGAGCTAATGATGTCGTTCTTACAATCACTGACATGCCTCTCCTTTTAGCTTTTGTCAGGTTATTGTGATTGGTGTTCTGGTCAGGTTGAGTTTAGGTGGGCTGTTCCGAGGGTCCTGTTTTTTTTTGTTTCACATACATGTGTCAGGGCTTTATGGTGATGGCAGCTTGGATTGCTCCTATGTAGGGGAGCCAGAATGACAGTGCCCTCTTTAGAACCATTAGGTGTAGAGGGAATCTGCCCAGCTCGGCCAGGCAAGCACTGTTGGAGGTGCTCCAATGGACTTGGAGAAGGTATTTGCAGAATTCCAGGTGGAATATTTCTGTTGGGCTGGAATCCCACTTTGACCAGTCTGGGTAGGTGTGAGGACCCCAGACTTCGCTGCCATACAGGAGGATTGGGGCGATGACAGAGTCGAACATTTTTAACCAGACCCTCACTGGTGGCTTCAGATGGTAGAGTTTCCTTCGGATGCCATAGAAGGTTTTACAGGCCTTGTCTTTTAGATCTATGGCTTGTTTGAAGCTCCCTGACTGGTGAATCTCTAGACTCAGATAGGTATATTTCTCCGTTCCTGTAAGGGCGCAGTTGTTGAGGAAAAATGAAGGGTGCTGGTCTGATTTTCTCTTTCTCCTCTGGAACACCATGATGTTGGTTTTCTTTAGGTTGACCGGTAGTGCCCAGGTGGAGCTGAATTTCTCTAAGATTTTCAGGTTGTCTTGAAGGCCTTTCTCGGTTGGTGACAGAAGCAGCAGGTCATCTGCATACAGCAGGAATTTCACCTGGGCGTCGTGGAGGGTGGGACCTGGTGCTGTGGAAGATTCCAGATCTGTAGCCAGCTTGTTGATGTAAATGTTGAAGAGCGTTGGACTTCGGCTCATCCCTTTCGACATCTTCAAATATAGATGTAAATATGTCATCCGTAATATACAGCTGTACTGTACTTATACAGTTCACTTTCATGCTTAGCAGAATTGGGTGTTAGCCAGACTGGGCCTCTGGCTAACAGTTTTTCTCCATAAATAGATACGGAGCTGAACAATTCACACAACAATATCTACAGCTGGACTGTAGTTATACAGTTCACTTTCCTGCTTTGCAGAATTGGGAGTTAGCAAGACTGGGACTCTGGCTAACAGTTTTTCTCTGTAAATAAATACGGAGCTGAACAATTCACACAACAATATCTACAGCTGGACTGTAGTTCTACAGTTCACTTTCCTGGTTTGCAGAATTGGGTGTTAGCCAAACTGAGCCTCTGAGTATGGGTGTTCCTGCGGAAATAGATACGGAGCTGAGCAATTCACACAAGAATATCTACAGCTGGACTGTAGTTCTACAGTTCACTTTCCTGCTTTGCAGAATTGGGTGGTAGCCAGACTGGGCCTCTGGCTACCAGTTTTTCTCCGTCAATAGATACAGAGCTGAACAATTCACACAGCAATATCTATTGCTGTACTGTACTTAGACAGTTCACTTTCCTGCTTTACAGAATTGGGTGTTAGCCAGACTGGGCCCCTGGCTAACAGTTTTTCTCCGTAAATAGAGACGGAGAAGAACAATTCTACCAACAATGTATACAGCTGTATTGTTCTGATAGAGTAAACTTTGCTGCTTTTCAATTTGTGTGTTAGCCAAACTGGGCCTCTGAGTATGGGTGTTCCTGCGGAAATAGATACGGAGCTGAACAATTGACACAACAATATCTACAGCTGGACTGTAGTTCTACATTTCAATTTCCTGCTTTGCACAGTTGGGTGTTAGCCAGACTGGGCCACTGGCTAACAGTTTTTCTCCGTAAATAGAGACGGAGAAGAACAATTCTACCAACAATGTATACAGCTGTATTGTTCTGATAGAGTAAACTTTGCTGCTTTTCAATTTGTGTGTTAGCCAAACTGGGCCTCTGAGTATGGGTGTTCCTGCGGAAATAGATACGGAGCTGAACAATTCACACAACAATATCTACAGCTGGACTGTAGTTCTACAGATCAGTTTCCTGCTTTGCAGAATTGGGTGTTAGCCAGACTGGGCCACTGGCTACCAGTTTTTCTCCATAAATAGATACGGAGCTGAACAATTCACACAGCAATATCTACTGCTGTACTGTACTTAGACAGTTCACTTTCCTGCTTTGCAGAATTGGGTGTTTGCCAGACTGGGCCTCTGGCTAACTGTGTTTCTCCCTAAATAGATACAGAGAAGAACAATTCCACCAACAATGTATACAGCTGCATTGTACTGATAGAGTTAACTTTCCTGCTTTTCAATTTGTGTGTTAGCCAAACTGGGCCTCTGAGTATGGGTGTTCCTGCGGAAATAGATATGGAGCTGAACAATTCACACAACAATATCTACAGCTAGATTGTAGTTCTACAGTTCACTTTCCTGCTTTGCAGAATTGGGTGGTAGCCAGACTGGGTCTCTGGCTATCAGTTTTTCTCCATAAATAGATACAGAGCTGAACAATTCACACAGCAATATTTACTGCTTTACTGTACTTAGACAGTTCATTTTCCTGCTTTGGAGAATTGGGTGTTAGCCAGACTGGGCCTCTGGATAACTGTGTTTCTCCTAAATAGATATGGAGAAGAACAATTCTACCAACAATGTATACAGCTGCATTGTTCTGATAGAGTAAACTTTGCTGCTTTTCAATTTGTGTGTTAGCCAAACTGGGCCTCTGAGTATGGGTGTTCCTGCGGAAATAGATACTGTCACGCTGTATAGCAGATATATATATGTGATGACAATAATCTATATCAAAAGGGCAACATACTATATAACATGCGCATAGCTATATGATAACATAGATTTACCTGACAGAAAGTCCAGTGGGTCAAAACGGAATCCGTTATACGCTGTCTCCGGCTAGAGGTGTGACCGGGGTCTAAGCTGACCCTAAACTGGGGTCCTAACTAATCCCTCAACCTGGAGGTACTGTTAAAGGTACAGAGGTCCAGGCCACCAGCGTAAACCCTGTCTCCTATCAATCCCTGCCAACTGTATTCTAGTCCTAAGAAGGACCCTGAATACCACCAAAGGGAATGAACAGGTAACGGTTAATGAACAGAAAGACATACAAGAAAGACAAGAAATAAAGTAAATAAAGTCTTACATACAACACTCACACACAGTAGGAACACCTAAGGTCTCAGAGATAAACTATAAGCTGTAAGAGTAAAAACAACTAAGGAGCTCTTAGCTTAAGTATTCCCAGAACCGATCCAGTCTGCTAAACTATATGAATGCTTTCACCGGCCTCCAACACCCAGACTGGCAGGAATATAAAGGAAACTAATTAGAACATAATCCAAAGCAGCCGGGCGAGGCTGGACCTAGTCTTAGCAAAGAGCTAGGTAAAATTAACTCTCTCATTACCAAACACAAAGAAACAGCAGCTCAGCTGTGAGAAGTCAGAATGTGCAATCGCGACGATCTTCGTGGCGATGCACCCATGACAGATACGGAGCTGAACAATTGACACAACAATATCTACAGCTGGATTGTAGTTCTACAGTTCAGTTTCCTGCTTTGAAGCATTGGGTGGTAGCCAGACTGGGCCACTGGCTACCAGTTTTTCTCCGTAAATAGATACTGAGCTGAACAATTCACACAGCAATATCTACTGCTGTACTGTACTTAGACAGTTCACTTTCCTGCTTTGCAGAATTGGGTGTTAGCCTGACTGGGCCTCTGGTTAACTGTGTTTCTCCCTAAATAGATACAGAGAAGAACAATTCCACCAACAATGTATACAGCTGCATTGTACTGATAGAGTTAACTTTCCTGCTTTTCAATATGTGTGTTAGCCAAACTGGGCCTCTGAGTATGGGTGTTCCTGTGGAAATAGATATGAAGCTGAACAATTGACACAACAATATCTACAGCTGGACCGTAGTTCTACAGTTAACTTTCCTGCTTTGCAGAATTGGGTAGTAGCCAGACTGGACCTCTGGCTATCAGTTTTTCTCCATAAATAGATACGGAGCTGATCAATTCACACAGCAATATCTACTGCTGTACTGAACTTAGACAGTTCACTTTCCTGTTTTGCAGAATTGGGTGTTAGCCAGACTGGGCCTCTGGCTAACTGTGTTTCTCTCCAAATAGATATGGAGAAGAACAATTCCACCCACAATGTATACAGCTGCATTGTACTGTTAGAGTTAACTTTCCTGCTTTTCAATTTGTGTGTTAGCCAAACTGGTCCTTTGAGTATGGGTGTTCCTGCGGAAATAGATACGGAGCTGAACATTTCACACAGCAATATCTACAGCTGGACTGTAGTTCCACAGTTTACTTTCCTGCTTTGCAGAGTTGGGTGTTAGCCAGACTGGGCCTATGGCTAACTGTGTTTCTCCCTAATTAGATACGGAGAACAATTCCACCAACAATGTATACAGCTGTATTGTTCTGATAGAGTAAACTTTTCTGCTTTTCAATTTGTGTGTTAGCCAAAGTGGGCCTCTGAGTATGGGTGTTCCTGCGGAAATAGATACGGAGCTGAACAATTCACACAACACTATCTACAGCTGGACTGTAGTTATACAGGTCACTTTCCTGCTTTGCAGAGTTGGGTGTTAGCCAGACTGGGCCCCTGGCTAACAGTTTTTCTCCATAAATAGATACGGAGCTGATCAATTCACACAGCAATATCTACTGCTGTACTGAACTTAGACAGTTCACTTTCCTGTTTTGCAGAATTGGGTGTTAGCCAGACTGGGCCTCTGGCTAACTGTGTTTCTCTCCAAATAGATATGGAGAAGAACAATTCCACCCACAATGTATACAGCTGCATTGTACTGTTAGAGTTAACTTTCCTGCTTTTCAATTTGTGTGTTAGCCAAACTGGTCCTTTGAGTATGGGTGTTCCTGCGGAAATAGATACGGAGCTGAACATTTCACACAGCAATATCTACAGCTGGACTGTAGTT
This sequence comes from Oophaga sylvatica, assembly GCA_033576555.1. NCBI lineage: Eukaryota > Metazoa > Chordata > Amphibia > Anura > Dendrobatidae > Oophaga > Oophaga sylvatica. The sequence goes on along the minus strand of JARQOD010000003.1, from coordinate 289,715,580 downwards.
CCACAGTTTACTTTCCTGCTTTGCAGAGTTGGGTGTTAGCCAGACTGGGCCTATGGCTAACTGTGTTTCTCCCTAATTAGATACGGAGAACAATTCCACCAACAATGTATACAGCTGTATTGTTCTGATAGAGTAAACTTTTCTGCTTTTCAATTTGTGTGTTAGCCAAAGTGGGCCTCTGAGTATGGGTGTTCCTGCGGAAATAGATACGGAGCTGAACAATTCACACAACACTATCTACAGCTGGACTGTAGTTATACAGGTCACTTTCCTGCTTTGCAGAGTTGGGTGTTAGCCAGACTGGGCCCCTGGCTAACAGTTTTTCTCCGTGAATAGATACGGAGCTGAACAATTCACACATCAATATCTACTGATGGAGTGTAGTTATACAGTTCAGTTTCCTGCTTTGCAGAATTGGGTGGTAGCCAGACTGGGCCTCTGGCTATTTGTTTTTCTCTGTAAATATATACTGAGCTGAACAATTGACATAATAATATCTACAGCTGGACTGTAGTTATACAGTTCACTTTCCTGCTTTGCAGAATTGGGGGTAGCCAGACTGGGCCTCTGGCTATCAGTTTTTCTCCGTAAATAGATACGGAGCTGAACAATTCACACAGCAATATCTTCAGCTGGACTATATTTATACAGTTCACTTTCCTGCTTTTCAATTTGTGTGTTAGCCAAACTGGGCCTCTGAGTATGGGTGTTCCTGCGGAAATAGATATGGAGCTGAACAATTCACACAACAATATCTACAGCTAGATTGTAGTTCTACAGTTCACTTTCCTGCTTTGCAGAATTGGGTGTTAGCCAGACCGGGTCTCTGGCTATTATTTTTTCTCCATAAATAGATACGGAGCTGAACAATTCACACATCAATATTTACTGCTTTACTGTACTTAGACAGTTCACTTTCCTGCTTTGCAGAATTAGGTGTTAGCCAGACTGGGCCTCTGGCTAACAGTTTTTCTCCGTAAATAGATACGGAGATGAACAATTCCACCAACAATGTGTACAGCTGTATTGTACTGATGGAGTAAACTTTCCTGCTTTTCAATTTGGGTGTTAGCCAAACTGGGACTCTGAGTATGGGTGTTACTGCAGAAATCTCTATGGATATTTTGAATATTTTCAGCATACTATATATACCTTTTATCTGTCGATTCAGTGCCCATTTATTGGGCCTACTCTTCGTCGGACTTCTCCAATTAATCCATTTGCAGCATCTTTACATCCATTATACACCTAAACATATGGCATTTTGGCTACCTCACTATCTGGGCTGCCTGTCATGGGTGCATCGCCACGAAGATCGTCGCGATTGCACATTCTGACTTCTCACAGCTGAGCTTCTGTTTCTTTGTTTTTTGGTGATGTGAGAGTTAATTTTTCCTAGCTCTTTGCTAAGGCTAGGTGCAGCCTCGCCCGGCTGCTTTTGTTTATGTTCTAATTAGTTTCCTTTATATTTCTGCCAGTCTGGGTGTTAGACGCCGGTGAAAGCATTCATGTAGTTCAGCAGACTGGATCGGTTCTGAGAATATTTAAGCTAAGAGTTCATTAGGTGTTTTTACTCTTATAGCTTATAGTTAAATCTCTGAGACCTTAGGTGTTCCTACTGTGTGTGAGTGTTGTATGTAAGACTTTATTTACTTTATTCCTTCTCTTTCTTGTATGTCTTTCTGTTCATTATCCGTTACCTGTTCATTCCCTTTGGTGGTATTCAGGGTCCTTCTTAGGACTAGAATACAGTTGGCAGGGATTGATAGGAGACAGGGTTTACGCTGGTGGCCTGGACCTCTGTACCTTTAACAGTACCTCCAGGTTGAGGGATTAGTTAGGACCCCAGTTCAGGGTCAGCTTAGACCCCGGTCACCCTCTAGCCGGAGACAGCGTATAACGGATTCCGTTTTGACCCAGTGGACATTCTGTCAGGTAAATCCATGTTATAATATATCTATGCGCATGTTATATAGTATGTTGCCCTTTTTGATATAGATTACAGACATCTCATATATATATCTGCTATACAGCGTGACATTTTCACCGGCCCAAACTAAAGATTCTCCCCAGCTGTCATGGATCCAGTAGCCCAGCTGGCCCGGCAGTTGCAGGGGTTGTCCATGGAATTTGCAGACATTAAGTCCAAGGTTTTGTCCCTCCCAGAGCAAGCCAGATCTGAACCTAAGGTTGCTCTCCCGGACAGGTTCACTGGTGGGCGGGACAAATTTTTTACTTTCCGGGAGGCATGTAAATTGTACTTTCGGCTGCGGCCTCGGTCATCTGGGAGTGAAGAGCAGAGGGTGGGAATTGTTATCTCGCTCTTACAAGGGGACCCTCAATCTTGGGCGTTCTCTATTCCTCCAGGCTCCCCAGATCTCCAGTCAGTGGATCGATTTTTTACTGCCCTGGGTCTGGTATATGATGATCCGGATCGAGTTTCCCTTGCTGAAACAAAGTTACGTAAAATACGGCAAGGAAATCGTCCAGCGGAGGAATATTCTTCTGAGTTCCGTAGATGGGCAACAGATACTCAGTGGAATGACCCAGCTCTTAGGAGCCAGTTTTGTCAAGGGTTGTCTGACAAATTAAAAGATGTGTTGGCTCAGTATGATTCTCCTCCATCACTGGAGGCTGCTATGGCCCTCGCTATTCGCATTGATAGACGACTTCGGGAAGACGCGAGGTAACTCCGCCCCCCATGATGACTCCACCTACTACTAAAGTCCCTTATACTGAGGTTCCCCTGGTCTGTTCTGAGGAACCCATGCAGTTGGGAGGGACATCATTTTGTAGGAGGAATCGGCGGTGCGCCGCAAGACTAGAAGGTGTTTCTTTTGCGGGAGAGAGGGACATTTTGTTGGGGGTTGTCCATCCCGGACCTCTTTGACCCAAGGAGTTAACCTGGGAGTCTGTATTTCGTCCCCAAATCCCTCTCCGTTTATCGTGCCTGCGGAGGTGGTGATTGGTACTAGAACTGAGAGGATTTCTGTTTTTCTTGATAGTGGGTCCGGGGCTAATCTTGTGGACGCTCGGTTTGCCCAGGTGCATGGTATGCAACTGAGTGTATTGGCCAAACCGGTCCCTATAGTCTCTATTGATTCTAGACCTCTTGGTCAAGGTAGCTTGGTTCAAGCTGTTCATAACATAGATCTTCGAGTAGGGGCAATACATAAAGAGCAATTGTCTTGTTATGTGTTGGAGGGTCTACCTACTCCTATTGTGTTGGGACTTCCTTGGTTGGCTAAACATAACCCAGTGATTGATTGGCAATCCAGAAAGATTAGCCAGTGGGGTGAATTTTGCAAGAATAACTGCATGAGCACGGTCATCGGTGCGGTTGTACCTAGGACTTTGCCTCCTTTTCTGGAGGACTTTGGGGAGATGTTCTCAGAGGAGGGGTGTAAAGAGTTACCTCCTCATCGCGCATATGACTGCTCAATAAAGTTGCTTCCTGATGCCTTATCTCGTACTTTCCCAGGGACCGGGAGGATGGATGATCCGGTTCCTATTCCTCAGGAGGGAGTTGTAGTGTCAGCTGTATGCTCTGAGCTTGAGGGGAGGTATTGGGGGCTCAGGGGGACGCCCCTGTGGGACTTCCAGGGAGACTGATAGTTCCAGATCAGTTAAGACTGAAGGTTACGGAGAACCGTTACAAACGGATGGCTGATAGGGGGAGAGTTTCTGGTCGAGATCTGAAGGTGAATGATCTGGTGTGGTTGTCTACCAGGAATATTAAACTTAAAGTTTCCTCCTGGAGGTTGGGTCCCAGATTCATCGGGCCGTACAGGATCAGCTCCATAATTAATCCTGTGGCATTTCGTCTGGACCTCCCTCCTACGTTTAAAATTCATAATGTGTTTCACAAGTCATTACTTAAAAAGTATGTGGCACCAGTCATACCGTCACCTCTACCTCCTTCAGTGGTGGTCAATGATAACGTGGACGGACCTTTCACACAACTCACCCGGACAGACCTGGTCATGAGGGTCCGGAGGCCCCTCGTAGAAGGGGGGGTACTGTCATGGGTGCATCGCCACGAAGATCGTCGCGATTGCACATTCTGACTTCTCACAGCTGAGCTTCTGTTTCTTTGTTTTTTGGTGATGTGAGAGTTAATTTTTCCTAGCTCTTTGCTAAGGCTAGGTGCAGCCTCGCCCGGCTGCTTTTGTTTATGTTCTAATTAGTTTCCTTTATATTTCTGCCAGTCTGGGTGTTAGACGCCGGTGAAAGCATTCATGTAGTTCAGCAGACTGGATCGGTTCTGAGAATATTTAAGCTAAGAGTTCATTAGGTGTTTTTACTCTTATAGCTTATAGTTAAATCTCTGAGACCTTAGGTGTTCCTACTGTGTGTGAGTGTTGTATGTAAGACTTTATTTACTTTATTCCTTCTCTTTCTTGTATGTCTTTCTGTTCATTATCCGTTACCTGTTCATTCCCTTTGGTGGTATTCAGGGTCCTTCTTAGGACTAGAATACAGTTGGCAGGATTGATAGGAGACAGGGTTTACGCTGGTGGCCTGGACCTCTGTACCTTTAACAGTACCTCCAGGTTGAGGGATTAGTTAGGACCCCAGTTCAGGGTCAGCTTAGACCCCGGTCACCCTCTAGCCGGAGACAGCGTATAACGGATTCCGTTTTGACCCAGTGGACATTCTGTCAGGTAAATCCATGTTATAATATATCTATGCGCATGTTATATAGTATGTTGCCCTTTTTGATATAGATTACAGACATCTCATATATATATCTGCTATACAGCGTGACACTGCCCCACCACCTCTCCTCCACCAACAAAATTGTTCTATTCTTGTGTCATCCATACTGACCCTTTGAGTGTCAGTCTGCCTTATAGGCTCCTGCAAGTGGATCGCCCACCAGTGCACTGGGGTACTCTGTACCCTGCCGGTGTGTTAAAGGGATGTGTCAAGCCAGCAGTGACCCTGTCCATGGCCGTGGCAGTCCAAGGAAAAGGGGAATTATTTACAGGGGAGTATTAGATTTTGTATTACGCCAACGGTGGTTTTTGGTCAAAGCTGAACGGCGCTGCAGTGCAGATCCTCAGATACTGGTGGTGATGCATCAGAGTTTGACTAGCTCGCCACAGGCACAGCTTCTTGCCTCAGGGCTGAAGTATGTATTGTTGGATGAATGTTGCTGCTACATGTAGCAGTGTGTACAAGGTGCCGCAGGAACAAATTGAGATCACACATTCCGGTTCAGTTTACCAGGCTTTACTCTGAGTTCAGGTGTGCACATATGGCCGCTTGGTACAGTATCCTCCAGGTGAGGGGCTCATCAAACTCCCAGGTACATTGTAAAGACACCTTTCCAGGACTCGTTTCAATATGTTCCTTTCTGTGTCATCTCACGGTGTAGTATTACTCCCCTCTTCTTCCTGCCAACACCTCGCAATGATTGTCACAAGCCAGTAGCCACGGTATAACATCTGCTCTTCTTTTCCTTGCTATTATATGGACACGTTTTAGTGTCCAGTGATGTTTAGTAGCTGAGACTCCTAGAGATGACACTGCCTCCGGCTTGCTGAGTACAGAAGTTATATAAGAGGCTAATGGGCCGGTGTCCCTTCTGCGACCTGGGTGAATGTGGTGCATGCAGTGTCCACAGGGAAAGCGGGGTTGGGACAGTACTGCCTAGGCCACAGTATAGGCAACAGGGATCTTCGATGCTCTCCGTAGCCAATGCCAGGGGAGATAAGTTTTCGTGCTCACAGTATCCAACCACACCACTGTAGTGGAGCTGGGAGGCCTGTTTCATGTTGGGTTCTCAGGCCAATGCTGACCTGACCTTTAACCTGGTTTAAAAAAATTACCCATCATGACCAAAAGGCCAGGAATGGGGGGGTTACTGAAGAAAGTCTGAAATGCCAGGTGCCGGGTTGCTACCGAGTCCAAGACTTTCCAAGGATGTGACTCAAAGCAAGCTCAGAATCCCACCAGGGCGACCAACTCCTGGGGCACATTGCAACCTAAGCCCTCACACTTACACAGCCTACTGACTTTGATCATGGGGGGCCATGCTTTCCACCTGATGGATACATGAGCCACCTGGCATACTAGCAAGTGCAACAACCCACTGTGTATTGTGTAGGAATGCACACGACTGGTAGGAGCAGGCCACCTTTTGGAAAGATAATACACTTGTTATTAGCCAAAAGTCCTGGTTTATGAATGATACAGTGGCCTTTTCAAGCTTTTTCAATTCTTGTGTAATGGATACTGAGCCTTTGAGCATCATTGTCTGCCTCCTTAAATATATACGGAGATGTTTTATTTTTTCATTATACCACATACAGTGCCTACAAGTAGTATTCAACCCCTGCAGATTTAGCTGGTTGACACATGCGGAATTAACTTGGCATTGTGACATTTGTACTGTAGATCAGCCTGGAAGTGGGAAATGCACTGCAGCAAAAAAAATTTTTATAATTTTTTTTTTTTTAAAAACGTTAAAAGTTAATTCAGAGTGTCATTTATTATTCAACCCCTCAAACCACAAGAATTCTGTTTGGTCCCCCTAAAGTATTAAGAAGTAGTTCAGGCACCAAGAATAATGAGCTTCACATGTGTGGATTAATGATCTCTTTTGCCAGCCTTTTCTGACTATTTAAGACCCTCCCCAAACTTGTGAACAGCACTCATACATGGTCAACATGGGAAAGACAAAGGAGCATTCCAAGGCCATCAGAGACAAGATCGTGGAGGGTCACAAGGCTGGCAAGGGGTACAAAACCCTTTCCAAGGAGTTGGGCCTACCTGTCTCCACTGTTGGGAGCATCATCCGTAAGTGGAAGGCTTATGGAACTACTGTTAGCCTTCCACGGCCTGGACAGCCTTTGAAAGTTTCCTCCCGTGCCGAGGCCAGGCTTGTCCGAAGAGTCAAGGCTAACCCAAGGACAACAAGGAAGGAGCTCCGGGAAGATCTCATGGCAGTGGGGACATTGGTTTCAGTCAATACCATAAGTAACGTACTCCACCGCAATGGTCTCCGTTCCAGACGAGCCCGTAAGGTACCTTTACTTTCAAAGCGTCATGTCAAGGCTCGTCTACAGTTTGCTCATGATCACTTGGAGGACTCTGAGACAGACTGGTTCAAGGTTCTATGGTCTGATGAGACCAAGATCGAGATCTTTGGTGCCAACCACACACGTGACGTTTGGAGACTGGATGGCACTGCATACGACCCCAAGAATACCATCCCTACAGTCAAGCATGGTGGTGGCAGCATCATGCTGTGGGGCTGTTTCTCAGCCAAGGGGCCTGGCCATCTGGTTCGCATCCATGGGAGGATGGATAGCACGGCCTACCTGGAGATTTTGGCCAAGAACCTCCGCTCCTCCATCAAGGATCTTAAGATGGGTCGTAATTTCATCTTCCAACAAGACAACGACCCAAAGCACACAGCCAAGAAAACCAAGGCCTGGTTCAAGAGGGAAAAAGTCAAGGTGTTGGAGTGGCCTAGTCAGTGGAAACTTGTGGAAGGAGCTCAAGATTAAAGTCCACATGAGACACCCAAAGAACCTAGATAACTTGGAGAAGATCTGCATGGAGGAGTGGGCCAAGATAACTCCACAGACCTGTGCCGGCCTGATCAGGTCTTATAAAAGACGATTATTAGCTGTAATTGCAAACAAGGGTTATTCCACAAAATATTAAACATAGGGGTTGTATAATAATTGATCCACACTTTTATGTTTAAAATTTATTAAAATTCAACTGAGCAACATAACTTTTTGGTTTGTAAGATTTATGCTTCTGTTAATAAATCCTACTCTCGTTTGCAGTTTGAAGGCTCTAACTTATTTGCATCTTATCAAACCAGCTAAATCTGCAGGGGGTTGAATACTACTTGTAGGCACTGTATATGCCTTTAATATGCTGCTACAGTTCCCTTTTTTATTATTAGATTATTATGTTATCCATACTCAGCCTGGGAGCTTGTCTGTGGGCCTCATGAAATATATACTGAGTTTTAAATTTTTTTCGTTATACTCCATCTATTCCTTGAATATGCTGAAACACTACCCTTTTTTCTTATTATATTATTGTCTTATCCATACTGAGACATTGAGCGTCTCTGTGTGCCTCCTAAAATATATACGGTGATTTACAATTACCCAGACACTGTATACAGCTGTTGGGTTGTAATTCAGTACCCTTTTTCTAATTTTTATCTAATGGATACTGAGCGTGTGAGCATCTGTCTGTTATTAATGCAATATAGACGTAGATTTACAATTAAAACTACACTGTCTAAAGCTGTTCGCTTCCCATACATTACACTTTTACTGCTTTTTATCTTATTGTGTAATCCATACGGAGACTGGAAGCGTCTGTGTGTGACTCCTGATATATATACGTAAAATGTTGTTGATCTGTAGATTGTGAGCCCTCGCGGGCAGGGTCCTCTCTCCTTCTGTACTTGTGTGTGCCTTGTATTGCTCATGTTTACTGTACTTGTCTATATTTGCCCCTCTTCACATGTAAAGCGCCATGGAATAAATGGCGCTATAGAAATCTATAATAATATAATAATAATAATAATCTCACCTTCATAAAAATGAAACATGCCTGTTCTCACGGGGTCCGTCTCTGGTATCACACAATCAACAGAGCAAGAGGTTTGCGAACAATCCCAAGACCTTTATTATAGGCCAAACGAAAAGATCCATAAACAAACCACCACACTGAGGATACAATAGTAGGGAACACAAATGCAGTTCACTTGGATCGGCATTCAGGGCAGTGGGATACTCGGTACAGGGCCGGTGTGTTACAGGGGATGTGTCACAGAGGCAGTGACCCTGTTCCTGGCCGTGGGGGCGAATAAAAGGGGAATATGTACAGGGGATGATAGAGTTTGTAGTAAGGTGTTCGTGACGCCACCTGTGGTATCTGGTCAGAGGTGACCTGACCAGCGCTGCAGTGAAGATCCTCTGACGGAGACTGATGCTGTGATGGAGTAGAGTTGAAATAGCTTCCCATAAGTGAAGCTTGTCTCAGGGCAGTGACATGGTATAGGAAGTAATGGTGCTTGAAGATGTAGCAGAGTGGACTGTGTGCAACAGGAAGGACTTCAGAAGACACAGTCAGATGCAGTTTCCAAAGCGTTCCTCCCAGTTTTTGCAGGCAAAGTATCCAGGGCATTGACTACAGATGGTGCGGTAGTCGGTTGGCCTGAAAGCAATTTGGAATCCCCTTATTTCAGGTGGAATGTGATGTCTCCTTTCTGGCGCTGTTCTCTGAGGCACTGGCTGCTATAAGCTCCGTCCAAGTTCCTCTCTCTCTGTCTCTTGTCTAGGTGGAACTTCAGAATCATAACAGGCAGCTGTAGCCAGCTTAAGGAATGACTCAGCTATGGAATCTCCTGCTCACATGTGCTGCTGCTGATTTGTAGAAGAGTCCTAATTGGGACAGAGGACCTGCTGTCTTCTGTCCTCCGGATTCTGCTGCTGGTAGTTAAATTCATCCACTCATCCTCCTCAGACTTCGGGGTCTGGTTTCTGGTGCTCAGACCTGGGGGGTGAGCTCTCTATAGCCCCTCTTTTCACCAATTTGTATCCACACGTCTCTCCTCTCGTGTCCCTCCAGCCACACACACTAACTCCTCCCCCAGCCAGAATGTTCTCGAGGAGCTCTCCTGAAATAACGCGTTGGATCTCCCCCTTCTGGTACAGAGTATGAAAGGTATATGCTGTGTAACATGTTAAAGGGGTCCATCCTTGATTTCAGGCATGACATCACTACCAAGATCCTATATAGAAAAGAAATACTAGGAATGACACAATTCAATACTTTTAATAGATGAATATTAAATCTATGCACATACAATGTCAATAAAAATATTCATAAAAAATATATACTGTATATGTAAAAAAATTATTAAAATATCATCACCAAATCTTTTATTAAAAGATAAATGGACACAAGCAAAAAATAATTTTAAAATGTAAGTTTATTAAAGACCGATAAAAGACATTACATAATATAATCAAAACAATTATTAGTGTGTGCAGGGCTTCATGTGTCAAACTGATTGGCACAAATAACAAATTAATTAAATAAAAAAAAATATATATTTTTAATTTTTCCCCAAATTCTAAAGTGACCAGTGCAAAACACATATAAAAAAATATATATGAAAAAACTGAATAAATATATATAAAAAATAATTTTTGATAAAATATATATATATATGTATGTATGAAGTATATATGTGAAAAATATAAAGTGACAACAGAATCATAAATACATATGTGCAAAAATATATATAAAATGTAAAACACCAATGATATCAATGTATAAACCAAATGATCAAAGATAAAAATAGGTGCAAACAAACAAATATATAAATAAAGTGCCTAAGGGTGAGTTTCCACGGTCAGGAAATGCTGCGTGTTTGGCGCTGTGCGCTGGCGCAGCGCCAAACACGCAGCGTCCAGATGTTACAGCATAGTGGAGGGGATTTCAAGAAATCCCGTCTCCACTATGCGTAACAATACGCAGGTGGCAGACCTGCGTAAACGGACATGCGGCGCGTCTTTTCAGACCGCAGCATGTCCTCGCGTATTGCGGCGATGGTGCGTCGCCGCAACAGAATTTAAACACAGGGCTATGTAGCCCTGCGTTCTTTCCGGAGGTGTTCCGGAGGTGTCCTGAACACCTCCGGAAAGATCGCGCGTCATAAAGGGGGCGGGGCTTAGACGGAGCGGAATTTCCGCTCCGTCCAAAGCGCTGTGGTTCCGGACCGTGGAACCACAGCCTAATAATGCAGAAAGCCATATAAATAATTGCACAAAAGCTCTCAAAATGACTAAGGTGAATCACATCAATCCATATACCTCAGGTGTAGTGCAAAAATACCAACCAGTATTGACACACTATTGCCCCAGCACACACCACTCCAATGCACGTTTCGCAGTTGCTTCGTCTGGGAGTGGTGTGGCTGAGTAAAAGTACCCTTTTATAGGTAAACCGCAGCTGCATAATCTTAATAAAATCAAGGACGCCAAAACTATGTGGCGCCATTCACTGAGCATTCCTCCCCCACTACCGTGAGAACCGAGGACCGGAAGTACATCACAGAGTGCGTCAAATGACACAGTCGGCGATGCACCAACCAGGACTCAGAAGTCACGGAGGGGTGGGCGCATGCGCAGTGTGGCTCTCAGCGTCCCTGCATCCATCTTTCAAATAGGTAAACGCTGCATACAAAAGGCAATACAAGATAATTACTCAGCGTTCAAATATCCATCATTCAAATGGAAAAATGCTGCATATAAACACGGGCAATAAATAGAATTATTAGTAGGCATGACAATAATTCACGATTAATACATCTTACTATAAAAATTCATATACCGTATATACTCATGTATAAGCCGACCCGTGTATAAGCCGACCCCCCTAATTTTGCCACAAAAAACTGGGAAAACTTATTGACTCGCGTATAAGCCTAGGGTGAAAAATGATTATGCCCCCATATGATGCTCCACAGATTATGCCCCCATATGCTCCACAGATTATGCCCCCATATGCTCCACAGATTATGCCCAATATGCTTGAGATTATGCCCCATATGCTCCAGATTATGCCCAATATGCTCCACAGATTATGCCCCCATATGCTCCACAGATTATGCCCAATATGCTTGAGATTATGCCCCCATATGCTCCAGATTATGCCCCATATATTCCACAGATTATGCCCCATATGATCCACAGATTATGCCCCCATATGCTCCAGATTATGCCCCATATGTTCCACATCTTATGCCCCCATATGCTCCATATTATGCCCCCATATGTTCCACAGCTTATGCCCCCATATGCTCCATATTATGTCCCCATATGTTCTACAGCTTATGCCCCCATATGCTCCAGATTATGCCCCATATGTTCCACAGCTTATGCCCCCATATGCTCCATATTATGCCCCCATATGTTCCACAGCTTATGCCCCCATATGCTCCATTTAATGCCTCCATATGCTCCAGATTATGCCCCCATATGTTCCACAGCTTATGCCCCCATATGCTCCATATTATGCCCCATATGTTCCACACCTTATGCCCCCATATGCTCCATTTAATGCCCCCATATGCTCCAGATTATGCCCCCATATGTTCCACAGTTTATGCCCCCATATGTTCCACAGCTTATGCCCCCATATGCTCCATATAATGCCCCCATATGCTCCAGATTATGCCCCCATATGTTCCACAGTTTATGCCCCCATATGCTCTATATTATGCCCCCATATGTTCCACAGCTTATGCCCCCATATGCTCCATTTAATGCCCCCATATGCTCCAGATTATGCCCCCATATGATCCAGATTATGCCCCCATATGTTCCACAGCTTATGCCCCATATGCTCCATTTAATGCCTCCATATGCTCCAGATTATGCCCCCATATGATCCAGATTATGCCCCCATATGTTCCACAGTTTATGCCCCCATATGCTCCAGATTATGCCCCATATGCTGCTGCTGCTGCAAAAAAAAAAATGACATACTCTCCTCTCGTCGCTGGGGGCCAGGTGCCGGTGTCCTGAGCAGGCGGTGACACCAGCGCGCTATGGGGGACAGGTGCCGGTGTCACCGCTCACTCAGGACCCCGGCACCTGAGATATTTACCTGTCCTCTCTGCACGCTGCGTCCTCGTCAGACTCCTCTGGCTGTGAATGATCTGGCAGGGGGTGCGGCGCTCACTAACGACGTCATGGCGCCCTCTGCCTGATCATTCACAGCCAGAGGAGTCTGACGAGGACGCAGCGGTGGATAGAGGACAGGTAAATATCGCTATACTCACCCCTCCACCGGCGCGGTCTCTGCAACCTCTCCTCTTCTCCCGGCGCTCTCTGCAGCGCTTTCTTCCTACAGCGGTCACATGGTACCGCTCATTAAAGTCATGAATATGTGCATATTTATGACTTTAATGAGCGGTGCCATGTGACCGCTGCAGGAAGGAGCAGGAGATCGTGGGAGAAGAAGGGGGGCTGCAGAGACCGTGCCGGCGGAGAGGTGAGTATAATCCGACACCCCCGCTTCCCCTCCCCCGCCGACCCCCGTATATGATCCGCGTATAAGCTGAGAGGGTGACTTTCAGCCCTAAAAAATGGGCTGAAAATCTCGGCTTATACACGAGTTATATACGGTAATTAAATAAACCACATAAGTAACTGGTCATATAAAAAAATATATATCTATATAAACAATTAATCATTAATAATCTATACTAAGGCCTCTTTCACCCATCCGTGTGCGCCTGATGGCGCCCCCGGCATTTAGCCGCAGCGCCGCATCAGAAAACCGGATGCGCCGCATGCGGTTTTTTTTTGCATTGACTTTCATTAGCGCCGGATGGCGCCGCATGTCCCTGCGGCGCGTCCGGTTTGTGCCGGATGCGGTGTCTGGTCGCCGTGCGGCGTCTGTAAAAAACGTTGCATGTCACGTTTTTTGTCTGCGGCGAAAAATGAAAGTCTATGGACGCCGCAATGCGCCGCATCCGGCAACAGCCAGATCCGGTAGCCGCATCCAGTTTTTTAATTGAGATACCAGCCCACAGCAAACAGATACCAGACAGATACCACCCCTCAGCAAACATATAAAAAAGCATTTTGTGGGACATCAGACACATCCACATGATCAAGACCCACCAAGAGACCCACCAAGAGACCCAGCCACCGACGCAGCCACCGGAGACTCGCAGCCAGGATCCGCACCATGGAGCGCCAGGAAAACAGACGGTAAATATGCACCCCCCCCCAATCCAAAATTTACAATGCATATGTCACCAATGCTGTGTGAGCTACTGTTTTTTTTTGGCACCCTGGTACATTTTAAAATTAATGTCTTTTCTGTGATGGGGATTGGTTCCCTGGTACTGTATGAAATTAAATTTCCGATGATGGGGTGGGTCCCCGCTGGTATGTTTAAAATACGTATGTTTGGGAACTTATTGTGTATCCCCTGCTACTGTTGTGAATGTTGATAATGTAGATCTACTGGTACTGTTTTTTTGCAGTGATGTGCTTGGTCTCTCTGCGACAATATGAAATGTGGATGTATTTGTGTATCATAATGTTGAATTTTTTTTTTTTTTTTTGGGCCTGTGATGTGGTTGCTTGTCCTGCTACTATCTGAAATGTGCATGTTTTTACTATCCTAATGTTGATGTTGTGTATTTTTGTTTTTAATTTTTTTTTATGGCCTGTGACGGTTTATTATCGACTCATGCTGCTATGTGAAATGTGCATTTTTTTTTTTTGCAGAATGCTGGGTTTTTTTATTTTTTTTTACATTTACTTGGCCCTGTGATGCTTTTGATAGTCATCATGCTATGTGAAATGTGCATGTGTTTATTATCCTAATGTTGATGTTGTGTATTTTTGTTTTTAATTTTTTTTATGGCCTGTGACGGTTTATTATCTACTCATGCTGCTATGTGAAATGTGCATTTTTTTTTTTTTTTTTTTAAATTTTTTACATTTTCTTGGCCCTGTGATGCTTTTGATAGTCATCATGCTATGTGAAATGTGCATGTGTTTATTATCCTAATGTTGATGTTGTGTATTTTTGTTTTTCATTTTTTTTTTATGGCCTGTGACGGTTTATTATCTACTCATGCTGCTATGTGAAATGTGCATTTTTTTTTGCAGAGTGCTGTTTTTTTTAATTTTTTTTTACATTTTCTTGGCCCTGTGATGATTTTGATAGTCATCATGCTATGTGAAATGTGCATGTGTTTATTATCCTAATGTTGATGTTGTGTATTTTGTTTTTCATTTTTTTTTTATGGCCTGTGACGGTTTATTATCTACTCATGCTGCTATGTGAATGTGCATTTTTTTTTTTGCAGAATGCTGTTTTTTTTTTAATTTTTTTTACATTTTCTTGGCCCTGTGATGCTTTTGCTACTCATCATGCTATCTGAGATGTGCATGTGTTTACTATCCTAATGTTTATCTACTTTTATTTTTTTTGCAATGTTTATTTTTTGGGGCCTGTGACGGTTTTTCTACTCATGCTGCTATCTTACATTTGCATGTGTTTACTATGCTAATGTTGATCAATTTTTTTTTTTATTTGCAATGTTTTGTTTTTGGTGCCTCTGACGGTTTTTCTACTCATGCTACTATCTGAAATGTGCATGTTTTTAGTATCATAATGTTCTACTGTTTTTTTTTTTTATTTTTTTTTTGGGGATCGGGTGGTTCCCCATGGTACTGTATTTTTTTTTTTTTTTCCAGGGATACCGTTTCCCCCTGGTACTGTTTATGGCTACAATTAATGATTGCATGTTGTGTTCGGTAAAACATTAAGCGGAATAATGTCCTTGTTTGAATGTTATATTTTAAAACAGGGACAATCAATACATATAAACAAAATTCCTTTTTGTCTGTTAATTCCACAGCAGAAGAATTGATGCTGGGATGCAAGGGCGCAGGAGATCCTGGATGCAAGGAGGCAAGCCAGTAGAAAGTAAATGACATCCCCCATGTCCCTAAAAATTACATGTTTGTTTTTCTCTTTCAGCCAGGGCAAAGGAATAGACATATATTCACTGTCCCTTTTTGTGTCCTTATTCAACAGCAGAAGACTTCAACGAGCAGCGACGGCTGAAGCACAAGTGGAGCAGAGGGGAGGAGAGGACCTCCAAGCTAGGAGGATAGCAAGCAGAAAGTAACTATTACATCAACCATTTTGCTCTAAATTACATGTTTGTTTTTCTTTCAGCCATGGACAAGGAATAGTAATGTAAGGTTCTTTGTACATGTTCTTGAAACTCAATTTTCCGTTAGCCATTTTGCTTTCTGTCTTGCTGCAGCTATCTTGCCCTCAGTCAATATGGAGTTTTCAGCTTTCATGTTCCCGCCCTGATTCTCTCCTCTTGCTTCTTAAGCAGCCACAGCTGAGCAATCAGTGCTTCAGAATCTAGCCTGCAGTGAACCTGTGACCTGACTCCTGGAAGCCTTGGACTATGTACTCCAGCTATTCCTACTGAGGAACTCTGAACACTTGTGGACTCTGGAACCCTGCTCTTTGAAAGATCCACGTTTGCATGGACTTACGGTAACAGAGAAGAAGATCCTGAACCTGTTGTGGAGAGTGATTGCTGAGCTTAAGTTACTCTGGCCTGCTGTGTCTCCTGCTTCTGTATCTGCAAACTGTGTGACTATTTTTGCTACTTGTATGAAGTAATACAAGACCTTCTATATCAAACTGTGTCTCATGTATTTTCATCGCACCCAAGCACAAGACGCTATATGAACTGTACTACATACATTACAAGTAAATTACAGTCCCTTTTTACTTAACAGCAGAAGACGTCAACAAGAGGCAGAGGGGGCGGCTGTAGAGAGACGAGAGGAGGAGAGGCGGGCAAGGAGGGAAGCCAGAAGAAAGTAAATATTACATCCCCCATTTCACTAAAAAATTACATGTTTGTTTTTCTCTTTCAGCCAGGGACAAGGAATATAGAAATATATTCACTGTCCCTTTTTGTTTCTTCCACAGCAGAGAACGTCAAACAGCTGCTGCAGCTGCCGCAATGGCGGTGTTGGCGGAGGAGGCAGCGGCTAAAGCAGCAGCAGCGGCGGCAGCACCACCAGCATCGCCATCTCCTCCCTCCCAGCCAGAGTCAGAGCCGCCACAGCATGACACGTCTTCTTCTGGGAGCCCTCCTAGCCATCGTCAGCAATTGGCGGTAAAAATATCTATTTTTTTGTTTCTATCCACAATCCATCTGTGGGCTCTATGTCTTGATTGTGTTTTTTTCATAACAGGAATCGGAAGATGACGAGGAGCTCCCAGAGGAAGAAGGACGGGGTGGAGAGATACCCGGAGTGGGCTCACAATTCGTAAGTATCCTGCATCAATCGCAGAAACACAACATCACAGTACACACAACACATAGAAAACCATTTAGTACATACTTCACACAGCGGCCAACACCTGCCAATATCCTAATTTTTATTTTCATTTTTAGTCTCTCGGATCTGGGAGCCAGAGTGTTCCTCCCAGCGCCTCCCAGAGTCGTCGTCGTGAGTCTGTCGGCGGTTCTCAACGTGTAAGTTTTTTTTTTTTTTTTAAGTTTATTTAATATTTTTTATTTTCTAAACGTAAATTTTTTGTTTGGGTGTTTTCTTAAAAATGTTTTTGTTTTTTAAACATTTTTGAAACTATCTACCATTTTTGGTAGCATTTTCTATAATTTTTCATTTTTACAAAACGTGTTATCTCAAAATGTTTGTTGCAGTAATTTTTCAAGTTTAACATCTATAATTTAGACTTTTTAAAACAATGTGTATGATAATTTTTTTTTTTTTCTTTTTTAATTTCACAGGCTTCACAGCGTGCTCCCGACTCGGACACGGAGGAGGGCCTGGACGTGGAATTAATGATAGATCTTGTCCGAGAAAGGGAGCCGCTGTGGAATATGGGGGACCGCCGGCATTCCGATCAAATTGTGACCCGACGACTCTGGGAGGAAGTGGCAGCGGTTTTGGTGCAACGCTGGGAGGACCTCAATCCTAGGTCCCAGACTAAATTCCGTAAGTATAGCTCATGTTGCTGTAAAGCTTTGTTTACAAAATTTCTGTCCTCGTGTCACCCACGCTTCATGTTTTCATGATTTCCTTTTGTGAAACACTATGGAAATAATGAAAACATGAACTCTGGGGGACACGAGGACTGAAGATGTTGTATATTAACCAATGTGTGCTTTCTCGTTTCAGGGGAGAGAATTGTGAAGCGATGGCGGTCTGTGAGGGATTGCTTTAAGAAGGAATTCAACAAAGAGATGCAGGCCCCGAGTGGTTCTTCAGGACGCCAGAGCAAATACAAATATGCACGAGCTCTGGCGTTCCTGCGTGAAACCATGGTCACCAGAAGGTAAATATTACCATCAAATGTTAACCTTTTTTTTTTTTTTGCAGCCAGGGCCATTACACATCTGTATATTAATTTTATGTTTTTGTTTCTTCCACAGCACGGTGACCAGCACTCGGGCGCCCGCAGAGTTGGAGCCTTCTAGAGCGATCCCTCAGGAGACCGACACCGAGGGACACTTCGACCAACCCTCCACATCTGCCCCTTCCCAGCCTTCCCACACACTTGATCCCGCTGTCCCCTCCACCAGCGCTGGAGCATCGTGGCCGGCTGCATTACATGAATCTGCTGGTCAGGATATAGCATTCCCTTTACCCCACCCTTCTGACCCTGCCACCTCTAGTACAGCTGCGGGTACTGGGCGGCAGCGTCAGAGGGGTCAGGAAAAGAACTTTGCGATTGAGTTCTTACATATGAACAAATTTTTCCAGAACTGCCTTAAGGTGCTATCTGAACAAGTTGCCGCAGGCGTTAGTCAGATAACCTCCCTAGTTGGTGAGGTGAAGACACTTCTGGAAACTGTGCATTCAGAGTTAAGAGCACCCCCGAACCACAGCTTTTTTAGGTCGGTTGCGGAGCGCATAGATCCGCTATCTTATGACCAGCAGATGTATGTGATGCACACGTGCCACGCTGCTCTAGTGCAGGTTGTCTCCCATCCTCAATCCACCCCAGTCATTCCTCCACCTCCCCCCCTACAGCCGCCGTCCATCTTCCCCCCCCTCCACCTGCCATACCTCCTCACCCTCCTATTCAATACCAACCACCTCCCAGGTCCATCAACCTCCCCAATTCCATCCACCTCCCCAGGTCCATCAACCTCGCCAATTCCAACCACCTCCCCAGTACCAACCACCTCCCCAACTGCAGTCACCTCCCCAGTACCAACAACTTACCCACTACCAGCCACCTACCCCCTACCACACTTCTACCTCTTACCAATCTCCTTCCCCCTTCCAATTGCCTACTATGTCATCTGCTCCTCCTGCCCATCCCTCCACTCCGCCACCAGCCACTTGTTCTGCCTTGTCTTCCTTTACTCTTTCCACCCCTTCACCTCTTCCTGTTCCTTCCCCACCACCATCCCGTTCGTCCCTCCACACTCCCACGGTCGAAGTGTCCCGCAGCCCCTCCAGCAGTATTTCCACCCCACACTTCACTGACCTGTAGTGTCTGTAAATATGTTATTTTTGTTGTAAAAAATAAAGTTTAAAAAAAAAAAAAAAAAAAGTTGACAAAATACAAAAGTTGATTAAAAAAGAAATTTTACTGAAATAATAAAGTTTAATAAAAAAAAAGTTTATTTCAAAGTGAAAAATTGGACCAAAAGGCCAACTTTGAGAAATATTATATTAAAAAACATTTTCTTAAATAAATTGTTCATAGTTTTAACATTGTTGTCTGTCTTTAATTTATAGGATGTTAAGTTTAAAATTTGTTATACAGGTACACCTAACTTTGGCTAATAAAAGGTTCATAAATGCAACCTTTTAGCCAAAGTTATGTCCTGGGTTGTGTAGTATGCAAAGTATATTCTCTTTTTACAAAAATTGTGTATTTTTTTAGATTATCCCCTACCCCAGGTTTCCCTTACTCCAGTCCTCAAGGCCCACCAAAAAAATATCATGTTTTCAGGATTTACTTTGTATTGCACAGGTGAGGCAATTATCACCTGAGCAATACAAAGGAAATCCTGAAAACAATACCTGTTGGTGGGCCTTGATGACTGGATTTAGGGAACCATGGCCTACAATGTACACTTTTTTGGGAGAAAATGTGAAATACTTAACAATTTCGCCTTTTCTGCTAAAAAAGGGTACATTGTAGCCCAGGTTTCCCCTACTCTAGTCCTCAAGGCCCACCAAAAAAATATCATGTTTTCAGGATTTACTTTGTATTGCACAGGTGAGGCAATTATCACCTGAGCAATACAAAGGAAATCCTGAAAACAATACCTGTTGGTGGGCCTTGATGACTGGATTTGGGGAACCATGGCCTACAATGTACACTTTTTTTGGAGAAAATGTGAAATACTTAACAATTTCGCCTTTTCTGCTAAAAAAGGGTACATTGTAGCCCAGGTTTCCCCTACTGCAGTCCTCAAGGCCCACCAAAAAAATATCATGTTTTCAGGATTTACTTTGTATTGCACAGGTGAGGCAATTGTCACCTGAGCAATACAAAGGAAATCCTGAAAACAATACCTGTTGGTGGGCCTTGATGACTGGATTTGGGGAACCATGGACTACAATGTTCACTTTTTTTGGAGAAAATGTGAAATACTTTTGTCAAACAGCCATGGACACAACAATGGCAAAAAGGTTACAGTAGAAAACACACAAGAAGGTAGACAAGTAAACTATTAAAGGTTTATTGTGGGTAAAGAAAATTTGGAAAAGAAACAATACATTTATCACACTCTGTCATCCTGCCAGTCAACACTACCTTCCGGTGACACAAAGTATTGAGCAAACTGGTCCCTCATTCTTGAAACCGCGACTGTACTGCGAGTGGTAATGTTGCTGTAGTCGTGCAAAGTTGTTTCTTGATTGTGGTCCTCCTCCAAAGAAATTGGTTCCTTGGTTAGGACAAAATTATGGAGGACCACGCACGCTTTCACTACATCATCAACAGTCTCGGTCTTCAAGTTAATTGCAGTCAAAAGGACACGCCATTTTGCTGTCATAATGCCAAAGGCACACTCCACCATCCGTCTGGCTCTTGTGAGGCGGTAGTTAAATATCCGCTTTGTATGTGTCAATGCTCTGCTGGCGTATGGCTTCAATAGGTGTTCGGACAGCTGGAATGCCTCATCACCTACACACACGAATGGCATCGGTGGGCCTGAGGTTTGAGGCAGTGGCCTAGGGGGGGAAACTGAAAACTGTTTCCATACAGTTTACGTCCCATAGCAGATAGTTTAAAGACTTGGGAGTCATTAGACCGTCCATAAGACCCAATGTCCACCGCGATAAACTTGTATTCGGCATCTGCAATAGCCATCAGGACGACAGAGAAATATTTTTTATAGTTGAAGAATTCTGATCCGGTTCCTTTAGGCTTTTGAATGCGGATGTGCTTTCCATCAACGGCGCCCAGGCAATTGGGGAACTGGCAGATCCATAAAAACTTGTCCGCTATTTGAAGCCACCGCTCTGTTGTTGGCTCTGGAATAAATTCTCCAACCAAACTATCTCACAGAGCCCGACAAGTGTACTTTATTATCCCGCATAGTGTGGAGATTCCCAGGCGGTATTGAAAATGTAGCGATGCCAGCGTCTCACCAGTTGCCAGAAATCTGAAAACAAATTAGAAAATACAAATTAGTTCAGAAACACAGCATTACATACCAGAACTCAGCTACAACTATTGGAGATACCAAAAATAATAACATCTATGAGAAACACTGTTTTATAACTAAATTTTGGCCTACTGATATGGTTTCCTAGTTGCCCTGTGATGTTAAATTAATTATCAAATTGCAAGTGTGCTGAAGAAAACAGATCCAATACATATAGCTTACCTTATAGTCACCATGAGACGCTCCGCCGGAGATATCGAGAACCGACAGTAGGTATCCGATTTTTTAATTTGGTCGCCAACACGCTCCAGCAAATCATCAAAGTTTTCTTTGTTCATCCGCAGATATGCAAAAAACTTGTCTGGATTTTGTCGCAGCTCCATGTTCAGTGTGGAATAGACACCACGAGTTAATCTCTGTGCCGTGATGGGGTGGATCCACATACGGCGTCGTCTTCGCTGGCGCTGACGCATAATGCGCTGCTCCTCAAACTTTCGCTCCTTCTCCAGAACGATAAACCTCAATCGATTCATCTCCGCAATAAAATCAACAAGATTCCTGAAGATATTGCCGATAATGACATCCATGTTCGCCAATCACTTGCTACTTGCTCTTCTCTCCAACCTGCACTTGCTCCTCTACAACCTGTCAAAGATGGGATGTAGGAGCAGTGTATATATAGGATTACAGTAGCCAATCATGTTTGGAACCCCAAAAAGGGCGTTCTTAAAAACCGGATCCGGCGCATTACGGCATCAACGGATGCCAAACCGGATACACCGGATGAGACGGATGCGGTTTTTGACCGCATTTGTGAACTGGATCCGGCGAAAAAACGGATGCGGCGCATCCGGTTTTCATACTGGATGCCGGATGCGGCGCTGCGGCAAAATGCTGGGGGCGCCGTCAGGCGCACAACGGATGTGTGAAAGAGACCTAATATGCACAATTAAGTATATTAAATAAATACAAAAAATATATAACATAAAACCATAGAATAAATCATTTACACCTGCTTTGTTATTACCCATGATCCATAATTAAACCCAGCCACTTAATAAAATGTAATCAAAGAAAACTAGAAAAACCCCACTGTTCATTAAGACCCCTAGGAGTCATGCTCTCTAACATAGTTATCCATTTACACTCTTTTTGTGCCAATAATTTAGTAAAATCCCCCCTCCTATTTCCCAAATAAATCCGATCAATGCCTCTAACTTTTAACAAATGAGACTGATGTGGGTGAAATTCACAAAAATGTCTTGCCAAGGGTTTAAGCTTAGAAAAATCCCCATAATTAAGTAACCCTAATCTTATCCGCTGCTTTAATATCCTTAATGTGTTCCAAAACACGGACTCGTAGTTCACGTGTAGTCATGCTCACGTATATAAGATTACAAGGACATGTAGCCAGATAAATAACCATACTCGTACGACAATTGATAAAATGTAAAATCTTAAATTCCTTTTTATTCCTAGAATCATGAAAATTATCTGTTTTCATCATGTATTGACAAGCTTTACATGTCCCACAACAAAAGGAGCCCCATTTAGGGCCCTTTGAGCCAAAAATAAATTGGGAAACGGGAGGCACATAATGGCTATGTACTTAGGTGTCGCGTATCGTTTTACTGCGTTTAGCCACAATCAGAGGCGTAGCTAGGGTTTCGGTTTAGGGGGGGCGAAACATCTGAGTGGGCCCCTAAACAGAGAACCTCAGCAAATGACCGCGCTGTTGCCAAAATTAATCTATATATAAAAAGACCAATATTGATATCACCGCCATATGGTCAGTGGTAAATAACACCAGTCCTACAGAACATATAGATTACAGCACAGAAACAGATAATGACTTACCGCTGACGTTCTTTCTGATGGAATCGTTCACTTTTCATGTCTTTTCCATCTGGCCCAGACCGACATAACGACTTCTCCAGCCAGGACTCTGCTTGCAGAGAATACAACAAAGAAACGTTTCACTTCTCATATTGTCAGCACCGTCACGGTCACCAATTGGACTATTCTCAACCTGCACAAACTCCTTATCCTGCTGATCAGGGCCGGCGTCGGAACCCGGCACACCCGGGCAAGTGCCGGGGCCCTGAGCCGGCGGGGGGGCCCACTCGCCCTTGGGCACGCCGGCGCCCAGAGGCGTATCTAGGGGGGGCGCAGTCGGACCGCCTAATGCGGCGGTCCGCAGTGTCTCCTCTGGCAGCTGTATTCTGCCGCCCTCTGGACTGGGAATCGGCTGTTCTCAGTGCCGGCTGTCAAGCTGACAGCCGGCACAAAGAAGCTGCAGCACACCGGCTCCCAGAGTCCAGTGAACAAGTGTGCTTGCGTCTTTCAGACGCGAGTACAACTGAAGCCGACGTCAGCAGCATGATCATGTCATGTGATCACGCTACTGAAGTCACTTTCCGGCAGGCAGAAGAGAGCAGAAGATCTGATGTAAGTGCTCCTGCCTCCTGTGTCTGTGGAGCTGGAGATTCAGCTAGAAGGTGGATGATTTATTCTTTGCTTGTGTGTAGGTGGAATTCCTTCTTTGTGGAGGGGATCTATTCTGTGTGGGGGGATTACTCAGTGTGGAGGGGGGATTATTCAGTGTGGAGGGGGTATTTATTATTTGTGTGGAGGGGGGATTATTCAGTGTGGAGGGGGTATTTATTATTTGTGTGGAGGGGGGATTATTCAGTGTGAAGGGGGATTGATTATTCAGTGTGAGGGGGGATTATTCTGTGTGTTGGGGGATTATTCAGTGTGGAGGGGTATTTATTATTTGTGTGTTGGGGATTATTCAGTGTGGAGGGAGTATTTATTATTTGTGTGGAGGGGGGATTATTATGTGTTTTGGGGGATTGATTATTCAATGTGAGGGGGATTTATTATTTGTGTGTTGGGGGATTAATCAGTGTGGAGGGGGTATTTATTATTTGTGTGTTGGGGGATTATTCAGTGTGGAGGGGGGTATTTATTATTTGTGTGTTGGGGATTATTCAGTGTGGAGGGGGTATTTATTATTTGTGTGGAGGGGGGATTATTCAGTGTGGAGGGGGTATTTATTATTTGTGTGGAGGGGGGATTATTCAGTGTGGAGGGGGCATTTATTATTTGTGTGGAGGGGGATATTTCTGTGTTTTGGGGGATTATTCAGTGTGAGGGGGATTTATTATGTGGAGGGGGATTATTCTGTGTGTTGGGGAATTATTCAGTGTGGAGGGGGTATTTATTATTTGTGTGGAGGGGGATTATTCAGTGTGGAGGGGGTATTAATTATTTGTGTGGAGGGGGGATTATTCTGTGTTTTGGGGGATTATTCAGTGTGAGGGGGATTTATTATGTGGAGGGGGATTATTCTGTGTGTTGGGGCATTATTTAGTGTGGAGGGGGTATTTATTATTTGTGTGGAGGGGGATTATTCAGTGTGGAGGGGGTATTTATTATTTGTGTGGAGGGGGGATTATTCAGTGTGAAGGGGGGATTGATTATTCAGTGTGAGGGGGGATTATTCTGTGTGTTGGGGGATTATTCAGTGTGGAGGGGTATTTATTATTTGTGTGTTGGGGATTATTCAGTGTGGAGGGGGTATTTATTATTTGCGTGGAGGGGGGATTATTTAGTGTGGAGGGGATATTTATTATTTGTGTGGAGGGGGGATTATTCTGTGTGTTGGGAGATTATTCAGTGTAAGGGGGATTTATTATTTGTGTGGAGGGGGGATTATTCAGTGTGGAGGGGGTATTTGTGTAGAGGGGGGATTATTTTGTGTGTTGGGGATTATTCAGTGTGAGGGGGATTTATTATTAGTGTGAAGGGGAGATTATTCAGTGTGAAGGGGGGATTAGGGTTAGGGGGGTGTGTGTGGAGGGCGGCGCAAAACTGAGTTCTTGCCCTGGGTGCCAGAAAACCTAGATACACCTCTGCTGGCGCCCGTTAGTGGAGGAGAGCGGTGGTAGCGCCGCCACTGGGCCCCCCCTCTTGCTCAGGGCCCCGGCAGCCGGCACAATACTTACCTCTCCCCGTGCCTCCGCAGCTCCGGTGTCTTCTGCAGCTCTGCACTGTGATGTCTCAGGTCAGAGGGCGCGATGACGTCTTTCCACAGCGCCCTTTCCTGAGCCGTAACAGTGCAGAGCGCAGCACAGTGCAGAGGAGAGCTCCATATTTTGTATGGAGCATTATATGGGGACCAGTATCCTGTATGGAGCAATTTATGTGGTCCAGTATTCTGTATGGAGCATTATTTGGGGTCCAATATTCTTTATGGAGCATTATATTTGGCCCATAATATTGTATGGAGGACTATACTGTCCGGTCTGTACTGTGTGTTGTGAGGATTCGGCAGTTTCTGAGCTATTGTAGAATTTACAATAGATATCACTCGTGTAATTATAATAAGAAGTGAAATCTTTGGTCTTGTACTATACCCATATTTCTCTGCAGTATCGGAGCATCATGAATCGTGGTCTGCGTTAAAGGGGCCCACTGAGACTCTTTCGCCCGGGGCCCATAAAAACCTGGAGCCGGCCCTGCTGCTGATACCCCAATACTGAGCCACGGCTGCCGTATGTGTCCATATTACTACACCTGATACTCCAATACTGAGCCGCTGCTGCAGTATGTGCCCCTATTACTACACTTGGTACCCCAATACTGAGCCGCTGCAGCCCTATGTGTCCCTATTACTGCACCTACTGTGTGGTTCTGTGTGACCTCTAAATTCTAAAGCACCCTCTATAATATAGTAATGCCAGGTGCATGGGCCCTAGAAAACAGTGCCCACATGTTTTCCCCTGTGTGTGCCCCTTTGACAGTCACAGTAACCAGAGTTCCCCTATAACAATAAGTACCCACTTTACACTTAATGTCCCGAGTCTCCCCCTGTACAGCTCCCCTATACACAGTATGATGCCCCCTCACTGGATATATACTGACCCCTTAATATCCCCAAACTATTTAATGGCTCCAACACTGTATGATGGCCCCGCCACTATAATCCCCACACTGTATGATGGCCCCCTAGATAGCCTCCATATAATACACCAGATAGTCCTCAATATAGTATAATGCACCCCCATAGACAGCCTATGTATTGTAATGCACCCCCATAGGCAGCCTATGTATTATAATGCACTCCAACAGACAGCCTCTATATTGTAATGCACTCCCCATAGGCAGTCTTATTTGTAATGCACCCCATAGGCAGTCTTATTTATAATGCACCCCATAGGCAGTCTTATTTATAATGCACCCCATAGGCAGCCTTATTTATAATGCACCCAATAGGCAGCCTTACTTATAATGCACCCCATATGCAGCCTTACTTATAATGCACCCCATATGCAGCCTTACTTGAAATGTACCCCATATGCAGTCTTATTTATAATGCACCCCATAGGCAGTCTTATTTATAATGCACCCCATAGGCAGCCTTACTTATAATGTACCCCATATGCAGTCTTATTTATAATGTACCCCATATGCAGCCTTACTTATAATGTACCCCATATGCAGCCTTACTTGAAATGTACCCCATATACAGTCTTATTTATAATGCACCCCATAGGCAGTCTTATTTATAATGTACCCCATATGCAGCCTTATTTATAATGCACCTCCATATGCCGCCTTACTTATAATGCACCCCCATGTGCAGCCTTACTTATAATGCACCTCCATATGCAGCCTTACTTATAATGTACCCCCATATGCAGCCGTACTTATAATGCACCCCCATATGCAGCCTTACTTATAATGTACTCCATATGCAGCCTTACTTATAATGCACCCCATATGCAGCCTTACTTATAATGCACCTCCATATGCAGCCGTACTTATAATGCACCCCATATGCAGCCTTACTTATAATGAACCCTTATATGCAGCCTTACTTATAATGCACCTAAATATGCAGCCTTACTTATAATGCACCTCCATATGCAGCCGTACTTATAATGCACCCCATATGCAGCCTTACTTATAATGCACCCCTATATGCAGCCTTACTTATAATGCACCTAAATATGCAGCCTTACTTATAATGCACCTCCATAGGCAGCCTTACTTATAATGCACCCCCATATGCAGCCGTACTTATAATGCACCCCATATGCAGCCTTACTTATAATGCACCCCTATATGCAGCCTTACTTATAATGCACCTAAATATGCAGCCTTACTTATAATGCACCTCCATAGGCAGCCTTACTTATAATGCACCCCCATATGCAGCCTTACTTATAATGCACCTCCATATGCAGCCGTACTTATAATGCACCCCCATATGCAGCCGTACTTATAATGCACCCCCATATGCAGCCGTACTTATAATGCACCCCCATATGCAGCCTTACTTATAATGCACCCCCATATGCAGCCGTACTTATAATGCACCCCCATATGCAGCCGTACTTATAATGCACCCCCATATGCATCCTTACTTATAATGCACTCCCCCATATGCAGCCGTACTTATAATGCACCCCCATATGCAGCCGTACTTATAATGCACCCCATATGCAGCCATACTTATAATGCACCCCATATGCAGCCGTACTTATAATGTACTCCATATGCAGCCGTACTTATAATGCACCCCCATATGCAGCCGTACTTATAATGCACCCCCATATGCAGCCTTACTTATAATGCACTCCCCCATATGCAGCCGTACTTATAATGCACCCCCATATGCAACCGTACTTATAATGCACCCCCATATGCAGCCTTACTTATAATGCACCCCTTTACAAAAATAAGAAATCCAGTACTCACCTTTCTTGCTCCCGGCTCCTGCGCTGCTCACTGCTCTCCCTCTCAGTGTCTGACAGCGAGCGCCGGGCAGTGACGTCATCGCGCCCGCTGTCAGACGCTGAGAGGGGGATTATGGGAGAGAAGGAGTGCCCGCTCCTTCTCTCTCAATGCGGTCAGCTGTATCGGCTGGATGCCGATACAGCTGACCCTCCGATGATGGGCGGGGGGCCCACTGCTGGCACCGGGCCCCCCACCGCCTGCTCAGCGGCCCCATAGCAGCCGAGCGGCAGAGCAGGGAGATTGATTCTCCCTGCTCTGCCGCAGAAAATAACTGTGTCGGCGCGCTGTGCATGCCGA
Source organism: Oophaga sylvatica (assembly GCA_033576555.1). Classification (NCBI taxonomy): domain Eukaryota; kingdom Metazoa; phylum Chordata; class Amphibia; order Anura; family Dendrobatidae; genus Oophaga; species Oophaga sylvatica. The sequence continues at coordinate 289,687,259 of JARQOD010000003.1, read as the reverse complement.
TACAGTTACAGTAGTGTAACTCCGGGTGGGCCCCCTCAGAGCGCGGGGCCCGGGGCCACCGCCCCCTCTGCCCCCCTGGTAGCTACTGGCCACAATCAATGGTTTTGAAGGCAGTAATCTAGACAGACTTGGATCCTTTAATAAAATAGGCACAAAATTTAGAGATAATACTGGTCATTTCATTCCACCTAGAGTGATATTTAGTAATAAATCGTATTTGTCCATCAAAATCTTTTTCCTTTTTCTTTGTAATTAACAGGGATGATCTATCTGTATCTCTTGCTCTATAATAGGCCTTTTGAACAATATCTTTCTTATACCCTCGTCGTAAAAATCTATCTCTCAGATCTTCAGCCTGCTGTTCAAAAATCTCATTTTGATCACAGATCCGTTTTGTTCTCAAGAACTGTCCAGTCAGTATTGCACAAATTATATGGGAAGGATGTGATGATCTTGCATGTAATAATGCATTCACACTTGTTTCTTTTCTATAAATAGAAGTTTGAAGTTGTCCAGCATTGTCAACTGTGATCCTCAAGTCCAGGAAATTGATCGCATCTTATTTGATATTCCAGGTAAGTTTAATATTATTAGAATTTCTATTCAAATGTTGTAGGAACTCCTCCAAATCTTTCTGTGGTCCCTGCCAAACAAAAAAAACGTTATCAATAAATCTCATCCATAATGTGCCTAAACAGTGGAAACCCACCACATGTGACACCATTTTGGAAACTAGACCCCCTAAGGAACTTATCTAGATCTGTTGTGAGCACTTTGAACCCCAAGTGTTTCACTAAAGTTTATAATGCCTGGGTGTGAAAAAAAAATAAATACATTTACACAAAAATGATTTTTTTAGTCCCCAATTTTTGATTTTTCCCAAGGAAATTGGACCCCAAAAGTTGTTGTCCAATTTGTACTCAGTAAGCTGATACTCCATATGTGGGTCAGAAATACTGTTTGGACGCACCGCAGGGCTCGGAAAGGAAGTAATGACGTTTTGGAATGCAGACTTTGATTGGTGTCATGTTCAGTTTGCAGAGTCCCTGATGTGCCTAAACAGTGGGAATCCCCCACAAGTGACCCCATTTTAAAAACTAGACCCCCTAAGGAACTTATCTAGATATGTGATGAGCACTTTGAACCCCCAAGTGCTTCACACAAGTTTATAACGTAGAGCCGTAAAATTAAAAAATCATATTTTTTCCACAAAAATGATCTTTTCACCCCAATTTTTATTTTCCCAAGGGTAACAAGACCTCAAAAAGTATTGTGCAATTTGTCCTGAGTATGCTGATACCCAATATGTGGGGGTAAACCACTGTTTGGGTGCATGGCAGAGCTCGGAAGGGAAGGAGAGCAGTTTGACTTTTTCAACACAGAATTGGCGTTGTCGCGTTTGGAGAGCCCCTGATGTGCCTAAACAGTGGAAACCCCCCCACAAGTGACACCATTTTGGAAACTAGACCCCTTAAGGAACTTATCTAGATCTGTTGGGAGCATGTTCAACCCTAAAATGTTTCACTAAAGTTTATAATGCCCGGGTGTGAAAATAAAAAATAAAAAAAATTCCACAGAAAATGAATTTTTAGTCCCCAATTTTCCAATTTTTGATTTTTCACAAGGAAAATAGACCCCAAAAATTGTTGTCCAATTTGTCCTGAGCACGCTGATACCCCATATGTGGGGGGGGGTGAATACTGTTTGGGCACACGGCCGGGCTCGGAAAGGAAGTAATGACATTTTGGAATGCAGACTTTGATGGATGTCATGTTCAGTTTGCAGAGTCCCTGATGTGCCTAAACAGTAGAAACCCCCCACAAGTGACCCAATTTTGGAAACTAGACCCCCTAAGGAACTTATCTAGATCTGTGGTGAGCATTTTGAACCCCCAAGTGCTTCACACAAGTTTATAATGCCCGGGCATGAAAATAAAAAATCCAATTTTTTCCCACAAAAATGATTTTTAGTCACCAATTTTTTATTTTCCCAAGGGTAAGGGGAAAAATTGGACCCCAAAAGTTGTTGTCCAATTTGTACTAAGTACGCTGATACCATATATGTGGAAGAAAACTACTGTGTGGGAGCCCGTTGGGGCTCGGAATAGAAGTAGTGAAGTTTAGTAATGCAGACTTTGATGGAATGGTCTGCAGGTGTCATGTCGCGTTTGGAGAGTCCCTGATGTGCTTAAACAGTGGCAACCCCCCACAAGTGACCCCATTTTGTAAACTAGACCCCCAAAGAAACTTATCTAGATGTGTGGTGAGCGCTTTGAACCCCCAAGTGCTTCACAAAAGTTTATAACGCCCGGACGTGAAAATAAAAAATCAAATTTTTTCCCACAAACATGATCTTTTAGTCCCCAGTTTTTTATGTTGCCAAGGGTAACAGGAGTAATTGGACCCCAGAAAGTTGTTTTCCAATTTGTCCTGAGTACGCTGATACCCTATATGTGGGAGAAAACTACTGTATAGGCACACGTCGGGGCTCGGAAGTGAAGTAGTGATGTTTTGAATTGCAGACTTCGATGGAATGGTCTGCGGGTGTCATGTCGCGTTTGGAGAGCCCCTGATGTGCCTAAACAGTGGAAACCTCCCCAAGTGACCCCATTTTGGAAACTAGACCCCCCAAAGGAACTTATTTAGATGTGTGGTGAGAACTTTGAACCCCCAAGTGCTTCACAAAAGTTTATAACGTAGAGCCATAAAAATAATAAATCAAATTTTTTTCTACAAAAACGATATTTTCGCCCCAATTTTTTATTTTCCCAAGGGTAACAGAAGAAATTGGACCCCAAGAGTTGTTGTGCAATTTGTCCTGAGTATGCTGATACCCCATATGTGGGGGTAAACTACTGTTTGGGCGCATGGCAGAGCTCAGAAGGGAAGGAGCACAGTTTGACTTTTTCAATGCCGAATTGGCTGGAATTGAGATCAGATGCCATGTCACATTTGGAGAGCCCCTGATGTGCCTAAACAGTGGAAACCACCCAAATCTAACTCCAACCCTAACCCCAACACACCCCTAACACTAATCCCAACCCTAATAATAACCCTAACCACAAACCTATCCCTAACACACCCGTAACCCTAGTCCCAACCCTAACCCTAACTTTAGCCCCAACCCTAGCCCTAACCCTAATGGGAAAATGGAAATAAATGCATTTTTTTAATTTTATTATTTTTCCCTAACTAAGGGGTTGATAAAGGGGGGTTTGATTTACTATTTATAGCGGGTTTTTATGATTGGCAGCTGTCACACGCTAAAAGACGCTTTTTATTGCAAAAAGTAGTTTTTGCATCATCACATTTTGAGAGCTATAATTTTTCTATATTTTGGCCCACAGAGTCATGTGAGGTCTTATTTTTTGTGGGATGAGGTGACGTTTTTATTGGTACCATTTTTGGGCACATGACATTTTTTGATCGCTTTTTATTACGATTTTTGTGAGGCAGAATGAACAAAAATCAGCAATTCATGAGTTTCTTTTGGGAGAGGGGCGTTTATACAGTTCCGCGTGTGGTAAAATTGATAATGCGGTTTTATTCTTCGGGTTAGTGCAATTACAGCGATAACTCATTTGTATTATTTTTTTATGTTTTGGCGCTTTTATACAATTAAAACGATTATATATAAAAAAGAATTATTTTTGCATCGCTGTGAGCTATAACTTTTTTTCGTTGGTGATGCTGTCAGGTGGCTCGTTTTTTTGCGGGACAAGATGACGTTTTCAGTGGTACCATGTTTGTTTATATCCGTGTTTTTGATCGCGTGTTATTCCACTTTTTGCTCTTCGGTATGATGATAAATTATTGTTTTTTAGACTTGTTTTTTTATTAAGGGGTTCACTAAAGGGGTTAACTAATGGGACAGTTTTATAGGGTGGGTCGTTACGGACGCGGCGATACTAAATATGTGTACTTTTATTGTTGTTTTTTTTTTACATTAAAGAAGTGAATATATTGGGGAATATATATATATTTTTTCATTATTTAGGAATTTTTTTTACACTTCTTATTTTTATTTTTTTTACTTTGTCCCAGGGTGGGACATCACTGTGTAGGGTCAGATCGCTGGTGTGACAGTGTGCACAACACTCTGTCACACCAGTGATCGCTCTGGCACTGCTGCAGGCTTCTCAGTGCCTGCTCTCAGTTTGTTTATATCCGCAGCGCAGGGAGCCGCAGGGAGCCCCCTCCCTGTGGGATGATCCCCTGTGCACCCGGTACACCGCGATCATGTTTGATCGTGGTGTGCCAGGGGTTAATGTTCCGGGAGCGGTCCGTGACCGCTCCTGGCACATAGGGCCGGGTGTCAGCTGTGATAATCACCGGGAGCGCAACTGATCGCCTTGGACGTACTATTCCGTCCCTGGGAATTAAGTACCAGGTCACATGGACGGGATAATACGTCTGATGGTATTAGGGGTTAAATATATCCGAAGAACCACCATTTGGAGTGTCTAAGGAACTCACAGAACTCCCACTTGTTACTGAGCTGATTGATTCAGGTCTTTTCGGTATTATTTACCACGCCATTTATAAATTTTATTGGTTTGATAATCTTGAATATCACGTTGAAATTTTGTCAATTTAAGTTTCTGAATCTCAGATTCCCATTTAGAAAAAGAAGTATTTAGTTCTTCATCAAATTTTGACAGTTGATCACTAGTAAGGTTTTTCTGTAATTTTTCTTGCAATATTTTAGTATCAGTCTCTAATGATTCCAATTTTTTCTTATCAATTTCCATCAATATTTCAATAAAAGTACAGGAGCAAGTGTTACACGCATCTTCCCATTTCTTTAATAAAAGTTCATCTTCTAATTGGAATGAAGGAAATACCTGTATTCTCAAACCTCTGGGTATTAAATCACGTTGTAGGTATTGTTCCAGAGAATTCTTAGGGTATGTTTCCACGGTCAGGAAACGCTGCGTGTTTGGCGCTGTGCGCTGGCGCAGCCTCAAACACGCAGCGTCCAGATGTTACAGCATAGTGGAGGGGATTTCAAGAAATCCCGTCTCCACTATGCGCAAAAACACGCAGGCGGAAGACCTGCGCTTCCGGACATGCGGCGCGTCTTTTCAGACCGCAGCATGTCCTAGCCCGTTGCTGCGACGCTGCGTCGCCGCAACGGAAATAACACTGGGCTATGCAGCCCTGCGGTCATTCCGGATGTGTTCCGGAGGTGTCCTGAACACCTCAGGAAAGAGCGCTCGTCAAGAAGGGGGCGGGGCTTAGGACGGAGCGGAATTTCCGCTCCGTAAAATGCACTGTGGTTCCGGACCGTGGAACCACAGCCTTATTCCACCAGGTTTTTGTCCTTTTGTATAGGATATCTTTCATAATAGATTTGTCCTCCTGCATATTTACAAACACTCCATCAGTTGTGTTGCTACCCATCTCCTTGAAAATAGATGATAGTTGTGACAACCAACTTGATTCACCATTTTTATAGTCCATATTACTGGTCTCTTCCAAAACAACAAAACAAGATCCTATATAGAAAAGAAATACCAGGAATGACACAATTCAATACTTTTAATAGATGAATATTAAATCTATGCATATACAATCCCAATAATAATATTCATAAAAAATATATATATGTAAAAAAAATATTAAAATATCATCACCAAATATTTTATTAAAAGATAAATGGACACAACCAAAAAATTATTTTAAAATGTAAGTTTATTAAAGACCGATAAAAGACATTACATAATATAATCAAAACAATTATTAGTGTGGGCAGGGCTTCATGTGTCAAACTGATTGGCACAAATTACGAATTAATTAACCCCTTTATTCCATCGGACGTACTATTCCGTCCATGTGACCCTGGACCTCATTCCCATGGACGGAATAGTACATCCAGGGCTGATTGCCGCCGGGTGTCAGCTGATTATCACAGCTGACTCTCGGCACTATGTGTCAGGAGCGGTCACGGACCGTTCCTGGCACATTAACCCCTGGCACACCGGCGATCAAACATGATCGCGGCGTACCGGGGGCACAGGGGAGCTCCCCTGAGACCCTCAGAACAGCGCGATGTGTCGCGCTGTTCCGAGGGACTCTCCTTCACTGCAGGACCCCGGATCGAAGATGGCCGCCGGGTCCTGCAGGGAGGCTGCTTCCTCAATGCCTGCTGAGAGCAGGCACTGAGAAGCCTGCAGCAGTGCCTGTGCGATCGCTGGTGTAACAGAGTGCTGTGCACACTGTCACAACAGCGATCTGACCCTACACAGTGATGTCCCACCCTGGGACAAAGTAAAAATGTAAAAAAAATAAAAATAAACAAGTGTAAAAAAAATTCCAAAATAAAAGGAAAAAAAAATATTCCCCAATAAATTCATTTCTTCATGTAAATAAAAAAAAAAAAACAATAAAAGTACACATATTTGGTATCGCCGCGTCCATAACGACCCGCCCTATAGAACTGTATCACTAGTCAACTCCTTTAGTGAACCCCTTAAAAAAAAGCAAAAAAATCAATGCTTTGTCATCATACCGCCGAACAAAAAGTGGAATAACACGCGATCAAAAAGACGGATATAAATAAACATAGTACCGCTGAAAAAGTCATCTTGTCCCGCAAAAAACAAGCTGCCATACAGCATCATCAGCGAAAAAATAAAAAAGTTATAGCTCGCAGAATAAAGCGATGCAAAAATAATTTTTATATAAAATTGTTTTTATTGTATAAAAGCGCCAAAACATAAAAAAATGATATAAATAAGGTATCACCGTAATCGTACTAACCAGAAGAATAAAACTGCTTTATCAATTTTACCACACGTGGAAAGGTATAAACGCCCCCCCCAAAAGAAATTCATGAATTGCTGATTTTTGTTCATTCTATCCTCCTAAAAATCGAAATAAAAATTGATCAAAAATGTCACGTGCTCAAAAATGGTGCCAATAAAAATGTCAACTCGTATCGCAAAAAATAAGACCTCACATGACTCTGTGGGCCAAAATATGCAAAAATTATAGCTCTCAAAATGTGGTGATGCAAAAACTATTTTTTGCAATAAAAAGCGTCTTTTAACGTGACAGCTGCCAATCATAAAAACCTGCTATAAATAGTAAATCAAACCCCCCTTTATCACCCCCTTAGTTAGGGAAAAATAATAAAATTAAAAAAATGCATTTATTTCCATTTTCCCATTAGGGCTAGGCCCTGTGAACACATTGCGGATTGTGCTGCGGATCCCCAGCGGTTTTGGCGCTGCGGATTCGCAGCAGAACCGGACGCCATGTACAGTACAGTATTAGTGAAGGGAAAAAAAAAAGCTGTGCACATGATGCGGAATTTTCTGCGCGGATTTGTTGCGGTTTTAAAACCGCAGCATGTCAATTCTTTGTGCGGATTCCGCAGTGGTTTTACACCTATTCCGATATAGGTGTAAAACCGCAGGCAAATCCGCAAAAAAACCGTGGCAAAACCGCAGTAAATCTGCTCTAAAACCACAGGTAAAACGCAGGTCGGTTTACCTGCGGTTTTAGCAAATTCAGCGCGGAAAAATCCGCAAGTAAATCCACAACGTGTGCACGGGGCCTTAGGGTTAGGGTTGCGGCTAAAGTTAGGGTTAGGGTTGGGGCTAAAGTTAGGATTAGGGTTAGGGTTCGGATTACGGTTAGGGGTATGTTAGGGTTAGGTTTGTGGTTAGGGTTATGGTTAGGGTTGGGACTAGGGTTAGGGGTATGTTGGAGATAGGGTTGGGGTTAGAATTGGGGGTTTCCACTGTTTAGGCACATCAGGGGCTCTCCAAATGTGACATGGCGTCTGATCTCAATTCCAGCCAATTCTGCGTTGAAAAAGTTGCTCCTTCACTTCTGAGCTCTGCCATGCGCCCAAACAGTAGTTTACCCCCACAAATGGGGTATCAACGTACTCATTACAAATTGCACAATAACTATTGGGGTCCAAATTCTTTGTTACCCTTGGGAAAATAAAAAATTGGGGGCGAAAATATCATTTTTGTAAAAAAAAAATGATTTTTTTGTTTTTAACGGCTATACGTTATAAACTTCGGTGAAGCACTTGGGGCTTCATAGCGCTCACCACACATCTAGATAAGTTCCTTGTGGTGTCTATTTTCCAAAATGGGGTCACATGTGGGGGATTTCCACTGTTTAGGCACATCTGGGCCACTGCAAACGGAACATGACCCCCATCAACGTCTGCATTCCAAAACGTTATTACTTCCTTTCCAAGCCCTTCCGCGCGTGCAAACAGTTTCCCCCCCACATATGGGGTATCAGCGTACTCAGGACAAATTGTACAACTTTTGGGGTCCAATTTCCTTGGGAAAAATCAAAAATTTGGGACTAAAAAATCATTTTTGTGGAAAATTGTTTTTTTTTTCACACCCAGGCATTATAAACTTTTGTGAAACACTTGGGGGTTCAAAGTGCTCACAACAGATCTAGATAAGTTCCTTAGGGGGTCTAGTTTCCAAAATGGTGTCACTTGTGGGGGTTTCCACTGTTTAGGCGCATCAGGGGCTCTCCAAACACAACATGGCATCCAATCTCAATTCCAGCCAATTTTGGTTTGAAAAAGTCAAACGGCGCTTCTTCCCTTACGAGCTCTGCCGTGTGCCCAAACAGTGGTTTTCCCCCACAAATGGGGAATAGGCGTACTCAGGAGAAATTGCACAACAACTTTATCTGTCCATTTTCTCCTTTTACCCTTGTAAAAATAAAAAAAAGTTTGTAAAAGATCATTTTTGTGACTAAAAAGTTAAATGTTCATTTTTTTCCTTACACGTTGCTTCAGCTCCTGTGAAGCACCTGAAGGGTTAATAAACTTCTTGAATGTGGTTTTGAGTCCCTTGAGGGGTGCAGTTTTTAGAATGGTGTCAATTTTGGGTATTTTCTGCCATATAGACCCTTCAAAGTGACTTCAAATGTGAGGTGGTCCCTAAAAAAATGGCTTTGTAAATGTTATTGCAAAAATGAGAAATCGCTGGTCAACTTTTAACCCTTATAATTTCCTAACAAAAAAAAATTTGGTTCCAAAATTGTGCTGATGTAAAGTAGACATGTGAGAAATGTTATTTATTAACTATTTTGTGTGACATATTTCTCTGTTTTAAGGGAATAAAAATTCAAAATTTGAAAATTGCAAAATTTTCTAAATTTTCCCCATATTTGCGTTTTTTTTCAAAATAAACGCAAGTTATATCAAAGAAATTTACTACTAACGTGAAGTACAATATGGTTCCAAAATAAACTCCGGCACACAAACAGATGATGATGTGTCAAAAAAAGGTCAGTCTTTATTTCAGACAATTACAGCTCATTTGATGAAAAATCCGGGAAATATTCATGAATACAAGTACATGATCATAGGTACATTATTTCTTTCAACGTTTCGGCATAGTATGCCTTTTTCAAGAAGTACCTTTTTTGGAAAAAATACAAAAAATTCAAGAAAAATGTAAGACAAAATAATCACTTATATATATATATATATAACAAAAAAGTTCAACATATATCCATGTATGTGAATCTAGGAATGAGCCATAAAATGAAGTATGTACCTTAGCACATACAATTGGAGCACAAAATACACAAAATATTGCAATTTAATGATAACAAGGAAAGACAGAAAGAACCGTAACAACGCAATTTATATGTACATAGGATGAGACAATGAGAACTGATGTAAACTAAGGAAAAAAGAAATCAAGGCATATATATACACACACACACATAGTCATATAGCTATATGTGTGCAAACAGGGATCGGATATACAAAGATAGTCCAATGGAAAAGCAACCCATATATACATCTAAATGCAGCTCAAGATATGACGCCAGTAATCCAGCTATAGCGGGAATATTTGTAAGAGAGCAGGTGCCTACGTGAACTGTTCTTATTTGGTTCTTATAAGGTATGTTTTTCGTTTGTTGGCATTTAGTCTGTGAATCCTTTTTCAGAGGTTTCTCTTGTTTTCAGCATTCATCTATGCAGCATACCTATTGCAGACTACTATATATGATGTTTAACGCTCTCCATCACAGGAATATGTACGATATAGATATATTCAATCGCATTTGAGCTCATTAGTTCACGTAGGCACCTGCTCTCTTACAAATATTCCCGCTATAGCTGGATTACTGGCGTCATATCTTGAGCTGCATTTAGATGTATATATGGGTTGCTTTTCCATTGGACTATCTTTGTATATCCGATCCCTGTTTGCACACATATAGCTATATGACTAGTGTGTGTGTGTATATATATGCCTTGATTTCTTTTTTCCTTAGTTTACATCAGTTCTCATTGTCTCATCCTATGTACATATAAATTGCGTTGTTACGGTTCTTTCTGTCTTTCCTTGTTATCATTAAATTGCAATATTTTGTGTATTTTGTGCTCCAATTGTATGTGCTAAGGTACATACTTCATTTTATGGCTCATTCCTAGATTCACATACATGGATATATGTTGAACTTTTTTGTTATATATATTGTGAGACAGTGAAGGAATATGTGTTGAATGGGGTGTACATTTCACCTAGGTATAAGGGAAATGTGTGGCTTTGTAAACCTAGTGGTAGAGAAAGGTCACTACACCTTACATTCATTACACACTTGCAGCTCAGGCCTGAAATCACTCAGGTGTTAATTAGGAGACCAGAAGTAGGTGTCTGCAAACACAATCATAGAGCTGTCTTTAGCCTGGACACAGGGAGGTGTCCTGGCACATGGAAGCAGTCTCCAGGATTGGGAGCTGTCTTTAGTCTGGACACAGGGAGGTGTCCTGGCACAAAGAAGCAGTCTCCAGGATTGGGAGTACGTCTCCAGGAGTGTGAGCTATCTCAGTCGGGGTGCAGGAGGTACCCCGGACACAGGAGTAGTCTCAGTGAGAATCCGTGCGAATAGCGGCTGAATAGGAGTGGATCTCTCTCAAGTCTGGACGTGGGATGTGCCTTCAGACACAAGGAGGAGTATCTGTGAAACTCCATACTGGTAACATATATCATATGTGTTGTTTTGGGTCAGGCTGGTAGAGCCGGGACCCGGGTAGACAGGGCAATCGATCTATGTGTAATTAGTGGCTAGACAAGCCCAGGTTTTCTGTTTATGATTTGTTTTATCTGTTTGTTGTGGACTTTAATAAAGCTGGTTGCGGCCAGTTTTACACCAGAACTGCTGTCTGAATGAACTGTTTTCATGCCATTCTGTCTACCCAGACAGCGATCCTAGAGCTAATACCCCTGGAAATGTTACAATTGGCGGAGAATGCTGGGGCAGCGCAGGGGCTGATACAGTTAGTGCTGTAGTGTGCATGCAGCACAGAGGCTTAGAGAAAGCAATAAAGGTGAAGTCTGTTGAAATAGCAGCAGAGAAAAAAAAAGTGTGTCAGCAGAAACGTCTGTTTGGAGCAGTCTTGGAGAGACAGTGGCCCTGATAGGGTCTGCAGAGAGAAAATGTATGCACAGCAAAACTGAACTTGTTGTGAAAATGGCTGTGGAATGTGCAGCAGCAAAAGAAAAGTCTGTGGAGCAGTCTTAAAGAGACAGGAGCCCTAATAGACTTTGCAAAGAAAAAAAAAAAAAAAAAGTGTCTGCACAGCAGAGCTGAATTTTTCTATGGAAAAGACTGTAGAGTGTGTATGTCTTGAGTGAAGACTGCCGTTGTTGAGACAAGAGAAGTCTGACAGCATGGATGACAGCATGGAGGCGCTGTTTGAACAAATGGCGCAAGTTATTGTGCAACATAAGACTGCCGTGGTTGAGACAGATAAGTCCGGCAGTATGAAGGAGCTCATTGAGTACCTGGTCCAGGCCCAGCGGACCATGGAGCTGCAGCACCAGCAGTGCATGCAGCAGTACCAGCAGCAAATCCTGCAGCAGCAGCAGGAGAATAACCGGGTGTTGGAGCAGATTGCAGCTCTCAGCACCTCGTCCCAGAGTAATGTTGTGAAGGCACCTGACTTGTCCGCTGTAAAGAAGGCGGTAAGACGGTCCCTGAAAAAGATGACACCTCGTGATGATGTGGAGGTATATCTCACTAGGTTTGAGGAACTGGCAGAGAAGGAGAATCTGCCCTTATCTGAGTGGGCCATGATGGTCGCACCCTACCTGATTGGAGTGCCCCAAAGGGCCTATGCTGACCTGAGCGAGCAGGACAGCCAAGACTATGCCAAGCTGAAAGCGGAGATTTTTGCCCGGCTGGGTGTTACAGTGACAGCCCGTACCAGGGGAGTTCGTGACTGGAGATACAGTTGGGAGTCTGCAGTCAGCAAACCTGATTATGGAGTGGAAAAGGTGATAGTGGACCGCTACACCCGAGCACGTCCTCCTGAGGTACAGCCGTCTGAGAGGTTGTCACTTCGGAGTTCCCGGACGCTGAACTCTCGCGGTAAGAGCGTTCCAGCTATAGGGGACATATGGGAGGGTGATTGTGGTGGACAGTGTTGGAGATGTCGTGAAATTGCAGCCAACTGTCCAATAGAGGGGGAGCCTATGTGCCGTGATGTTGGCAGGTCCCTCTCTCTCTGCGCAGAACCGGTGTGTGTGACCACTGCAGCCGAAGAGACTGGACCACAGGTGTTCCCGGTGGTTGTAAGTGAATGCCCAGCACAGGCCCTCTTAGACTCAGAGAGTCCAGTGACTTCCGTATGTGACTTTCCCCGATCTGAGGAGCTCTGGGGGAGAAATGTTTCTGATGGACAGTGTGATGAAGCTCCTACTGAGGGTGCGCAGTCCCGAGGGGCGGAACACAATGCTAGTGGGCCGTTAAATTTATGTGATAATGATGATGATGATGATGATCATGATAATGATGATGACCATGATAATGATGATGATGATCATGATAATGATGATGACCATGATAATGATGCTGATGCTGATAATGATAGTGATGATGATCATGATAGTGATGATGATATCAATATCATTATCATGACTATGATTAGTAATAATGATGACTGTGATAGTGATGAAATTCCTTTGCAGGTGATGTTGGGAGACGAGGATGGTGGTTCTCGGGAACCGAGTGTCCCTGACTTGCCTGTGTCCTGTGACAATTTTGAGAGTGAGCAGTGGCGAGACCCCTCTCTTAAAACGACCCAGGAAAATAAGGATGTTCTAAATGAGGTTTCCCAAGAGCCTGGCTCTGAGGAGAGGTTTCTTCATGTTGCCATAAACACTGAAGTCCAGGGAGAGGTAGTGAGCCAGCTCCTAGCACCTGAGCTATATGGAAGCATAATGCTGGGGTTGTCACATAGTCACATACTTGAGGGACCAGATGGTGAAGTTAATGTTGTGGATGACATGTTAACTAAGGTTCCAGATCAGGATGTGAATGAGAATGAATTGTATACTCCTGAAAGTGAGCAGGATGTGAATGAAAATGAATTATATAACCCTGACAGTGAGCAGGATATGAATGAAAATGAAGGGTATAGCCCTGACAGTGAGCCAGATGTGACTGAAGAAGTGGAGTATGGGATGAACGGTGGGGCTTCTGGGCGTGTCTTGCCAGAAGAGCCTGAAAGTGGGGAACTGGAGAAAAGTGAAAAGCCCCCTATACCTTCTGTGATAGTTGGTGACACATGGTCAGTGCACCAGGGACAGGAGGTACGTGAGTTTCTGAGGAAGAGTCAGCAGAAGTGTTCTGATGTGTCGGGTCGTACTTCTCTGGCCAGGCACTATATCGAAAATGAGCCCGGCCCTAAGGTCAAGATGAAACCGTGTAGGATACCCGAGGCCCGCAGAGAGTATAGGCCTGGGAGGGTACCGGGTAGTGCGGATGCTTTAGATGAAGAGAAATCTGATGTTGGCTATGACTCAGGTGATGATACAAATGACAGTGGTGAAGATGAAGCTGATGAGGGCCATGACTGGTCCAGAGTTCACTGTCTCTGTTGGATTGTTAACCAGCCCTCCGGTCTGGATGACCAGCCCTCCGGTCTGGAGAAGAGGGAGGGGATATGTGAGACAGTGAAGGAATATGTGTTGAATGGGGTGTACATTTCACCTAGGTATAAGGGAAATGTGTGGCTTTGTAAACCTAGTGGTAGAGAAAGGTCACTACACCTTACATTCATTACACACTTGCAGCTCAGGCCTGAAATCACTCAGGTGTTAATTAGGAGACCAGAAGTAGGTGTCTGCAAACACAATCATAGAGCTGTCTTTAGCCTGGACACAGGGAGGTGTCCTGGCACATGGAAGCAGTCTCCAGGATTGGGAGCTGTCTTTAGTCTGGACACAGGGAGGTGTCCTGGCACAAAGAAGCAGTCTCCAGGATTGGGAGTACGTCTCCAGGAGTGTGAGCTATCTCAGTCGGGGTGCAGGAGGTACCCCGGACACAGGAGTAGTCTCAGTGAGAATCCGTGCGAATAGCGGCTGAATAGGAGGGGATCTCTCTCAAGTCTGGACGTGGGATGTGCCTTCAGACACAAGGAGGAGTATCTGTGAAACTCCATACTGGTAACATATATGATATGTGTTGTGTTGGGCCAGGCTGGTAGAGACGGGACCCGGGTAGACAGGGCAATCGATCTATGTGTAATTAGTGGCTAGACAAGCCCAGGTTTTCTGTTTATGATTTGTTTTATCTGTTTGCTGTGGACTTTAATAAAGCTGGTTGCGGCCAGTTTTACACCAGAACTGCTGTCTGAATGAACTGTTTTCATGCCATTCTGTCTACCCAGACAGCGATCCTAGAGCTAATACCCCTGGAAATGTTACAATATATATAAGTGATTATTTTGTCTTACATTTTTCTTGAATTTTTTGTATTTTTTCCAAAAAAGGTACTTCTTGAAAAAGGCATACTATGCCAAAACGTTGAAAGAAATAATGTACCTATGATCATGTACTTGTATTCATGAATATTTCCCGGATTTTTCATCAAATGAGCTGTAATTGTCTGAAATAAAGACTGACCTTTTTTTGACACATCATCATCTGTTTGTGTGCCGGAGTTTATTTTGGAACCATTAGTCACTTTTCTCCTGAGCACCGTCATACCAAGCGAGCATCCCCTCTATTTCTCTTATTAGGGAAGTACAATATGTCACGAGAAAACAGTCTCAGAATCGCGAAGATCCGTTGAAGCGTTCCAGAGTTATAACCTCATAAAGAGACAGTGGTCAGAATTGTAAAAATTGGCCCGGTCATTAACGTGCAAACCACCCTTGGGGGTGAAGGGGTTAAATAAATTTATTTTTTATTTTTAATTTTTCCCCAAATTCTAAAGTGACCAGTGCAAAACACATATAAAAAACATATATTGAAAAAACTGAATAAATATATATAAAAAATAATTTTTGATAAAAAAAAATATATATATATGTATGTATGAAGTATATATGTGAAAAATTATAAAGTGACAACAGAATCATAAATACATATGTGCAAAAATATATATAAAATGTAAAACACCAATAATATCAATGTATAAACCAAATGATCAAAGATAAAAATAGGTGCAAACAAACAAATATATTAATAAAGTGCCTAATAATGCAGAAAGCCATATAAATAATGGCACAAAAGCTCTCAAAATTACTAAGGTGAATCACATCAATCCATATACCTCAGGTGTAGTGCAACAAAATAAAGCATAAAAAGAAAAGGGGAAATACCAACCAGTGTTGACACACTATTGCCCCAGCATACACAACTCCAACGCACGTTTCGCAGTTGCTTCATCAAGGAATGGTGTGGCTGAGCAAAAGTACCCTTTTATAGGTAAACCGCAGCTGCATAATCTTAATAAAATCAAGGACGCCAAAACTATGTGGCACCATTCATTGAGCAATTTGTATCCACACGTCTCTCCTCTCGTGTCCCTCCAGCCACACTCACTAACTCCTCCCCCAGCCAGAATGTTCTCGAGTAGCTCTCCTGAAATAACGTTGGATCTCCCTCTTCTGGTACGGAGTATGAAAGGTTTATGCTGTGTAACCTGTTAAAGGGATCCTTCCTTGATTTCAGGCATGACATCACTACCCCCTGGAGGGAGTCAAGGTCACTGTGGCAACCAAAATCATGGTGTGCCACACACTTGCAAGCGTGGCCGGACTGAAAAACATAAAAATAGCCCCCAACAGGTCCGGCGTCAGCACCTGGCGCACACGGGCAAGTGCAGGTTCACTGAGCAGGTGGGGGGGCCGACTCGGGGGCAACGGCACTGGCACAGGGCCCCTCATAGTACAAACATTTGTTTCTGATGGTGGGATGGGCCCTCTTGCCATCAGACGCACTGGCGTACTATGAGGGGCCCTGTGCCAGTGCCGTCGCCCACTAGTCGGCCACCCCTGCTTGCTAAGGCTCACAGCACTTGCAATACTTACCTCTCCATGCTCCACCGCTGTGACGTCTTCCGCGTTTCCTGACAGTAAAATTAAGGTCACAGAGGGAAATTACCTCATGTCTGTACTCCCTCTGCCTAAACAGTCCAAGTGCAGACACCTGTAAGATGGCGACGCTGAGGAGGGCAGAGTAGAGCAGTGCACAGTGCACATTTGGGCCATAACACACTGGAGCAGCAGCCATGGGGCCCATCATATACAGGAGCAGCAGCCATGGGGCCCATCATATACAGGAGCAGCGGCCATGGGGCCCATCATATACAGGAGCATTCTCAATGGGGCAGATCACAGACTGGAGCAGCAGCCATGGGGCCCATCATATACTGAAACATTGTAAGTGGGGGACAGCAGACACTGCAGCTGCATTTACGGGGCCCATTGTACACTGGATCATGAATAATTGAGCCCATTATATATGGAGCATGATTTTGGCCCATAACACTGGAGCAGCATCCATGGGGCCCATCATATACTGAAGCATTGTAAATGGGGGACATCAGACACTGGAGCAGCATTCACGTGGCCCATTACACGCTGGAACATTAATAATGGGGCCGATTATATATGGAGCTTGATTTTGACCCATCATACACTGGAGCATCATCCATGTGGACCATCATATACTGGAGAATCATATGGGGTTCATTATTTATTGGGCATCATATAGGCTATGGAGCACCATATGCGGCTTATTCTGTTTGGAGCATTACATGGGGCTCATTATTCTGTATGGCACACTATGTGGTGGCCATAATACTGTATGGAGGAATATAGTGTCCGTTTTTTGAGCTATTGTACATTTTAACATAGATATCAGTCATGTCATGTAAGAAGTGAAGTATTTTTCATTGTACTATACCGAGATTTCTGTGCCGTAACAGAGCATCGTAAATTGTGGTATGTGTTAAAGAGGCCGACTGACACTCTTTGGCCTAGGGCCCACAAAAACTGGGATCCATCCCTACCCCCCCCACAAGTTGAGCCAAATAACCCCCATTTTTCCATGCGTAAACATTATTCTAAAGTCAATTAAGGTTGCCAATAGGGATGAGCGATATTGCCCGATATCGTATCGGAATTCCGATTTCCGATATTGGAAAAATATCGGATATCGGAATTTTCGATTTCCGATATCAATGCAAGTCAATAGGAGAAAAAAAATCGGAATTACAAAATGACCACTACAGTGCTATATAATGGATAAAATGGAGGGGAAACACCTCAGGATAATGGGGAAGGAGTTTGCAGAGGCAGAGGAGCAAAAAAATCGCTAGAAAAATGCACAGAGCGAAAGCTGTAGCAGGAAAACTGGTCGCCATCTTCTTAACAGCGGTGTTTTTTCTTTGAGTTAGGATTAGTTGGGGTAGGGTTAGGGTTTATGGTTAGTAGGGTAAGGATTAGGGTTAGGGGTTAGGATTAGTTAGGGTTATGGTTAGGGGTTAGGGTTAGTAGGGTTAGGGTAAGGGTTAGGGGTTAGAGTTAGTGGTTAGGGTTAGTTAGGGTTAGGGTTAGTGGTAAGGGTTAGGGGTTAGGGATAGTTATTTTACAATATTAAATTAAAACTGCCAGTGGTGGTGTCAATATGCCCTTTGACTGACATGTGTCCGCGTTCAGCTCACCTTGCTTTGCAGGGAGTTTCCAGGAGCACCACGTGGTGGAACGGTTCCACTCCCTTTAAACCATGCTTAGTCTTCTTCTGCTGATTATATTCCTGTTATTCAGTAATTCTGCATATTGATATTCTGCTTTTGGTTCATGTACATCTGCTCCTAATGCTTCCTAAACCTCCGTCTATGTTTATTCTGCTATTGGCTGGTCGCAGAATGTCCCAAACCCAGAGGAAGTAACCAGAAGTAACAGTAGGCACAGGAACTTGAGAGAACCAGCTGGTGAATCTGGGACCCGTATAGGCAGCAGAAATCAACATAAGAGCCAATAGAACTAACGGGCACCAGCTGACGTTACCAGAGCCCGTTAACTAAGCGGGAGGTACCTGTGCCAGAATGCACTACCAAGGACCAGCAGACGTTACTGAAACTCGGATACCACAAAGGAGGGAGCTAAGCCATTGACTCTACGGAGAACCAGCTGACGTTACTGGAACCCAGATAAGCAGCAGAAGGTAAAAGTGCAAGTGGCTGTACTGGGCAACAGCTGACATTACTGTAGCCCGGATACCACAATGTAGTAGTGACATAAGCCAAAAGCACTGCCGAGAAGCCCCAAAGAAGGTGCAAGAGCCGCATTTGCCCCCGCAACCCGGACACAGTCTTCTTTACTCCACAGTCGCAGCAGAGGGAGCCGGGCCTACTGGCACTGTCGAGACCAGCCTTGAGCGCCAGGTCCCTGAGTCCATGTAGGGGCTCCTACACTGCCGACACCACGGATAACAGCAAACTGAGCCGGAATGATGTACGGCGGGGGCGTGGAACAGTGCGGCGGACACAACCATGTAACCGAGTGCTTTGTCTAAACACGGTTTGGAGCAGGAGGTACCCATGCCCTTGGAACTCGGTTTACCCCTCGGGGGAGGCACCTGTGTCCGCACTTCACTGCCACGAAACAGCCGGCTTGGCTGGATCCCTTCCTCTTGTGCTTCTGCCTATAGGTGTTTGGCATCTGTCGTCCTTTTTTTCAACTTTGGTCTAATGAGGTACAGCTGGTGGTACTGTTGCCCAGAAGCACAGCATGCTGTGAAAGTGGCAGTCACGGAAATGGGCACTAGCTGGCAGTACTAGAGCCCATGCAAAACAGTATGAGGTGAAAGAGTCAGTCACAGAACTAGGTGCTAGATGTTGGTATTAGAGGCCAGAGCACGGTCATAACAGATGACACTGTGTGCAACATAGGCACATGACAGAGCATGCATACTGCTACCAACCATGCATGTAACCTGTGTACTCTGGCACAGGGCAGCAAAAGTCACCAGAAATCCAGGCCTGGTTCATTTTTAGGAATGTAAGCTGGTCCACATTTACAGCGGATAGTCTGGTACGCTGGTCTATTAGTACATTGCCAGCTGCACTAAAGACGCGTTCAGAAATCACACTGGCACCAGGACAAGCCAGGACCTCCAAGGCATACTGGCTAAGCTTGGGCCATGTATCCAACTTGGAGACCCAAAACTTGAGGGGGGCAGATCCATCCTGAAGCACAATGACAGGGGTGAAGAGGTATTGTGCCACCATGTCACGGTAATGTTGCCTCCTAGTGCGCTGCACTGTCTGTGCTGATAGTGCCCGAACTGTTTGCGGGTTCAGAAACAGTTGGAACAGGTTGGGTATACTGAACCTGTCAGTAGCAGATGTACTGCTTCTGCTACCGGCTTCTGAACGGATTCCGCTGGGCCCAGGACGCACTGAGGTGCCTGCTAGTGCACGCGCATCACTGCTATGTGGTGGAAAAGAGTGCATGAGTGAATTAACCAGTGAGTCTTGGTACTCCTGCATTTTACGCGCCCGGTTCAACAGTGTAATTAGACTTTCAAGGCTGTCCCGGTAATGTTGATCTAAGAGGGTGGCCACCCAGTAGTCATTTGTGTGGAGAATACGAGCCACGCGTGGGTCTTTTCTCAGACACTGCAGCATGAAGTCACTCATGTGCTGAAGGCTGCCAACTGGCCATGCATCGCTGTCACCAGCTGGAGGAATGTGCTCTGGCTGCTCTGCATCACCCCATCCAAGCTATATCTGGTGACTACGAGAAGAGCGCTGTGTACTTTCCTCCTCTGGCTCATCCTCATAATCCTCCTCATCCTCCTCGCTTGCTGTGTCCTGCCTGGACCTTTGTGAGGCACCCACAGAGCTTTGTACCAACCGGGCCAATGAAGATAGCCTGGTTGGTGCAAGTGTCTCATCATACTCCTCCTCCTCCTGAGAAACCTCATCCCTTAGTCCTTTAAGTGATGATTCTATAAGGCATATAAGGGGAATAGTCAGGCTGAGTAGGGCAGCATCCACGCTTACCATCAGAGTTGAGTCCTTGAAGCACTTCAAAATGGTGCATATGTCCTTCATGAATGCCCACTCAGTGGTTGTAAAGTGGGAGGGCTGAGATGTGTGTCACCTACTTTGCGCCTGCTGCAGCTGCAACTCCATAATTGCAGGTTGCTGCTCACACAACCTTCGCAGCATATGCAAAGTCGAATTCCACCTTGTGGGATGGTCAACAATGATGCAGTGCTTGGGCAGGCCCAATCTGTGCTGCATGGCTGAAAGGCGCGATGCAGCCATGCTTCAACGCCGCAAATGAGAGCACTCGTATCTGACTTTGTGCAGCAGCTCCTCGAGGTCAGGATAGTTCCTAAGGAAACTCTGCACCACCAAGTTTAGGACATGGGCAAGGCATGGAATGTGAGTCAGACCACCTAGGCCCAGAGCCGCAACCAGGTTTCGGCCGTTGTCACACACCACCATACCTGGCTGGAGGTTGAGCAGCGCAAGCCACATGTCGCTCTGCTCCTTGAGTATGTTCCACAGCTCGGTTGTGCTGTGGCTAACATTACCCAGATAAAGCAATTTCAACACGACCTGTTGTTGTTTGGCCGATGCAGTGCTGAAATCGGTTGTTGTGGTACGTCTGGGTGCAGGCGAGTCTGATGAGGAGTATGAGGAGGAGTCAATTTGTACGGAGAAGAGGCCTGCAATCCGTGGAGTTGGCAGGACCCGTGCACTTGCACTGTCTACTTCAGTTCCAGGCTCAACTACATTTACCCAAAGGGTGGTGATCAGAGGCGTAGCTAGAGTTTTGGTTTAGGGGGGGCGAAACTTCTGAGTGGGCCCCTAACCAGAGAACCTCAGCAAATGACTGCACCGTTGCCAAAAATATTTTATATATAAAAAGACCAATATTGATATCACCGCCATATAGTCAGTGGTAAATAATACCAGTCCTACAGAACATATAAGAGCTCACAGCAGAGTTACAGATAGTGACTTACCGCTGACGTTCTTTCTAATGGAATTGTTCACTCTTCATGTCTTTTCCATCTGCCCAGACCGACATAACGACTCCTCCAGCCAGGACTCGACTACAGAGAATACAACAAAGACACGTTTCACTTCTCACATTTTCAGCACTGTCACCATCTATCCCCAACCTGCACAAACTCCTCATCCTGCTGATACCCCAATACTGAGCCGCTGCTGCCGTATGTGTCCCTATTACTGCACCTATTGTGTGGTTCTGTGTGGCCTCTAAACTCTTAAGCAGCCTCTATAATATAGTAATGCCGGGTGCAAGTGCCCTAGAAAACAGTGCCCACATTGTGCCCCCTAGAATGTAATAATGCCCTGTGTGTGCCCCTTTGACAGTCACAGTAACCCAAGTTCCCCTATATCAATAAGTGCCCACTTTACATATAATAATGTCCCAAGTCTCCCCCCTGTACAGCTCCCCTATACACAGTATAATGACCCCTCACTGGATATATACTGACCCCTTAATATCCCCAAACTATTTAATGGCTCCAACACTGTATGATGGCCACGCCACTATAATCCCCAAACTGTATGATGGCCCTCTAGATAGCCTCCTTATAGCATAATACACCAGATAGTCCTCAATATAGTATAATGCACCCCCATAGGCAGCCTCTGTATTATAATGCGCCCCCATAGACAGCCTCTGTATTATAGTGCGCCCCCATAGACAGCCTCTGTATTATAATGCACTCCCCATAGGCAGCCTCTGTATTGTAATGCACCCCCATAGGCAGCCTCTGTATTGTAATGCACCCCCATAGGCAGCCTCTGTATTGTAATGCGCCCCCATAGGCAGCCTCTATAGTGTAATGCGCCCCCATAGGCAGCCTCTGTATTGTAATGCACCCCCATAGGCAGCCTTTGTATTGTAATGCGCCCCCATAGGCAGCCTCTATAGTGTAATGCGCCCCCATAGGCAGCCTCTGTATTGTAATGCACCCCCATAGACAGCCTCTGTATTGTAATGCGCCCCCATAGACAGCCTCTGTATTGTAATGTGCCCCCATAGGCAGCCTCTGTATTGTAATGTGCCCCCATAGACAGCATCTATATAGTAATGCACCCCCATAGACAGCCTCTATAGTGTAATGCGCCCCCATAGGCAGCCTCTATATTGTAATGTGCCCCCATAGGCAGCCTCTGTATTGTAATGCACCCCCTATATGGAGCCTCTGTAGTATAATGCACTCCCTATTACAAAAATAACAAATCCAGTACTCACCTCTCTTGCTCCCGGCTCCTGCGCTGCTCACTGCTCTCCCTCTCAGCGTCTGACAGCGGGCGCCGAGCAGTGACGTCATCGCGCCCGCTGTCAGACGCTGAGAGGGGGATGATGGGAGAAGGAGCGCTCGCTCCTTCTCTCTGAATGCGATGCCGAGCGGCACAGGGCCCCCCACCGCCTGCTCAGGGGCCCCATAGCGGCTGGGCGGCAGAGCAGGGAGATCAATTCTCCCTGCTCTGCCGCAGAATGTAACTGTATCGTCGCGCTGTGCACGCCGATACAGTTACAGTAGCGTAGCTCCGGGTGGGCCCCCTCAGAGCGCGGGGCCCGGGGCCACCGCCCCCTCTGCCCCCCGGTAGCTACGCTACTGGTGGTGATGAAAATGTAGCGTCCCTGGCCATGCTGACTGGTCCACGCGTCGGTGGTCAGGTGGACCTTGCTACTAACTGCATGTTGTAGCGCATGCTTAATTTTATGCTCCACATGCTGTTGCAGGGTGGGGACGGCTTGCCTGCTGAAGTACAAGCGGCTGGGAACGCTGTATTGTGGAATTGCAAACCCCAACATATCGATAAAGGCTGGCTTGCTCACTAGCCAGAATGGTAGCATTTCCACTGCAAGCAGTTTGGCAATGCGAGAATTCATGCCCTATGCTCGTGGGTGGTTTGCCGAGTATGGGCGCCTTTTCTCCCCACCTGTGTGACAGATGGCTGCACACTGGATTGGGAGTGTGAGGATGCCAGCGATTGGGATGCTGATGCTGATGAAGTACAGACAGTGTGCCGCCGTACAACACTGCCTGCAGATGCACCCTGGCATTCTGGCGAGGAAGTGGGAGCAGCTGTTTGCGAGCTGGAGGAAGAGGTGGCCGCTGTGGCTGAAGAGATGGAAGGTGAAGGACCAGCTGCAGGTGGCGAATCATCTTGGGTGTGATGCTGCCACTCCACAGGGTGCCTCTTCCTGACATGCATCAACATATTGGTGGTATAAGGTTGCTGACATTCTTCCCTCTCCGCACAGTTAGTCGACAAAGCTTGCATCTGACTACTGTAACGTCATCTGCAACTTGGTCGAAAAAGGACCATGCACCACAACTCTTGGGTGCACCCCTTGTGCTCTTTAAAAGATCACTGCTCCTAATGGGTGCTGAAGTTGAGGGAGCCAACAACCAATTTTTCCCTCTTCCTCTCCCACGTGGACGGCCATGCTGCGCCACACCTGCAAGCTCTTTCTCTGAGCTATCCCTACTTGCTTGCTGCCCCTCAGCATGTGTGTGGCCCAGCTGCGCTTGGTACACATGTTCCCTGGAGGATGCACAGAAAGGTAATGCACAAACACCTGATATTCATTCACATCTCACACTTCCCTATAGTTCCACCAGAGGGAGCCTTAGAATATATAAGGGTGTGGGAGACGTAGCAGTGAGGTCATTCCAGACTGGAGGCTTTTCTAGTCAGGTCTTTGTCTTTCTGTCTTTGGTCTTTGACATTCTGGTGATTCCTGTCAGACGACACAGACATTCGTTCAGTCTTCCTGAGTGATTCTGACTGTTAGTTCCCTATGAACGTGGAAAGTGACTCGGAGTGAGCATGAAATCAGTCTGACGGAAGGTCCTGATAGCTACTCTGGACAGAGCCTATGAAGGAGAAGAAGGAAGGGGACTACAGTTATTTGTAACAACGAGTCAACTGAGAAACGGTCAGTGAGCTGTGGATAGAAGGAAGCTGACTATACCTACTGTTGCCTGTGCTTATGTTAAGGGTGTGAGTAGGGTGACAGGCGAGGGGTAAAAGGAAGAAAGAGTGACTGAGGTGAAATAGCAACGTTAGCTTAACCTCCACTCTGCACTACCGGACGCCGGGTCCGAAGCTTGCTAGTTCCTTCACGGCTAGTGGGAGAAAACCGGTGACCCTGCTGGACTTCAGGTCGCAGAGGGGCCCTTCAGTGCTGATACGTAACCGGGGTCAGGAAGAACAGGAGTCTAGCAGGACGCTGCAGACATAGACTTAGTTCTGTCCACAAGAAGGCTCCACCACAATGTCGGCTGGGCGTAGCTGTTCTATTCAGAGTTAAACTTCGCTTCATGCAAGTAGGAACTCATACACATTGGAAGTAAGGAGGCCTCAAACCTACTCAGTGATTACCGCATGTGCATCCTCCACCCTGAGCAGCTTCCCGGGACATACTGCAAATACCACCAGTAAAGGTATGGAAAGAGACTGACTTGTGTGTGTCTGCCTTATTGCCTGCACCCTGCACCGCCATATACTTTGAGGGATCCAGTCTCGCCTGTGGGAGACTTAACACCTTGCTGCCAATAACAACCCCTCAGAGGATTCACTCTGCAGCGCTGGTCACCCTGATCAGAAACCACAGGTGGCGTCACGAACATTACTAAATCCCCTGTAAATATCCCCCTTTGAATGAGCGCCCAGGGCAACGGACCGAGCTGTGCTACCCGTGACCTCTTCCCCATTGAAGTGAACGGGCTCGGTGCCGAGTACCCCATAAGCCCTGGTACTTTGTGCGACTCACATGCCATGATGGGTCAAGGACCTTGTCATCCAATACACTTTCATCAGCAGAAACTGGCAGCTGAGTTTCATCATCATCTGCTGACTGGGGTCTGGTCACTGTGGGCACTGGCCCACCCTCCACTTCTTCCTCAGACGCACAAAGTGGTTGCGCATCTGTGCACACTACCTCTTCTTCAGCTGCAGGAATGCTGTCTGGCTGGCACACAGATTCCAAGCCAACAGATTCTGAGAAGAGGATCAAGGTTGGCTCCTGGCCCTCTGAATGTCTGGGCAATTTAGTGGGCGGTGAAGAAGCAGATGGGTGCTGCTCTTCAGTGGCCTGACCTGGTGTGGTGGAGAGGTCCTGGGAGGATGCTGCGCTCATTGAGGTGGATGCCTCAGCTGCCATCCAACCAACAACGGCTTCTACTTGATCCTCTCTTATCAGCCTATGGCCCTGAGCTCCTAACAAGCTGCGCATAAATGACTGCTGCCGGGTGAAAGTAGGTGCTGAGTGACTTAGGCCTGCTGCTTGCTCTGGATGTGCACCATGTCTAGCTGCTGATGCACCTCTTCTGCGGCCGCCGCGGGGACGTCCCTTACTCCCTGCCTTCATCTCTATTGATGGATTCAGAACGGCAAGAAAGTAATTATTAGGGATTAGTGTGCTTATTCCTGTAGGACTACAAACAGGTATAAGAAACACTAATGGCACTGTATGATGGTGTGTCTGCTACACTTTATTTGAATCTAGTGTGGCCTACACAAAGAGTAATGTGTTTGTGGTGTTGGTGTACACGTTACGGTCGGATGTCACAGTGCAGTAAATGACACTGCTGTGATACAAAAAAAAGGATTCTCTGGAACTGTGCCAGGTGCTGTGTGGCACCAGCCACAGAGGTTGTTTGGGCCCTCACAGTACAATCCCTATATAGTGTTTAACTTTACCCTCAATAGATGCTGTGAGGTAAAGTAACACTTATAGGGGCACTGAGAGTGAATTTACTGGTGAAAAATTTGGGGGTGCGCGATAGAACAGGCCGCACTAGAGGGTCCTGCAGTCTGATGTGACTACAAAGACAGAGCTAGTGGGTGCTGCACTCCCCAAAAAAAAGCACACAGGCGGTCTGCGCAGCGGAGGTGACTAAACTGTGCAAAGCGCACCCGAGCACCAGGAAAATTGAGGGATAAATGGGGGTAAGGGATTGGGGGGAAGGTTCGGGGGGGGAACCCCTCACTTAAAAATCCCTATATAGCATTCACCAAAATGTACTGGATGGTGAAGCTACACTTTTAGGAAAAAATAGGGGAAGGAGATTTAAGGGATGAAAAGAAAAGGCTGTGAAAAGGCAGTGAGACACACACCACACAGTGCTGCAGCAAGAGGAGCTGCAGCAGCTGCAATGAATGTGCGCTGCACTGTCT
Source organism: Oophaga sylvatica (assembly GCA_033576555.1). Classification (NCBI taxonomy): domain Eukaryota; kingdom Metazoa; phylum Chordata; class Amphibia; order Anura; family Dendrobatidae; genus Oophaga; species Oophaga sylvatica. The sequence continues at coordinate 289,660,767 of JARQOD010000003.1, read as the reverse complement.
CACTAAGCACCTCACTGAGAGCCTGCACAGCACAAAGAATGAAACTGAGCAGGGTCAGTGAGGAAAAAGACTGCTTCTGTAACACACAGGGGCTGCTACAGTCGCTGAAAAACAATTTCTATCGCTATTAGATCCGAGATCTCTCCCTATCTCCAACAGCCACCTATCCCTATCTGCTTTCACAGTAGAGGGAGGCTAAAATGGCAGACACAGCCTTTTATACTGCCTGATCACACCATCCAGCCAGCCAATCGCAGCATAGCCCCTAGCTAGAACGTTTGGACGCCTCCTACCAAGCTTAGAGGAGTTACACAATGTTGTCAGCAATTCTTCAGCAACTGATTAGCTCCACGGAGCGCTCAGAGGCTGAAGGATTATGGGATTTCCGATTTCCGATGTGAAAAAATTATCGGAATCGGAAATCGGATTTCCGATATCACAAATATCGGGCCGATTTCCGATATTTCAATATCGGAAAGCTCATCCCTAGTTGCCAAGCTTAAGAAATAATGATTGATGTTGTTGGCATTGAAATAGGCACTGTAGGTGTGTTTTCTGTCCTCCACTCCCTACCGACTTTGCTTCCCCATTTACTTGCATTGGGTTTCGTGTTTCGATCGACCCGCCGATTTTTCGCGATAGTCGGCCGATTTCACTTGACCCGACTTTTGCGAAAGTCGGGTCCCGTGAAACCCGACTCGACCCGAAAAACGGGAAAGTCACTCATCTCTAATCGTAAGTTGTCACGAGCAGGATTGTTTTGTTTGGGTTTAGTTACTGTTATCGTTGTTACTTAGTGTAGATTGTAAGGTGTCACCAGCAAGGTAGTTTTTTTTTGGTTTAATTATTGGATTATTGTTACCTTTGTTACTTAGTACTGTTGTGTTTGAAACTGTTAAACTGTAGATATGTTTTCGCTCTATAATAACTCTCAATATTCAATTTAGAACACAGATAAGCAGGATGGAGATGTTAATTATGGTGTCATTGACGCTCACCCTCTTTGAGGATTCTTCAAAGTTTTGGAGGATGTTACATATGTCAGGCATCCATGTCCACTCTACAGATGTTATGTGTGAAGACAGAACTGAATACAGACAACCTTGTTGATGCTGGTAGACTATTCACCAACTGCCCTCTTCTGCTCACAAATCGTTTCCAACATCTGCAGTGTAGAGTTCCAAGGCCTGGGGGCATCACAAACCAGTCGTTGAGCCAGAATCTGCAAGCACTGCTGAATCATGGCAAGGGCGGATGAAGCTGTAGCTGACTTTCTAAAATGGGTATTTAGAGCGTTGCACTTTTCCGAGCAGATCTGCCAGCTCCGTGTCACTTTTCAAAAAATGTTGAACAATTTGGTTAAGTGCATGAGCCAGGCATGGCACGTGTGTGAGCTCGCCTCGCCACAGAGCAGCCACCAGGTTCCAGCCATTGTCACACAAAACCATTCCTGGCTGTGGGTTCAGCCATCTCAGCCACCGATCTGCCTGCTCTTTCAAAGCTGTCCACAACTCTTCAGCATTTTGGGGTTTGTCACAGAAGCATATTAGCTTCAGCACAGCCTGTTCCCGCTTTCATTTGGCAGTTGTCATGGGTGCATCGCCACAAAGATCGTCGCGATTGCACATTCTGACTTCTCACAGCTGAGCTTCTGTTTCTTTGTTTTTTGGTAATGTGAGAGTTAATTTTTCCTAGCTCTTTGCTAAGGCTAGGTGCAGCCTCGCCCGGCTGCTTTTGATTATGTTCTAATTAGTTTCCTTTATATTTCTGCCAGTCTGGGTGTTAGACGCCGGTGAAAGCATTCATGTAGTTCAGCAGTCTGGATCGGTTCTGAGAATATTTAAGCTAAGAGTTCATTAGTTGTTTTTACTCTTATAGCTTATAGTTTATCTCTGAGACCTTAGGTGTTCCTACTGTGTGTGAGTGTTGTATGTAAGACTTTATTTACTTTATTCCTTCTCTTTCTTGTATGTCTTTCTGTTCATTATCCGTTACCTGTTCATTCCCTTTGGTGGTATTCAGGGTCCTTCTTAGGACTAGAATACAGTTGGCAGGGATTGATAGGAGACAGGGTTTACGCTGGTGGCCTGGACCTCTGTACCTTTAACAGTACCTCCAGGTTGAGGGATTAGTTAGGACCCCAGTTTAGGGTCAGCTTAGACCCCGGTCACCCTCTAGCCGGAGACAGCGTATAACGGATTCCGTTTTGACCCACTGGACATTCTATCAGGTAAATCCATGTTATAATATATCTATGCGCATGTTATATAGTATGTTGCCCTTTTGATATAGATTACTGACATCTCATATATATATCTGCTATACAGCGTGACATTTTCACCGGCCCAAAAAGATTCTCCCCAGCTGTCATGGATCCAGTAGCCCAGCTGGCCCGACAGTTGCAGGGGTTGTCCATGGAATTTGCAGACATTAAGTCCAAGGTTTTGTCCCCCCGGAGCAAACCAGATCTGAACCTAAGGTTGCTCTCCCGGACAGATTCACTGGTGGGCGGGACAAATTTTTTACTTTCCGGGAGGCATGTAAATTGTACTTTCGGCTGCGGCCTCGGTCATCTGGGAGTGAAGAGCAGAGGGTGGGAATTGTTATCTCGCTCTTACAAGGGGACCCTCAATCTTGGGCGTTCTCTATTCCTCCAGGCTCCCCAGATCTCCAGTCAGTGGATCGATTTTTTACTGCCCTGGGTCTGGTATATGATGATCCGGATCGAGTTTCCCTTGCTGAAACAAAGTTACGTAAAATACGGCAAGGAAATCGTCCAGCGGAGGAATATTCTTCTGAGTTCCGTAGATGGGCAACAGATACTCAGTGGAATGACCCAGCTCTTAGGAGCCAGTTTTGTCAAGGGTTGTCTGACAAATTAAAAGATGTGTTGGCTCAGTATGATTCTCCTCCATCACTGGAGGCTGCTATGGCCCTCGCTATTCGCATTGATAGACGACTTCGGGGAAGACGCGAGGTAACTCCGCCCCCCATGATGACTCCACCTACTACTAAAGTCCCTTATACTGAGGTTCCCCTGGTCTGTTCTGAGGAACCCATGCAGTTGGGAGGGACATCATTTTGTAGGAGGGAATCGGCGGTGCGCCGCAAGACTAGAAGGTGTTTCTTTTGCGGGAGAGAGGGACATTTTGTTGGGGGTTGTCCATCCCGGACCTCTTTGACCCAAGGAGTTAACCTGGGAGTCTGTATTTCGTCCCCAAATCCCTCTCAGTTTATCGTGCCTGCGGAGGTGGTGATTGGTACTAGAACTGAGAGGATTTCTGTTTTTCTTGATAGTGGGTCCGGGGCTAATCTTGTGGACGCTCGGTTTGCCCAGGTGCATGGTATGCAACTGAGTGTATTGGCCAAACCGGTCCCTATACTCTCTATTGATTCTAGACCTCTTGGTCAAGGTAGCTTGGTACAAGCTGTTCATAACATAGATCTTCGAGTAGGGGCAATGCATAAAGAGCAATTGTCTTGTTATGTGTTGGAGGGTCTGCCTGCTCCTATTGTGTTGGGACTTCCTTGGTTGGCTAAACATAACCCAGTGATTGATTGGCAATCCAGAAAGATAAGCCAGTGGGGTGAATTTTGCAAGAATAACTGCATGAGCACGGTCATCGGTGCAGTTGTGCCTAGGACTTTGCCTCCTTTTCTGGAGGACTTTGGGGAGATGTTCTCAGAGAAGGGTGTAAAGAGTTACCTCCTCATCGCGCATATGACTGCTCAATAAAGTTGCTTCCTGATGCCTTATCTCGTACTTTCCCAGGGACCGGGAGGATGGATGATCCGGTTCCTATTCCTCAGGAGGGAGTTGTGGTGTCAGCTGTATGCTCTGAGCTTGAGGGGGAGGTATTGGGGGCTCAGGGGGACGCCCCTGTGGGACTTCCAGGGAGACTGATAGTTCCAGATCAGTTAAGACTGAAGGTTACGGAGAACCGTTACAAACGGATGGCTGATAGGGGGAGAGTTTCTGGTCGAGATCTGAAGGTGAATGATCTGGTGTGGTTGTCTACCAGGAATATTAAACTTAAAGTTCCCTCCTGGAGGTTGGGTCCCAGATTCATCGGGCCGTACAGGATCAGTTCCATAATTAATCCTGTGGCATTTCGTCTGGACCTCCCTCCTACGTTTAAAATTCATAATGTGTTTCACAAGTCATTACTTAAAAAGTATGTGGCACCAGTCATACCGTCACCTCTACCTCCTCCTTCAGTGGTGGTCAATGATAACGTGGACGGACCTTTCACACAACTCACCCGGACAGACCTGGTCATGAGGGTCCGGAGGCCCCTCGTAGAAGGGGGGGTACTGTCATGGGTGCATCGCCACAAAGATCGTCGCGATTGCACATTCTGACTTCTCACAGCTGAGCTTCTGTTTCTTTGTTTTTTGGTAATGTGAGAGTTAATTTTTCCTAGCTCTTTGCTAAGGCTAGGTGCAGCCTCGCCCGGCTGCTTTTGATTATGTTCTAATTAGTTTCCTTTATATTTCTGCCAGTCTGGGTGTTAGACGCCGGTGAAAGCATTCATGTAGTTCAGCAGTCTGGATCGGTTCTGAGAATATTTAAGCTAAGAGTTCATTAGTTGTTTTTACTCTTATAGCTTATAGTTTATCTCTGAGACCTTAGGTGTTCCTACTGTGTGTGAGTGTTGTATGTAAGACTTTATTTACTTTATTCCTTCTCTTTCTTGTATGTCTTTCTGTTCATTATCCGTTACCTGTTCATTCCCTTTGGTGGTATTCAGGGTCCTTCTTAGGACTAGAATACAGTTGGCAGGGATTGATAGGAGACAGGGTTTACGCTGGTGGCCTGGACCTCTGTACCTTTAACAGTACCTCCAGGTTGAGGGATTAGTTAGGACCCCAGTTTAGGGTCAGCTTAGACCCCGGTCACCCTCTAGCCGGAGACAGCGTATAACGGATTCCGTTTTGACCCACTGGACATTCTATCAGGTAAATCCATGTTATAATATATCTATGCGCATGTTATATAGTATGTTGCCCTTTTGATATAGATTACTGACATCTCATATATATATCTGCTATACAGCGTGACAGCAGTGTTGCAGTGCTTCCAGCTTGTGACTGATGTGCAACCTTTTGTAGCTGGAGGCTGAAGAGGAAGCGAAGGAGGAGGAGGAGGTGCAGGAGCTGTAGACTGTGGGGCAACCCAGATTGACGTAGGGCCCACAATACTCGGGGTTTGGAAGGACGTGCACCATACCAAGGTCGGATTGGGGCGCAGCTTCCACTATGTTAACCCAGTGTGCCCTCAGTGAGATGTACCATCCCTGACCATAAGCACTTGTCCACGTGTTTGTGATTAGGTGGACTTTCCAAGTAACAGCCTTGTGGAGGGCACGGGTAATGTTGTGGGACACGTGCCTGTGTAATGCCGGGACGGCACACCATGTTCGTGCCATCGGGGTGATACTCGACTCTGCCCTCTCTTTCAAGCTAAGATTCAGCCCTTGCCTCCTCCTGCCCATTACAACTCAAAAACATTTCCTGGATATGTACATTCCAAGAAAATTCAAAAATGTTTGTGCACGCCCTCATGATCTCCCGCCTCGACTGTTGCAACCTTATACTCTCTAGACTCCCCTCTAGCACTCTTGCACCACTCAAATCTATCCAAAACTCTGCTGCCAGAGTAAACCAACTGTCCCTCCATTATTCCCCAGCCTCTCCTCTCTGCCATGTACTTCATTGCCTTCCTGTTGCCCATAGGCTAAAGTTCAAAATCCTAAATATGACATACAAAGCCTTCCACAACCTTCTCCTCCATACATCTGTGACATGGTCTACCAATGTCCGACTGGGTCATGACTTCTTCTACACAAACTCAGTGTGCCGTTAGTGAGATGTACCATCCCTGCCAACAAGCACTTGTCCACGGGTCCGTGGTTAGGTGCACTTTCCCTGTAACCGCATTGTTGATGGCCTGGGTAATGTTGTGGGACATGTGCTTGCTTGTGTAATGTTGTGACGGCATACCCGGAGAAATAGCGGCGGGTGGGGACCGATTACCTTGTTACTGCCACTGCCATCAGGTTGCGGTAAGCGTCCATCTCCCAAGAGCCTAAAATGCAACATTTAGAGCTTAAGCAGACAAGAAATTTGTTAATTTAGTACTGTGGCCTATGGGCCGTTGGCTGCATCTTTCTGCTTACGGTCCATTGACTGGGTTATGGAAAACTGAAGGCTGTGCTGGGGACAAGGACGTGGACATGCTTGATGATGGCGCTATTTGACTGTGGTCAACGGGAGGTGGAGGGCAGGAGGCATCTTCGTATGCACCGTGGACATGGCTTGCACGCATAACAACAGAAGAAGCAGTGGTATCACCCGCAGACACTGTTCATGGAGCCTGGTGCTCAACCAACAAAGTCGGGTGCTTTGCTGCCATGTGCCTGATCATACTGGTGTACCCCTGCTGATTCGGCCATGGCCGGAGTTGCAAATGTCCTTTTTTGAGGTTATCGGTAGAGTCTTTAAAAAACAACAAGACTGGTAGGGGGACATTCATTGTCTCCGTCTCCCACACCACCTCCTCACCTCGACACCTGTCTTTCGGTGTTTCCCAAGTATCTGTTCTTGGACCCCTACTCTTCTCCATCTACACCTTCGGCCTAGGACAGCTGATGTAATGGCAAGGTTTGCAATATCATCACTACGCCGATGACATGCAGATCTACCTATGTGTACCTGACATTAACTCCTTACTGACCAAAATCACACGTCTTCTCGCTATATTATCCTTCTTTTCTGCTCACTTTCAAAAAGTGGACATGCACAAATCAGAATACATCATCTTTCAAGCATCTCACGCTGAGTACACCTGAGAGCTGTGTATGCCTCATTCGGTACCAGTTTAGTAAAAGGTAAACTTTGCCCTAGAGAAAATGATTTTCCAGACATTCACTGCCGTTTTTGAACATTTTTTGCAGCTGCGATCTTCTTCTTATTGGTTTGGATGTGGTAAATTTCTAAGTCGTCATCAATACCATCATCGCCCATATGTTGTATAGAGGAAATCAGGTGTTTCCAAGGGTCGTGGTTATGTAATTTTTTGCCATTCCTTTAACAGTGTTCGTTACAGTAGGACAATTAATTTTAGACTTGAACATTAGGATTATTGTTGAGCATTCCGATACCGCAAGTATCGGGTATCGGCCGATATTCGCGGTATCGGAATTCCGATACTGAGTTCCGATACTTTTGCTATATCGTATACCGGAATCGGAAGTTCCCATAATTCTTTGAGAGGCAGTGTGATTTTATTCAGCCAATGAGGAATCCTAAGAAGTGTGGGCACATCCTGTAATGCTGCGGTCATGTTAACTAATGGCATGGCTGTGATTGGCTGCTGAAATTATGTCAGAATGCACTATAAAAGGCGCCGCCACCATTTTGGTTTCATTCTGCTGTGAATTCAGTTAGCTCTTCTGACTCTGAAGGACAGTTAGAGATTGCGTTTTTGTGAATTGTTCTATAGGCAGGCTATTTGACAAACCGCTGTGTAAAGCTTCCTTTTGCCTTGCCGTGCTGTTTTCACAGCTCTCTGCAAGGTCTGTGTGTGAGTGCAGGTGACGCTGCAGTTTGATCTACATCCACCGCTGTTTGTAGGCAGCTGCACGTGTCACTCACTGCCTCATTTTTTTTTTTTTTGTAATTGGTGCTGCTCCATTCAATTTCAATTAACTCTCATCTATTAGTGTGACGCGCTTCCATCCGTATCCAATACATTGGTTGCAAACACTAATAGAAGTACAGAGCGGAGCCTTTCAGAGCTAGTGAACAGTTGTGTGCAGTGTTCACGGCTGTCAGGGAGGTCTCTTTGTGAGTGCAGATCACGCTCAAGTTAGTTCTTCAACCACTGCTGGTTGGAGTCTGCTAAGCGTGTGTCACTGCCTCATCCTTTTTTTTTTTTTGGAATTGGTGCTGCTCCATTCAATTTCAATTAACTCTAATCTATTAGTGTGACACGCTTCCATCCGTATCCAATACATTGGTTGCAAACACTATAGAAGTTAGTGTTGAGCGATACTGCTCGATATCTAAAAATATCGGATCGGAATGGTATCGCCGATATCACTAAATATCGTCGATATCCGATTCCGATACCGGAAGTCCCATGTAAATCTATGGGAACAAAATATCGCAACTAAAAAAAACCTTTATTTCCTTGTAAACACTAAATATACACACATAGAATACATATATATATATATATATATATATATATACATGTCATTGTGACATATATATATACATATATGTATAGTTTATACACTTCTACTTAGTAAAATATCCTCTGATTCAATTGCCGGGTAAAGCCGGCTTCTGTGAAAAGACAGAAGCACCCGACATGAAATGACACTTGGTGTACATAGGGTTAACCATGTCTTTTCATGTCCTTTGCTATCTGATTTGCACAAACAATTACATCAGTCTATGTGTGCAAAATTTCACACCTGTAGGGGTTAATTAAAGGTGTAAATTCGTTGTAAAAAAAACGGACTTTTTTGCTACGAATTTACACCTTTAATTAACCCCTACAGGTGTGAAATTTTGCACACATAGACTGATGTAATTGTTTGTGCAAATCAGATAGCAAAGGACATGAAAAGACATGGTTAACCCTATGTACACCAAGTGTCATTTCATGTCGGGTTCTGCATTTTCACAAAAGCCTGCAATTGAATTAGCGGCTATTATACTATGTAGAAGTGTATGAACTATAAATATAAATATATATATATGTGTCACAAATTCAATGACATGTGTGTGTATATATATATATATATATATGAGGTGTAAAATTGTTTAAAAAAAATGCGTGGGCTCCCGCCCTATTTTCGCAACCAGACAGACAAAGCCAGCGAATGGGGGCAGATAATAATAGCCCAGAGAGGGACCATTATTTTTGGCCCCCCCTGGCTACTAACATCTGCCCCCAGACACCCCAGAAAAGACAAATCTATAATTAGATTCGCCCTTTCTGGCACTTTGCCCGTCTATTCCCATTGCCCTGTAGCGGTGGCGAATGGGTTAATATGGGGTTAAAGCCACATTGCAATTGAAAGGTGACCTTAAGCCAGGTTAATAATTGAGAGCTGTCAATTAGACAACTATCAATTATTAATCCTATTGCATGAAATAAAAATAAAACACACACACTTTAATTAAAAATCATTTTAATGAAATAAAGACACATGTTTTTGACCATCTTTTATTTGACTGCAAAAACCATTTCCTGTAATAAAAATAAAATAAAAAAGCAAAATTATTCTTACCTATCCCATGCACAGTCAGGTCCCACGGTGTAATCCTTCAGAAAGGGTTAATGTTTACTGCAGGGACCGCAGCTAATGCTGCAGCCTCACAGTAAACCCCCAAATGAATAAGTTCCTCTCCTGGCTGACAGGAGAGGAAGTGGAAAGCTTAATTGATTGCTTTCCACTTTCACTTCAGGTCAGCCAGGGACACAATCAGTGACGTCAGAGGGAACTGATTAACAAAAATAGGGGTTCCCTTCGAATAAAAAATGGCGTGGGGTCCCCCCTATTTTTGTTAACCAGCCAGATGAAGCAGACCGCTGAGGCCTGGATTTTCAGGCTGTTAAGGAGCCAAGATCCATGGACCTTGCCAGCCTGATAATACCAGGCCACAGCAGTCTGCATATCTTGGCTGATTAACAAAAATAGGGGATCCCCTCGAAAAAAATTGGCGTGGGGTCCCCCCTATTTTTGTTAACCAGCCAGATGAAGCAGACCGCTGAGGCCTGGTTTTTCAGGCTGGTAAGGATCCAATATCCATGGACCTTGCAAGCCTGATAATACCAGGCCACAGCAGTCTGCTTAGCTTGGCTGGTTAACAAAAATAGGGGATCCCCTCGAAAAAAAAACGGCGTAGGGGTCCCCCTATTTTTGTTAACCAGCCAAGTAAAATGCAGACTGCTGCGGCCTGGTATTAAAAGACTGTCAAGGCCCATGGATTTTGGCCCTCAACAGCCTGATAATACCAGGCTACAGCAGCCCCACATTTGGCGCATCAAAAGATGTGCCAATTGTGGCACTTTACCCGGCTCTTCCCACTTGCCCTGTAGCGGTGGCAAGTGGGGTAATAAGGGGTTAATGTCACTGTTGATTGCACGGTGACAATAAGCCCGGTTAATAATGGAGAGGCGTCAATAAGACATCGATCCATTATTAATCCCAAAGTTATTAAATGCATAAAAAAAAGACAAAGCAAGAAAAAAGTCTTTTAATGAAATAAAAGAGACAACACAGTTTTCATTTCTTTTATTACACTCTCATTCCTGCGACGCCATCGATCTCCTGTAAAAAAAGAAAAAAAACAAACCAACAGTATACCACCTGTCCGACGCAGTCCATAGTAACGACTGTCCCACGACGATCCAGCTCTGCTACATCGCAATGACAGGCAGAGCCTGTCATCGCGACGCAGCACAGCTGATTACCTGCTTCCCCGGCGGTGACGTCATCGGACTGACTGCTTTACGGCCGGGATTACCCAGCAGTCACTGCAGTTATCGCGAGAAACTGCATGTGACCGCCGGGGAAAGATGATGGCGGCCATGAAGCAGTCCAGGCCGTGACCGCCGGAGATCTTCTGCCAGGTAAGTGCCGCTGACTCCTGACAGACCCGACCGACGGACACTGACAGTGACAGACCCGACCGACGGACACAGACAGTGACAGTGACAATCCCGATTCCGGTATCCGATATGACGAAAATATCGGTAATCGGAATCGAAAGCCCGATACAGCTAATATCGGCCGATACCCGATATTTGCAGTATCGTATCGCTCAACACTAATAGAAGTACATAAAGGAGCCTTTCAGAGCTAGTGAACAGTTGTGTGCAGTGTTCATGGCTGTCTGGGAGGTCTCTATGTGAGTGTAGATCACGCTCAAGTTAGTTCTTCAACCACTGCTGGTTGGAGTCTGCTAAGCGTGTGTCACTGCCTCATCCTTTAAATTTTTTGCTAATTGGTGCTGCTCCATTCAATTTCAATTAAATCTAATCTATTAGTGTGACGCGCTTCCATCCGTATCCAATACATTGGTTGCAAACACTATAGAAGTACATAAAGGAGCCTTTCAGAGCTAGTGAACAGTTGTGTGCAGTGTTCATGACTGTCTGGGAGGTCTCTATGTGAGTGCAGATCACGCTCAAGTTAGTTCTTCAACCACTGCTGGTTGGAGTCTGCTAAGCGTGTCACTGCCTCATCCTTTAAATTTTTTGCTAATTGGTGCTGCTCCATTCAATTTCAATTAAATCTAATCTATTAGTGTGACGCGCTTCCATCCATATCCAATACATTGGTTGCAAACACTATAGAAGTACATAAAGGAGCCTTTCAGAGCTAGTGAACAGTTGTGTGCAGTGTTCACGGCTGTCTGGGAGGTCTCTTTGTGAGTGCAGATCACGCTCAAGTTAGTTCTTCAACCACTGCTGGTTGGAGTCTGCTAAGCGTGTGTCACTGCCTCATCCTTTTTTTTTGGAATTGGTGCTGCTCCATCCAATTTTAATTAACTCTAATCTATTAGTGTGACGCGCTTCCATCCGTATCCAATACATTGGTTGCAAACACTATAGAAGTACATAAAAGAGCCTTTCAGAGCTAGTGAACAGTTGTGTGCAGTGTTCACGGCTGTCTGGGAGGTCTCTTTCTGAGTGCAGATCACGCTCAAGTTAGTTCTTCAACCACTGCTGGTTGGAGTCTGCTAAGCGTGTGTCACTGCCTCATCCTTTAATTTTTTTGCTAATTGGTGCTGCTCCATTCAATTTCAATTAACTCTAATCTATTAGTGTGACGCGCTTCCATCCGTATCCAATACATTGGTTGCAAACACTATAGAAGTACATAAAGGAGCCTTTCAGAGCTAGTGAACAGTTGTATGCAGTGTTCACGGCTGTCTGGGAGGCCTCTTTGTGAGTGCAGATCACGCTCAAGTTAGTTCTTCAACCACTGCTGGTTAGAGTCTGCTAAGCGTGTGTCACTGCCTCATCCTTTAAATTTTTTGCTAATTGGTGCTGCTCCATTCAATTTCAATTAACTCTCATCTATTAGTGTGATGCGCTTCCATCCGTATCCAATACATTGGTTGCAAACACTATAGAAGTACATAGTAGAGACTTTCGGCTGGTTTGCGGCCTGCAGGACAAGACAGATTGGTATTACCCTATTTTTTGTAGCCTTATCTATTGCATTGTAGTTGCGTGCATTGTAATAGCTACAAAAATTTTGTGAGTGATACTATCGATTGTACATTGTTTTTTGTCTCAATCCCAACCTTTGTTTTTTGGGGGAAAAACACAAAAAAGTAAATAAAGTTCAGCAAACACTACACTTGACACTTGCTAGGCCACATTAGCTGATATTAAAGTGTAGTCCACACTTAATAAACTTAGTGTTTCTTATACCTGTTAGCAGCTGTTCAGGAATAAGCACACTAAGGCCTTAGTACTTTTCTGCCTATCTTTATCAATCTACCAAGATGATGAAGGCAGGGAGTAAGGTACGTGGTCGTGGACGTGGAGTTTCAGCAGGGAGAGGACGTGGGGATTCTGTGCCTGCTGCGGCCATCAGTGACACAGCATCCACCAGTTTTCCCCGGAAGCGGTCCTTTATGCGCACTTTTTTAGGAGCTCGGCGTACCCCCCTGCTGCGGGAAGAACAAATTGAAGCCGTTGTCGGTTGGATGGCAGCTAACGCATCGACTTCAATTGCTTCCACCTCCTCTCAGGACCAGAGCACTGTTGAGCAACTATCTGTCTCTTCACCACCTGCCAAATTGCCCAGGCAGTCAGAGAGCTCTGTACAGGAGCCACCCCAGTCTCTACTTCTGTTCTCTGAATCTGTTGGCTTGGAAAGAGGGGGCCAGCCAAGCAGCATTCTAGAATGTGAAGAAGAGGGAGTATGCAGTGATGCGCAACTGCTTTGTCTCTCTGAATCGGAAGAGGCGGGTGAGCCAGTACCGATGGTCAGCACACCGCAGAACGCATCTGATGATGATGTGACTCAGGTGCCAGTTTCTGTTGCGCATGGTGCTGGCCAGACGACCCAACAGCAGCAGGTGTTGGAAGAGGGTAGTGGAGATGATGAGGTCCTTGACCCATCATGGCGTGAGGAACAGGAAGGTGGTGTGAGCAGCTCTGAGGAAGAGATTCCCCAAACGGTCCAAGCAGGAGTGAGAGGTAGGCTGCATACTCGGTTGCCTGTAGCCTCCACTTTGGCACCCATTCGGAGCAGTTCTCTTCCAAAAGCCAAAACGGGCGCTCCCAGGACTTGTAGTGCGTGGTCCTTTTTTGACACAGTTGCAGATGACATTTGCTATGTCAAATGCAAGCTGTGTAATCAAAAAGTAAAAAGAGGTAAAAGTGCCAGCAACCTCAATACCACTAATATGTGGAAACATGTGCGGACCAAGCACGTGGTGGAGTTACAAAGACACACTGGAGACGTAGGCCAACCTGCAGCAGCACCTACATCTTCAGCTCGTGTTGGAGCCTCTTCCTCCAGCTCACACACAGCTGTTTTGGCTTCCTCACAGGATCGCCATGGAAGAATCTCTGTCACTGGTGTACAGAGACCCAGTGCAATTCCACCCACAGCACCAAGTTCCCTGTCATCCTCACACTCCCAGGCCACTGTACAGCCATCGGTAGCACAGGCATGGGAGAAAAGGCGGCCCTACTCGCAAACCATCCATGAGCACAGGCTCTGAATGCTGGCATTGCAAAACTCCTGTCCCTTGAAATGCTGTCATTCAGGCTGCTGGAGACTGACAGTTTCCGTAACTTAATGGCATTGGCAGTCCCACAATACAACGTGCCCAGCCGCTTTTATTTCAGCAGGCAAGCCATCCCTGCCCTGCAAAAGCATGTGGAGTTAAAAATTAAACATGCACTACTAAACGCCGTCAGTAGCAAGGTCCACCTGACCACCGATGCGTGGACCAGTACCCATGGACAGGGACGATACCTTTTCCTCACTGCCCATTGGGTCAATGTTGTGGAGCCGGGTACAGATCTTGCGAGTGGCTCTGTACGTGTACTTCCAACTCCAAGGATTGTAGGAATCCAGTCTGTACACATTGACTCCTCCTCCTACTCCAGTTCCTCTGAATCATCGCTGCAGGAGCCATCACGGTCTACCTCCACATGGACCCGTGAACGCTTACCTGTTCCAACCGATATGAGCACAGCCGTGGCAAATCATCAACAGGCCGTCCTGAAATTAATTTCAATGGGGAATCGAAGCCACACAGCGCAGGAGCTCTTGAATGCCATAAAGCAGGAGAGCGACGTGTGGTTTGTGCCAGCAAATCTCCAGCCAGTCTTGGTAGTGTGTGACAATGGCCGAAATCTGGTGGCAGCTCTGGGTCTAGGCAACCTCACTCACATACCATGTCTGGCACATGTGCTCAACTTGGTTGTGCAGAGTTTTTTGAGGGACTATCCGGATCTTGATGCACTGCTGCACAAGGTCCGCCTAGAGTGTGCTCACTTGCGTCGTTCCAGCATGGCCAGATCACGCATTGCAGCTCTGCAACGCCGATTCCGCCTTCCGGAACATCGCATCATATGTGACCTACCCACGAGGTGGAATTCCACGTTATATATGTTGGAGCGGTTGTGTGAGCAGCAGGCAGCAGTAATGGAGTACCAGCTTCATCAGGCGCAATCAACTCACAATTTGCGCCGTTCACACTTCACCACCACTGAGTGGGCCTCTATGAAGGACATCTGCCACGTTTTGCGTGCGTTTGATGACTCAACGCGGATGGCGAGTGCAGATGATGCACTAGTCAGCATGACTGTCCCCCTTATCTGCCTGCTTTAAAAAACACTGCAATCACTAAGGGATGACGTTTTGGAAGAGGTGGAGGATGAGGAGTCACAAATTCCATCACCTTCTGGACAGTCAGCGCAACGTGGTTCTGCACAAAGGCCTAGGCAAGGGACACTTTGTGAGGAGGATGAGGAGGAGTCAATGGAGGAGGAAGACATCGCTCCAGAGGGAGGTACACAATGCTCTAGTCAGTATGTAGAGCGAGGGTGGGGTGATGCAGAGCAGGCAGAGATGACGCCTCTTGCAGGGGATAGCGTTTCTTGGCCAGTTGGGAGTCTGCAGCACATGGTTGATTTCATGCTGCAGTGCCTGAGAAATGACCGCCGCATCGCCCACATTCTCACCACGTCTGATTATTGGGTGTACACCCTCCTAGACCCTCGCTACCGGACAACTTACAAAGTCTTATCACACCGTTGAACTGGGAGCGTAAAATGCGGGAGTACCAAGACACACTGGTGCAATCCATCATGTATCCATTCCAGCCGAGAGCACTGCTGCTGCTACTGCTTTACAAAGCAGCTCTGTGCGTCGAGGCAGTGGAGAAAGCTCTGCACCAAGAGGGAGCAGAAGCAATGCCTCTGCACAGGGCAAGACCAGTATGGCCCAAATGTGGTGAAGTTTTGTGTCACCGCAACAAATGTCTATACCATCACAGACGGCTCCAGTCAGCAGGAGGCAACGTTTCCGTCAGATGGTGACAGACTACATGTCTTGCCCTCTCAGTGTACTCCCAGACGGCTCTTCCCCATTCAAGTTTTGGGTCTCTAAGCTGGATACATGGCCAGAGCTTAGCCAGTATGCATTGGAGGTGCTGACTTGCCCTGCTGCTAGTGTATTATCGGAGCGCGTCTTTAGTGCCGCAGGTGGTGTGCTAATAGACCGTCGCATGCGAATATCCTCCGATAACGTAGACCGGCTTACTTTTCTGAAAATGAACAAGGCATGGATCTTGCCTGAATTTGCCTGTCTGGTTTCTGATTAAATAACTGGTTGGCAACAGTATCCATGTCTCCTGTTCTGTTCATCTTTCTACCACCTGAACTGTACTCCCTGGGCTCCAACACTGCCAGTTGCTGCTCAGAAGTGCCGGGTCCACAGACCAAAACACAAGCTCCTGTGTTAGTGGGGTTCAGTAATGCCAGCTGTTTCCCCTGCTGTGTGTCCGCAATAAGTCTCCTGCCCCTCCACATCACACAACATCAGATGTCTAACTTGCTCCACATAGGGAAGAGCCGACACCCTGATTGTTATTCTCAAAACACAAAAAACGGCAGTTTTCCAACCCTAAAATGATGAATTTTATTAACAAATATGTACAAATATAAATTTTTAATCAAAGCGCATATATGCACATGGCAAATGCTAAGCAAAAACCCTACATAGGGTATAGGGGTTGAAATTAATGCATAAAAGTACATTTCATAATCCATTAATGCTGCTTAACCCCTTCCCGACCTGTGATGCCACGTAGGCGTCATGAAAGTCAGTGCCAATCCGACCCATGACGCCTATGTGGCGTCATGAAAGGATCGCGTTCCTGCGGGTCGGGATCGCTCTGATTAAAAGTGTTAAAAGTGAAACAGCCAATCAGAGCAATCTGTAATATTTCACCAATGTAATTGGTGAAATATTACAATCCAGCCATGGCCGATGCTGCAATAGCATCTGCCATGGCTGGACACCGAGCCCTGACCCCCCCCACACGTAGTCACGGCGGCAATCGGCTGCCGCCACCGAAAGATGGCAGCGGTCGGTCACCGCCGTCACTAACAGCTCCCCTCGTCCTGGCCTCCGCTGCCCCCACCTTCCCATCTCCCCCCCCTCACTTCCGACCCCCATACTCACCTCTCCCGGTCCACCGATGTCCGTGGATCCTTCCCGGCGGCTGCCCGGGATTCTTCATGGGCGCCGCCATCTTGGAAAATGGCAGGCGCATGCGCAGTGTGCCCGCCGGCCGGCGCATGCGCAGTGCGCCCTGCAGAGTCAAGAAATTTATTTTGATCACTGTGATAAACTGTCACAGTGATCAAAATAAAAAAAAGTAAGTGAACCCCCCCTGTCATAGGTAGGGACAAATAATAAAGAATTTTTTTTTTTCCTATTAGGCCCTGTGCACACGTTACGGATTTTGCTGCGGATCCACAGCGGATTTTGCTGCGTCCTGCGGATTTGCGCTATCAGCGATTTTGCTGCGTATCTGCGCCAGCGGATTTTTGCATGCGGATTTTGCTGCGGATCCGCAGCAGATTTCGCGCTGCGGATCCACAGCAGATCCAGAAACCATGTACAGTACAATGCAAATAAATGGTAAAAAAAACAGCTGTGCACATGCTGCAGATTTTTCAGCGCGGATTTGCTGCGGTTTTAAATCCGCAGCATGTCAATTCTTTGTGCGGATTCCGCAGCGATTTTACACCTATTCCATTATAGGCGTAAAACCGCAGAGAAAAACCGCAGCAAATCCGCGCTAAATATGCAGGTAAAAGGCAGGTCATTTTACCTGCGGATTTTTCTAAAATTGAATCCGCAACGTGTGCATGGGGCCTCAGGGTTAGGGTTAGGCTGGGTTCATATTGCATTATGGCAGTCCGTTAGATGGACTGCGTTTCACCGCGGTATAACGCGGTGTAACGCAGTCCGTTAACGCTGCCATTCACACCATTTGCGTGCGCATCGCAACGCATGCCGTGAAGCGGCATGCGTTCGCGACTTGTCGTCATTCAGTGACGGAGCCTTGGACGCAGGCTGCAGTGTCTGGGCTCCATCACCGCTAGCACAGATGAATCATCGCTGATTCCTCTGCACTAGCGGGTATAGCATAATGCGATCGCGTTATGCTATAACGTTACCAGCCCGTCAACGCTACGTGTTGAACGGGCTGGTAAAATGCAATATGAACCCAGCCTTAGGGTTAGGGTTAGAACTAGGGTAAGGGTTGGAATTAGGGTTAGGGTTGGAATTAGGGTTAAGGTTGGGATTAGGGTTAGGTTTGTGGTTAGGGTTAGAGTTAGGATAAGCGTTAGGGGTGTTTTGGGGTTAGGGTTGGGATTAGGGTTAGGCTTGTGGTTAGGTTTATGGTTAGAGTTGGAATTAGGGTTAGGGGTGTGTTGGGGTTAGGGTTATGGTTAGGGTTTGTATTAGGGTTAGGGGTGTGTGGGGTTAGGGTTGGGGTTAGGGGTGTGTGGGGTTAGGGTTGGAGTTAGAATTGAGGGGTTTCCACTATTTATGCACATCAGGGGGTCTCCATATGCGACATGGCGCCACCATTGATTCCTGCAAATTTTGCGTTCAAAAAGTCAAACAGTGCTCCCTTTATTCCAAGCCCCGACGTGTGCCCAAACAGTGGTTTACCCCCACATATGGGGTATCAGCGTACTCGGGAAAAATTGCACAACAACTTTGGGGGTCTAATTTCTCCTGTTACTGTTGGGAAAAAAAATTGGGGACTAAAAAAGTTATTTTTGTGGAAAAAAAATGATTTTTTATTTTCACGGCTCTGCGTTATAAACTTCTGTGAAGAACTTGGAGATTCAAAGTGCTTACCACACATCTAGAGGAGTTCCTTGGGGGGTCTAGTTTCCAAAATGGGGTCACTTGGGGGGTTTCTACTGTTTAGGCACATCATGGGCTCTGCAAACGTAACATGACACCCGCAGACCATTCCATCAAGTCGGCATTTCAAAACGTCACTACTTCCCTTCCGAGCCTCGACGTGTGCCCATACAGTAGTTTTCTCCCACATATGGGATATCAGCGTACTCAGGACAAATTGGACAACAACTTTTGGGGTCTAATTTCTCCTGTTACCCTTGAGAAAATAAAAAAATTGTGGACTAAAAGATCATGTTTGTGGAAAAAATATGATTTTTTTATTTCCATGCCCCGGCGTTATAAACTTCTGTGTAGCCCTTGGGGGTTTAAAGTGCTCACCACACATCTAGATAAGTTCCTTGCGGGGTCTAGTTTCCAAAATGGGGTCACTTGTGGGGAGTTTCTACTGTTTAGGCACATCAGGGACTCTGCAAACGTAACATGACGCCCGCAGACCATTCCATCAAGTCGGCATTTCAAAACGTCACTACTTCCCTTCCGAGCCCCAAAGTGTGCCCATACAGTAGTTTTCTCCCACATATGGGATATCAGCATACTCAGGACAAATTGGACAACAACTTTTGAGGTCTAATTTCTCCTGTTACCCTTGGTAAAATAAAAAAATTGGGGACTAAAAGATCATGATTATGGAAAAAATATGATTTTTTTATTTTCATGTCCCGGCGTTATAAACTTCTGTGTAGCCCTTGGGGGTTCAAAGTGCTCACTACACATCTAGATAAGCTCCTTGGGGGGTCTAGTTTCCAAAATGGGGTCACTTGTGGGGGGGTTTCTACTGTTTAGGCACATCAGGGGCTCTGCAAACTCAACATGACGCCCACAGAACATTCCATCAAGTCTGCATTCCAAAATGGCGCTCCTTCCCTTCTGTGCTCTCCCATGCGCCAAAACAGTGGTTCCCCCCCACATATGGGGTACCAGTGTACTCAGGACAAACTGTACAACAACTTTTTGTGGTCCAATTTCTCCTGTTACCCTTGTGAAAATAAAAAATTGCGGGTTAAAAAAAATCAGTTTTTGAGGAAAAAAATTATTTTTTATTTTCACGGCTCTGCATTACAAACTTCTGTGAAGCACGTGGGGGTTCAAGGTGCTCACCACACATCTAGATAAGTTCCTTGAGGGGTCTAGTTTACAAAATGTGGTCACTTGTGGGGGGTTTATACTGTTTAGGCACATCAGGGGCTCTGCCCGCCCGCAGACCATTCCATCAAGTCGGCATTTCAAAACGTCACTACTTCCCTTCCGAGCCTCGACGTGTGCCCATACAGTAGTTTTCTCCCACATATGGGATATCAGCGTACTCAGGACAAATAGGTCAACAACTTTTGGGGTCTAATTTCTCCTGTTACCCTTGAGAAAATAAAAAAATTGTGGACTAAAAGATCATGTTTGTGGAAAAACTATGATTTTTTTTATTTCCATGCCCCGGCGTTATAAACTTCTGTGTAGCCCTTGGGGGTTCAAAGTGCTCACCACACATCTAGATAAGTTCCTTGCGGGGTCTAGTCTCCAAAATGGGGTCACTTGTGGGGAGTTTCTACTGTTTAGGCACATCAGGGACACTGCAAACGTAACATGACGCCCGCAGACCATTCCATCAAGTCGGCATTTCAAAATGTCACTACTTCCCTTCCGAGCCCCGAAGTGTGCCCATACAGTAGTTTTCTCCCACATATGGGATATCAGCGTACTCAGGACAAATTGGACAACAACTTTTGAGGTCTAATTTCTCCTGTTACCCTTGGGAAAATAAAAAAATTGGGGACTAAAAGATCATGTTTGTGGAAAAAATATGATTTTTTTATTTTCTTGCCCCGGCGTTATAAACTTCTGTGTAGCCCTTGGGGGTTCAAAGTGCTCACTACACATCTAGATAAGCTCCTTGGGGGTCTAGTTTCCAAAATGGGGTCACTTGTGGGGGGTTTCTACTGTTTAGGCACATCAGGGGCTCTGCAAACGCAACATGACGCCCACAGAACATTCCATCAAGTCAGCATTCCAAAATGGCGCTCCTTCCCTTCTGTGCTCTCCCATGCGCCAAAACAGTGGTTCCCCCCCACATATGTGGTACCAGTGTACTCAGTACAAACTGTACAACAACTTTTGTGGTCCAATTTCTCCTGTTACCCTTGTGAAAATAAAAAATTGCGGGTTAAAAAAATCAGTTTTTGAGGAAAAAAATGATTTTTTATTTTCACGGCTCTGCATTACAAACTTCTGTGAAGCACGTGGGGTTCAAGGTGCTCACCACACATCTAGATAAGTTCCTTGAGGGGTCTAGTTTACAAAATGTGGTCACTTGTGGGGGTTTCTATTGTTTAGGCACATCAGGGGCTCTGCCCGCCCGCAGACCATTCCATCAAGTCGGCATTTCAAAGCGTCACTACATCCCTTCCAAGCCCTGACGTGTGCCCAAACAGTGGTTCCCCCCCACATGTCCGGTACTAGCGTACTTAGGACAAATTAGACAACAACTTTTGGGGTCCAATTTCTCCTGTAACCATTGTGAAAATAAAAAATAGGGGGCTAAATAATCATTTTTTGAGAAAAAAAATGATTTTTTATTTTCATGGCTCTGCGTTATAAACTTTTGTGAAGCACCTGGGGGTTCAAAGTGCTCACTGTGCATCTACATAAGTTCCTTATGGGGTCTAGTTTCCAAAATGGGGTCATTTGTGGGGGAGCTCCAAAGTTTAGGCATACAGGGGCTCTCCAAACATGACATGGTGTCCGCTAACGATTGGAGCTAATTTTCCATTCAAAAAGTCAAATGGTGCTCCTTCCCTTCTGAGCCCTGCCGTGCGCCCAAACAGTGGTTTATGACCACATATGAGGTATCTGTGTACTCAGGAGAAATTGCCCAACAAATTTTAGGATCCAATTTATACTGTTGCCCATGTGAAAATGAAAAAACTGAGGCTAAAAGAACATTTTTGTGAAAAAAAAAGCACTTTCTTTTTTTTTACGGATCAATTTGTGAAGGACCTGGGGTTTCAAAGTTCTCACTATACATCTAGAAAAGTTCCTTGGGGGGTCAAGTTTCCAAAATGGGGTCACTTGTGGGGGAGCTCCAATGTTTAGGCACACAGGGACTCTCCAAATGCGACATGGCAACCGCTAAATATTCCAGCATATTTTCCATTCAAAAAGTCAAATGGCGCTCCTTTCCTTCTGAGCCCTGCCGTGCGCCCAAACAGTGGTTTATGACCACATATGAGGTATTGGTGTACTCAGGAAAAATTTCCCAACAAATTTTAGGATCCATTTTATCCTGTTGCCCATGTGAAAATGAAATAACTGAGGCTAAAAGAAAATTTTTGTGAAAAAAAAGTACTTTCTTTTTTTTACGGATCAATTTGTGAAGCACCTGGGGGTTCAAAGTGCTCACTCTGCATCTAGATAAGTTCCTTGGGGGGTCTAGTTTCCAAAATGCGGTCACTTGTGGGGGAGCTCCAATGTTTAGGAACACAGGGACTCTCCAAATGCGACATGGCAACCGCTAAATATTCCAGCATATTTTCCATTCAAAAAGTCAAATGGCGCTCCTTTCCTTCTGAGCCCTGCCGTGCGCCCAAACAGTGGTTTATGACCACATATGAGGTATTGGTGTACTCAGGAAAAATTGCCCAACAAATTTTAGGATCAATTTTATCCTGTTGCATATGTGAAAATGAAAAAACTGAGGCTAAAAGAAAATTTTTGTGAAAAAAAAGTACTTTCTTTTTTTTACGGATCAATTTGTGAAGCACCTGGGGGTTCAAAGTGCTCACTCTGCATCTAGATAAGTTCCTTGGGGGGGTCTAGTTTCCAAAATGCGATCACTTGTGGGGGAGCTCCAATGTTTAGGCACACAGGGACTCTCCAAATGCGACATGGCAACCGCTAAATATTCCAGCATATTTTCCATTCAAAAAGTCAAATGGCGCTCCTTCCCTTCTGAGCCCTGCCGTGCGCCCAAACAGTGGTTTATGACCACATGTGAGGTATCGGTGTACTCAGGAGAAATTGCCCAACAAATTTTAGGATCCATTTTATCCTGTTGCCCATGTGAAAATGAAAAAATTGATGCTAAAAGAAAAATTTTGTTGGAAAAATTAAAATGTCCATTTTTTCCTTCCACGTTGCTTTAGTTCCTGTGAAGCACCTGAAGGGTTAATAATCTTCTTGAATGTAGTTTTAAGTAGCTTGAGCGGTGCAGTTTTTATAATGGTGTCACTTTTGGGTATTTTCTGCCATATAGACCCCTCAAAGTGACTTCAAATGTGAGGTGGTCCCTAAAAAAAATGGTTTTGTAAATTTTGCTGTAAAAATGAGAAATCGCTGGTCAACTTTTAACCCTTATAACTTCCTAACGAAAAAAAATGTTGTTCCCAAAATTGTGCTGATGTAAAGTAGACATGTGGGAAATGTTATTTATTAACTATTTTGTGTCACATAACTCTCTGGTTTAACAGAATAAAAATTAAAATTTGAAAATTGCGACATTTTCAAAATTTTGGCCAAAGTTCCATTTTTTCACAAATAAACGCAAAAATTATCAACCTAAATTTACCACTAACATGAAGCCCAATTCTCAGAATCGCTATGATCCGTTGAAGCGTTCCTGAGTTATTACCTCATAAAGGGACACTGGTCAGAATTGCAAAAAATGGCCAGGTCATTTAGGTCAAAATAGGCTGGGTCATGAAGGGGTTAAGGAACGGAATCTCCACCTGTAAGATACTGCAGACAATGGATGTACGACTCATCATCATCATCATCATGTGTTATATATGTGACAGACATATCAAAATACACAGATTGAGGCCAACTGTAAGTTCACACCCCATATATGAAATGTCCAGCTTCTTAACCTGATAATAAGGCGCAATAATCATGCATAACCTATAAAAAGTGCATCGTGCATACTGACAATAGCAAGTTATACCTGCAAGTGCAGGTCAAACAACGCCAACGGATAGAAAATGTTAATGGTATGTAGGTATTACAGTGCATAGCTACTGATGGACAATGGCGATATAATACTGTACCTCAATAAAGGCAGCGGCACCCCTCATGCTTGTTTGGCTTGTAGCTTCTTCAAGAGGGGACGTGCGTGTTTGGTTGCTCATAGGTGCATGTTTACACAGTAAATAATTCCTGATGGCATCTTTGTAGCGGCCCTACCGCTGAAGAACGCTGCGGAACGTTACTGCAAGTGAGCGTCATATAACGGCCAGACGCTCCCCTACCCGACGCGTCAGAGCAGGAAGGTAGTGTGAAAAAACGTTGCGCAACCATACATGCACTTCCCCTCTTCAACTTTCACAAGCAAAAAGCGCATGAGTGCTGGCGCAGCCTTTATTGACGTAGAGTATGACATCGCCATTCGCCATCACTGGCTATGCACTGTCTGATATATAGATAACATATACCTTTGCTATCCATTGCCTTTGTTTCACCTGCACTTGCAGGCACCCACAGCAATTTGGACTATGCACGATGCATTTTTTATCAGTTATGCTTGATCATAGATTATTGCGCCATTATATTCATGAGTCCATGCTGGACATTTCATATATGGGGTGTCAAGTAACAATTTTCATCAATGACTGTATTTTTAACTGTCTGTCACATATAAATTGTAATGATGATGATGACTAGTACTACATCCATTGTCTGCACTATATTACGGTTGTACATAGCGTTCCTTAGGCAGCATTAATTTCTTCAGAAATGTACTTGTATGCATTCATTTCAACCCCTATAGGTTTTTCTTTTTTTGGTGGTGTGGTGTTACATTTCTTGTTGCCATGTGCATATATGCGTTTATATTTTAAATGTCTTTATTTCAATATTTTGGAATTCAATGCATCATTTTATGGTCCTAGTAAAGCATACGTTTCTCTTGTTTGGAGTATACACATTTACAAGTGCCAAGGAACAAGGCAACAACTCTATATGTGATTTCTAGACCCTCCTTGACCCTGGGCTTCAACACCGCCAGTTGCTGCTCAGAAGTGCTGGATGCACAGATAAAAACACTCGCTCCTGTGTTTGTGGGCTTCAGTAACGCCAGCTGTTCCCCTGCTGTGTGTCCGGCAATAATTCCTGCTACCTCCAAATAAAAGTTACACCAGAGATTACACTTGCTCATACTAGGCCTCAGTCTACACCCTCCTTGACCCTGGGCTTCAACACCGCCAGTTGCTGCTCAGAAGTGCTGGATGCACAGATAAAAACACTTGCTCCTGTGTTTGTGGGCTTCAGTAACGCCAGCTGTTCCCCTGCTGTGTGTCCGGCAATAATTCCTGATACCTCCAAATAAAAGTTACACCAGAGATTACACTTGCTCATACTAGACCTCAGCCTACACCCTCCTTGACCCTGGGCTTCAACACTGCCAGTTGCTGCTCAGAAGTGCTGGATGCACAGATAAAAACACTCGCTCCTGTGTTTGTGGGGTTCAGTAACGCCAGCTATTCCCCTGCTGTGTGTACGGCAATAATTCCTGCTACCTCCACATGCTGAAAACAACATCACATGTCTAACTGGCTCCACATAGGGATGAGGCTACACCCTGATTGATATGCTCAAAACGAGAAAAACGGCAGATTTAAAACCATAAACTGATTAATCGTTGTCCCAAATATGTTACAAAATAATTTGTAAATATAAGTGCATATATGCACATGTCGAATACAATTGAAAACCAATAAGCCTACATATGATATAGGGGAGTGATGGCGAACCTTGGCACTCCAGCAATTGGAGAACTACAACTCACAGCATGCCTCAATTGCTGCAAGGTTGGAAGTGCATACTGGTAGTTGTACTTTTACAACAGCTGGAGTGCCAAGGTTAGCCTTCAGTGGTTCAGTGGAACGGGATCTACACCTGTAATATAGTGCAAACAATGGATGTAGGACTACTCATCATCATCATTACTTATATTTGTGACAGTAAAAAATACACTGATTTAGCACAAATCTTAGTTCACACCCCATATCTGAAAGGTCCAGCATCTAATCCTGATAATAAGGCGCAAAAATAATGCATAACCTCCAAAAAGTGCATCGTGCATACTGACAATAGCAAGTTATACCTGCAAATGCAGGTGAAACAACGACAACTGATAGAAAAGGTTTATGATATCTAGGTATCATAGTGAATAGCGACAGCTGTACAATGGCAATATAATACTGTACCTCAATAAAGGCTGCGGCACACCTCACGCGTGTTTTGCTTGTAGCTTCTTCTCTAAGAGGGGACGTGCGTGTATGTTTGATCATAGGTGCATGTTTACTGAGTAAAGCAGTCATGACAACGGCTTTGTGTTGTCGCTACGCTAGCAATGATGAACGATGCGCAATGTGACTGAAAGTCAGCGTCATATGACGCACAGACGCTCCACTACCCAACGCGTCACAGCAGGAAGCCAGTCTGTGCGTCAAAACAAACGCGCAAGCATACATGCACTTCCCTCTTCATCAAGCTATAAGAAAAACGAGCGTGAGTTGTGACGCAGACTTTATTGAGGTACAGTATTATATCAGCATCAGTGGCTATGCAGTCTGATCAATATATTCCTTATCTATCCGTTGTCATGGTTTCAACTGCACTGGCAGGCCTACATAGCAATTTTCACTATGCACGATGCACTTTTTCTAGGTTATGCTTGATCAGAAAATTGATTATTGCACCATATTATCAGGATTACATGCTGGACATTTAATATATGTGCTGAGCCGGTTAAGTAACATTTTTCCGCAATTACTGGATTTTTTAATGTCACATATAACTTGTAATGATGATGATGTTTAGAAGTCCTACATTCATTGTCTACACTATATTACAGGTGTACATACCGTTACTTAGGCAGCATTAATGGATTCTGAAATGTACTTGTATGCATTAATTTCAACCCCTATAGCCTTAATTTTTTTGTTTTTGGTTGCATTCCTTTTCGCCATGTGCATAAATGCGTTTATATTTTTAATGTCTTTATTTCTATATTTTTTAATTAAATTCATCATTTTATGGTAGTAAAGCTTATCTTTCTCTTGTTTGGAGTATATACTGTGACAGTGTCACTGGTTTTATATGTGAGGGGAGGTATGTGTCACACAGGATTCTCTCCTGTGTGAACTAAGACCTACTTTATTTATCTGCCAGCATGTTATATGTTAAAAGGGTGTGGCTGAGCAATGTATAAAAGCTCAGTCCTGTTTTTTTTTCTCTGGTGTGGTCTGGAGAGGCAAGTCTCCAGACAGGATAGTGGAAGCTGCAGAGCTTTCCACAAGGACTTTAGTAGTGCAGTTTATGCTACCGAGAGCGGGCGGAACCCACTCATCTATGGACTGAGTTATTGTTTGCTTTTTTTATGCTTTTCCCGTTTAACCCAGAGGGGTCATGTTTACTTTTCCTGCGAAACCTGCATGAGTTTATGGCTGATAATAAAACAGCAGAAAGAAAACCCAGAGAACGTGTGTCCTGAGTCTGCCTTCAGGAAAGCCGAGCGAGTCGTCTTACCACAGTTGGTGTGAGAGTGCGTGCAGGATTCCAGGAACACGTGTACCTGCCACAAAGACCGGTGGATGTCCTGGGTGAAGGCTGCCAGCCAGCTAGAGAAGTCCGGCAGCATGGAGGAGCTCGTTAAGCACCTGGTCCAGGCCCAGCAGAGCATACAGCAGCAACACCTACAGAGCCAGCAGAGCATACAGCAGGCCCAGCAGAGCATGCAGCAGCACCAGGAGACGACCAAGCTGTTGCTTCAACAGATCCAGTTGCAGCAAAAGTCGCAGCAGCAGCACCAGAAAGAGGCGCAACAACAGATACAGCTTTTGGCGGACGCCATTCAAAGCAGGGCGGTCACCCCAACCCCAGGGCTGACTGATGATTCTCACGTCAGGAAGGCGGTAAGGCGGGCTATGCAGAAGATGACCCCTGGGGATGATGTAGAAGCATTTCTGACTGTTTTTGAGAGGGTGGCTGATCGGGAGAGACTTCCACCAGCACAGTGGGCAGAGGTTCTGGCGCCATATTTATCGGGTGAACCCCAAAAAGCGTATTTTGACTTGGCACTGCAAGATGCTAAGGAGTATCCCAAACTAAAGACAGAGATCTTAGCACGTCTGGGAGTAAATATGGCATTAAGAGTCCAGCGAGTTCATCACTGGGTGTATGCTAGCAACAAACCCCCTCGTTCGCAGATGTTTGACTTATTGCATCTTGTTCAGAAGTGGCTACAACCGGAGTCCTCCACTCCGGCCCAGATGGTTGAGCGGGTGGTGATTGATAGATTCATGCACTCCCTTCCCAAGTCAGTACAGACCTGGGTTGCCCAGGGTGATCCCCAGAACGCAGATCACTTTATCGGCCTGGTAGAGAGGTACCAGGTAGTGGAGAGATCTCTTGGGAAACCGGATGCAGTCATTTCTCCCTACTGGGATACCCAAAAGGGGGTGGGTTCACCACGGAAGGGGTCTAGAGCCACCACTGGGGGCGTCCCACTCCTATTGACGGGGCCTTTAGAACAAGTGGGAAAGATATAGTTTGCTGGCGATGTCACAACCCTGGACATGTAGCCGCCAAGTGTCAAATATCCCCTGAGCCCATGGACTGCAGCCTAGGCAGACGGGTCTCCTATTATGCCTATCCAGCCTGTAGTGTGGACTGTCGACCCGGCAAGGGACCGCAGGCGTGTGCAGTATCCATTAATGGAATAAAAGTGCTTGGGCTGTTGGACTCCGGGAGTCTGGTGACCTTGATCAGAGCATCCCTTCCCCACCAGTTGATCCCTTCCAAAACCCTGGGTGTTCGGTGCATCCATGGTGACGCCAAGGACTATCCCGTGGCCACAGTAACAGTGGGGACAGACTGTGATGCCCAGTCCCATGAAGTCGGGGTGGTAAAGGACCTGATACATCCCGTCATATTGGGCCGTGATTTTTCCTTATTCTGGGATTTGTGGGGGAAGGGAACTGGACTAAGTGGCATGGGGAAAAGCGAGATCCTTGAAGAAGAACCCCCGACAGAGTCTCAGAGTGAGGAGTTCCCACTGTGCGTCCTTGTCGGTGATGAGGGTGAGACGGTGACCGAGGAGACCGACCTACCTGTGTTAGATATGTCCAGAGAGAACTTTGGGACTGCTCAAGTTCGAGACCTGACCTTAAAAGGGGCGTTCGACCAGGTTACTGTATGTAATGGGGTTGCCCAAGAGCCGGGGGCCGACACCAGATTCCCCCACTTTGCAGTACAGGGAGAGTTGCTATATCGGGTGGCCAAACTGAGGGGCAGTGAGATAGTGGAACAGCTGTTAGTGCCGGGGCCATACAGACGGCGGGTGCTAGACATGGCCCATTCACATGTTCTGGGGGGACACCTAGGGGTCGAGAAAACTCAGGAGAGGATACTGAGGAGGTTTTATTGGCCAGGGTGTTATCGAGAAATTCAAAACTTTTGTAGGTTCTGCCCCACCTGCCAAATAACCACTCCCTCCTCCCACTTCCGTAGCCCCTTAGTTCCACTACCTGTGATAGAGGTTCCCTTTGAGAGGATTGCCATGGACCTCATGGGCCCCATAGTCAAATCAGCTCGGGGCCACCAATATATCCTGGTCGTCATGGACTATGCGACTCGGTATCCAGAAGCGGTTCCCCTAAGGAACATGTCCAGTAAAAGTATAGCCCGAGAGTTGGTCCATATTTTTGCTCGGACAGGTCTACCAAAAGAGATTCTAACAGACCAAGGAACCCCCTTCATGAGCAAGGTGATGAAGGAGCTTTGCAGAGTCCTTCAGATAACTCAGCTGCGGACCTCAGTTTATCATCCACAAACGGACGGCCTAGTGGAACGCTTCAACAAGACCTTAAAGGCGATGCTCAAGAAGGTCGTTGAAAAGGATGGGAGAGACTGGGACTACCTGCTCCCACTTCTGCTTTTCTCGGTCAGAGAAGTTCCTCAAGCCTCCACGGGCTTCTCTCCATTTGAGCTCCTATATGGGCGGCATCCAAGAGGTCTCCTAGACATCGCCAAGGAAACTTGGGAGGCTGAAGTCACGCCATACCGGAGTATCATCGAACATGTCGCCCAGTTACAGGAGAGAATGTCAAAGGTGATGCCCATCGTAAAGGAACATCTCCTCCAGGCACAGGAAGCCCAGGCGAGAGTCTATAACAGCTCGGCGAGACTAAAGGTACTGCCACACTAAACAATCCCGCTAGCGATCACGATAACGACGCATACTAATGCGATCGCTAGCGGGATTGTTTCTATATCGCTAGTAGCAGCCTAATTTAGCGATGTCGTTAAGGACGCTATCGCGGTTAGCGATCTCCTTAACGACTTTAGCGGTACAAAAGTACCGCTAAATCGCTAACAAAAGGTGCTACACTCAGCGATATATACTTACCAGCGGGGCGCCGACGATAAAAATAGGGTCCGGAACGATGAGAACGACGAGCGAGATCACAGCAGGATCTCAGCAAGGGGCCACGTCGCTGGTAGATGCCGCACACAACAACATCGCTAACGGGATCGCTAAATAGTGACGTTTTTTAGCGATCCCGTTAGCGATGTTGTTGTGTGCGGCATCTACCAGCGACGTGGCCCCTGCTGAGATCCTGCTGTGGTCTCGCTCGTCGTTCTCATCGTTCCGGACCCTATTTTTATCGTCGGCGCCCCGCTGGTAAGTATATATCGCTGAGTGTAGCACCTTTTGTTAGCGATTTAGCGGTACTTTTGTACCGCTAAAGTCGTTAAGGAGATCGCTAACCGCGATAGCGTCCTTAACAACATCGCTAAATTAGGCTGCTACTAGCGATATAGAAACAATCCCGCTAGCGATCGCATTAGTATGCGTCGTTATCGTGATCGCTAGCGGGATTGTTTAGTGTGGCAGTACCTTAAGACAGTTCCAGCCCGGAGACCGTGTTTTGGTGCTGATCCCTACCGTCGAGAGCAAGTTCCTCGCCAAATGGCAAGGTCCATACGAGGTGGTGGAGAAAGTTAGCGAGGTTAATTATAAAGTCCACCAGCCTGGCCGAAGGAAGGCACATCAAATATATCATATAAACTTGCTCAAGCCGTGGCGGGACCGTGAACCTGTGGAAACTCCTTGCCTGGGAGCCGCACCAGAAGGCAAGGTGGAGGAGGTCACTATAGCAGAGACTCTATCACCGGCCCAGAAGCAACAGTGTCGAGAATTGCTACAGCGGAATCGGGACCTGTTCTCAGAGTTGCCGGGGCATACACAAGTGATAGAGCATGACGTGCTGACAGAACCGCATGTACGAGTGAATTTGAAGCCGTATCGGATTCCGGAAGCACGCCGGGAGGTGATCTCGGCTGAGGTGAAGAGGATGTTAGAACTCGGGGTAATAGAGGAGTCGAAGAGTGGGTGGTCGAGCCCAATCGTCCTCGTGCCGAAACCCAATGGAGAGTGGAGGTTTTGTAATGACTACCGTCGGCTAAATGAGGTATCCAAGTGTGACACGTACCCGATGCCCCGCGTCGACGAACTCATCGAGAGGCTTGGACCGGCGAGGTACATCACCACTCTTGACCTGACGAAGGGCTACTGGCAGATCCCCATGTCCCAGATGGCTAAAGAGAAGACGGCTTTCTCAACACCTGATGGCTGTTTTCAATACAAGCGGATGCCGTTCGGACTACAGGGGGCCCCAGCCACTTTCCAGAGGGCTATGGATCGGATCCTAGCCCCACATAAGGAGTATGCCGCAGCCTACCTCGACGACATTCTGGTCTTTAGCCCAGACTGGGCTAGTCACCTACCTAAACTACAGGCCGTTTTGGACGCGCTAAGGAAAGCAGGATTTACCATAAATCCGAAGAAGTGTGCCACCGGAAAAGAGGAGGCCAAGTACCTGGGCTATGTTGTTGGGAGAGGCGAAATAAAGCCGCAGATCAAGAAAGTGGAGGCAATTCAAACCTGGCCGCAACCGCTCTCAAAGAAGCAGGTGAAAGCATTCCTGGGAATGGTGGGATACTACTGGCGGTTTATCCCGAATTTCGCCACGATTGCTGCCCCACTAACAGATCTTCTAAAAGGCACCAAATCAACCATGGTGAAATGGACGGAAGAAACGGAGACCGCGTTTCAAAAGCTGAAGCTAACACAAGCAGCCTGTCCTAGTCGCGCCAGACTTTAAGAAAGAATTTGTGGTCCAGACTGACGCATCAGAGGTTGGTCTAGGGGCCGTACTCTCCCAAGAAATAAATGGGGAAGAACATCCCATTCTCTATCTAAGCCGAAAGCTGTCCTCCTGCGAGAAGAACTACGCCATAGTAGAGAAAGTGTTTAGCCATAAAATGGGCCGTGGATACACTGAAATATTACCTACTAGGCCGGAAGTTTAAATTAGTATCAGACCATGCCCCGTTGAGATGGTTGAGGGAAAAGAGGGGAAAAAATGCTAGGGTAACTAGATGGTTCCTAGAGCTTCAAGAATTTAACTTTCACGTGGAGCATAGGCCAGGGAAGTTACATGTGAATGCAGATGCCCTCTCTAGGATTCCCTGTCTGGTGTCAGAAGGTGCCCAAACCCCCGGCTTTGGGCAGAGGGGGGGAATATGTGACAGTGTCACTGGTTTTATATGTGAGGGGAGGTATGTGTCACACAGGATGCTCTCCTGTGTGAACTAAGACCTACTTTATTTATCTGCCAGCATGTTATATGTTAAAAGGGTGTGGCTGAGCAATGTATAAAAGCTCAGTCCTGTTTTTTTTTCTCTGGTGTGGTCTGGAGAGGCAAGTCTCCAGACAGGATAGTGGAAGCTGCAGAGCTTTCCACAAGGACTTTAGTAGTGCAGTTTATGCTACCGAGAGCGGGCGGAACCCACTCATGTATGGACTGAGTTATTGTTTGTTTTTTTTATGCTTTTCCCGTTTAACCCAGAGGGGTCATGTTTACTTTTCCTGCGAAACCTGCATGAGTTTATGGCTGATAATAAACCAGCAGAAAGAAAACCCAGAGAACGTGTGTCCTGAGTCTGCCTTCAGGAAAGCCGAGCGAGTCGTCTTACCACAATACATTTTGAAGTGCCACGTAACAAGGCAACTACTTTATATAGTATTTCCACAACTTCCTTGACCCTGGGCTCCAACACCGCCAAGTGCCGTATCCACAGTCAACACTTGCTCCTGTGTTACTGGGGTTCAGTAATGTCAGCTGTTCCCCTGCTGTGTGTCCGGCAAGAAGTCCTGCTGCCTCCAATTTCAAGTTACAAAGTTGCTCATACTAGACCTCAGCCTACACCCTGACTGACCCTGGGCTCCAACACCGCCAGTTGCTGCTCGGAAGTGCCGTCTGCACAGTCAACACTTGCTCCTGTGTTATTGGGGTTCAGTAATGTCAGCTGTTCCCCTGCTGTGTAGCTGGCAATGTTTCCTGCTCTGTCCACACTCCCCCAAGTTCATATTTTCAATTTGGTCCAATTTGTGCTCTGCCTTCACCTTGTTCTCCTCTCATCCCTGGGCTACAACACCGCAAGTTACTGCTCGGAAGTGCTGTATGCACAGTCAACACTTGCTCCTGTGTTACTGGGGTTCAGTAATGTCAGCTGTTCCCCTGCTGTGTGTCCGGCAAGAAGTCCTGCTGCCTCCAATTTAAAGTTACAAAGTTGCTCAGAGTAGGCCTCAGCCTACACCCTGACTGACCCTGGGCTCCAACACCGCCAGTTGCTGCTCGGAAGTGCCGTCTGCACAGTCAACACTTGTTCCTGTGTTACTGGGGTTTAGTAATGTCAGCTGTTCCCCTGCTGTGTGTCCAACAAGAAGTCCTGCTGCCTCCAATTTCAGATTACAAAGTTGTTCATACTAGCCTCAGCCTACACCCTGACTGACCCTGGGTTCCAACACCGCCAGTTGCTGCTCGGAAGTGCTGTATGCACAGTCAACACTTGCTCCTGTGTTACTGGGGTTCAGTAATGTCATCTGTTCCCCTGCTGTGTGTCCGGCAAGAAGTCCTGCTGCCTCCAAGTTAAAGTTACAAAGTTGCTCATAGTAGGCCTCAGCCTACACCCTGACTGACCCTGGGCTCCAACACCGCCAGTTGCTGCTCGGAAGTGCTGTATACACAGTCAACACTTGCTCCTGTGTTACTGGGGTTCAGTAATGTCAGCTGTTCCCCTGCTGTGTGTCCGGCAAGAAGTCCTGCTGCCTCCAATTTAAAGTTACAAAGTTGCTCATACTAGTCCTCAGCCTATACCCTGACTGACCCTGGGCTCCAACACCGCCAGTTGCTGCTCGGAAGTGCTGTATGCACAGTCAACACTTGCTCCTGTGTTACTGGGGTTCAGTAATGTCAGCTGTTCCCCTGCTGTGTGTCCGGCAAGAAGTCCTGCTGCCTCCAATTTAAAGTTACAAAGTTGCTCATACTAGGCTTCAGCCTACACCCTGACTGACCCTGGGCTCCCACACTGCCAATTGCTGCTCAGAAGTGTCTTTGGCACGTGTACTCCCTCCTGCCCAGCCTGGTTACAGCACGCCAGCTGTTTCCTGGCAGTGTCAACGTCAATTTGCCTCCAATAAGGTATCCTGTCATGTTGCCGTCGGGTTAGCCGACTCTATGGTGCCTGCAGTTTAGGTGCTTCCTATGTGGGCTGCGGGATATGTAAATAAAGGCTGTTTCTGTAGTGCCAATAGGACAAGCACCCCCTGTAGGACTGTGGGATTTGGTAACTGCGGCTGGCTCGCGGCCTTTCAACTTTAATTTGCATGGGTACCTTCAGCTACCCATCTGGGTTCCAGTACTGTCAGCTGGTTCTCGCCAGTGTCTTTGGCACGGGTACTCCCTCCTGCCCAGCCTGGTTACAGCATGCCAGCTGTTTCCTGGCAGTGTCAATGTCACTTTGCCTCCAATAAGTTGTCCTGTCGTGTTGCGGTCGGGTTAGCCGACTCTATGGTGCCTGCAGTTTAGGTGCTTCCTATGTGGGCTGCGGGATATGTAAATAAAGGCTGTTTCCGTATTGCCAATAGGACAAGCACCCCCTGTGGGACTGTGGGATTCGGTATCTGCGGCTGGCTCGCGGCCTTTCAACTTTAATTTGCATGGGTACCTTCAGCTACCCATCTGGGTTCCAGTACCGTCAGCTGGTTCTCGGCAGTGTCTTTGGCCTTGGTGTCTCCATTTCGGTATCCGAGTTCCAGCAACGTCTGCTGGTCCTTGGTAGTGCTTTGTAGCACAGGTACCTCCTGCTTAGTAACCGTGTCCCAGTACCGTCAGCTGGTCCTCGGTTGTGCCATTGGCTCTGTTCCTTCTGCTGCCCCTCCGGGTTCCAGCACAGTCAGCTGGTCCTCTTTACTTCCATTGGCTCTTGTACCTTCTGCTACCCGTCCGGGTTCCAGTACCGTCAGCTGGTTCTCGGCACTGCCTTTGGCCTAGGTGCCTCCATCTCGGTATCTGAGTTCCAGCAACGTCTGCTGGTCCTTGGTAGTGCTTTGTAGCACAGGTACCTCCTGCTAAGTAACCGTGTCCCAGTACCGTCAGCTGGTCCTCGGTTGTGCCATTGGCTCTGTTCCTTCTGCTACCCCTCCGGGTTCCAGCACAGTCAGCTGGTCCTCGTTACTTCCATTGTCTCTTGTACCATCTGCTACCCAACCGGGTTCCAGTACCGTCAGCTGGTTCTTGGCAGTGCCTTTGGCCTAGGTGCCTCCATCTCGGTATCCGAGTTCCAGCAACGTCTGCTGGTCCTTGGTAGTGCTTTGTAGCACAGGTACCTCCTGCTTAGTAACCGTGTCCCAGTACCGTCAGCTGGTCCTCGGTAGTGCCATTGGCTCTTGTAATGTTCCTTCTACTACCCATCCGGGTTCCAAGACATTCAGCTGGTTCTCGGAAGTTACTCAGCCTTCTTGTACCTTCAGCTACATTTCCAAGTTGAAGATTTTTGAAATGTTTTTTTGGGTAATCACTCTGGATCTCCCTGACTACGACACTAAAGACGACGACCCTGAAGACGACGACCCTGAAGACCACCCCGAAGAAGACGACGACCCCGAATACGACGACCCTGAAGACGATGACCCTGAAGACCACCCCGAAGAAGACGACGACCCAAGGACGACTATGAAGACGACGAGCCTGAACACCACCACAAACAAGTAAAAGATTACCCAGAAGAAGATCACCAACAGGACAAAGAAGATGAAGACAACCGACAAAATACAGAACAAGAGACAGAAGACCAAGAAGCAGAAGAACAAAAAACAGAAGAACATTAACCCCTCTCTGACATCAGACGTACTATCCCGTCCATGAAACACGTGCCAATCTGACCATGGACGGGATAGTACGTCATAGGCGATCAGCTGCGCTCCCGGGGGAAGCGCAGCTAATCGCCGCCGGGTGTCAGCTGATTATCACAGCTGACACCCTGGAATGTGTGTCAGGAGCGGTCACAGACCGCTCCCGGCACATTAACCCCTGGCACACCGCGATCAAACATGATCGCGGTGTACCAGGGGCACAGGGGAGCATCGCACAGGGAGGGGGCTCCCTGCACGCTCCCCTGAGACCCTCAGAACAGCGCGATGTGATCGCTCTGTTCTGAGGCCTTCCTCCCTCCAAGGACCCGGATCCAAGATGGCCGCCGGGTCCTGCAGCAGTGCCAGAGCGATCGCTGGTGTGACAGAGTGCTTGCACACTGTCACACCAGCGATCTGACATTTTACACTGATGTCCCACCCTGGGACAAAGTAAAAAAGTGAAAAAAATAAAAATAAACATGTTTTAAAAAAAATTCCAAAATACAAAAAAAAAAATATTCCCCAAAAAATTCATTTTTTCCTGTAAATAAAAAAAACAAAACAATAAAAGTACACATATTTGGTATTGCTGTGTCTGTAACGACACCCCTATTAAACTGTCCCACTAGTTAACCCCTTTACTAGTGAACCCCTTAAAAAAAAAAAAAAGCAAAAATCAATGCTTTATCATCATACCGCCGAACAAAAAATGGAATAACACGCGATCAAAAAGACCGATATAAATAAACATGGTACCGCTGAAAACGTCATCTTGTCCCTCAAAAAACGAGTTACCATACAATATCATCAGCGAAAAAATAAAAAAGTTATAGCTCGCAGAATAAAGCGATGCAAAAATAATTATTTTTTATATAAAATTGGTTTTATTCTATAAAAGCACCAAAACATAAAAAAATTATATAAATGAGGTATCACCGTAATCGTACTGACCCGAAGAATAAAACTTCTTTATCAATTTTACCACACGCGGAACGGTATAAATGCCTCCCCCAAAAGAAATTCATGAATTGCTGATTTTTGTTCATTCTAACTTCCCAAAAATCGAAATAAAAATCGATCAAAAAATGTCACGTGCTCAAAAATGGTACCAATAAAAACGTCAACTCGTACCGCAAAAAATAAGACCTCACATGATTCTGTGGGCTAAAATATGCAAAATTTATAGCTCTCAAAATGTGGTGATGCAAAAACTATTTTTTGCAATAAAAAGCATCTTTTAGTGTAACAGCTGCCAATCCTAAAAACCCGCTATAAATAGTAAATAAAACCCCCCTTTATCACCCCCTTAGTTAGGGAAAATAATAAAATTAAAAAAATGTATTTATTTCCATTTTCCCATTAGGGTCAGGGTAAGGGTTGCGGCTAAAAAAAGGGTTAGGGTTGGCGCTAAAGTTAGGATTAGGGTTAGGGTTGGGATTAGGGTTAGGGGTGTGTTAGGGTTAGGTTTGTGGTTAGGGTTGGGACTAGGGTTAGAGGTGTGTTGGGGTTAGGGTTGGAGTTAGAATTGGGGGATTTCCGCTGTTTAGGCACATCAGGGGCTCTCCAAATGTGACATGGCATCTGATCTCAATTCCAGCCAATTCTGTGTTGAAAAAGTCAAACGGTGCTCCTTCACTTCTGAGCTCTGCCATGCACCCAAACAGTAGTTTACCCCCACATATGGGGTATCAACGTACTCTGGACCCCAAGAGTTATTGTGCAATTTGTCCTATTTCTTCTGTTACCCTTGGGAAAATAAAAAACTGGGGGCAAAAATATCATTTTTGAAAAAAAAATGATTTTTTTGTTTTTACGGCTGTACGTTATAAACTTCTGTGAAGCACTTGGGGCTTCATAGCGCTCACCACACATCTAGTTAAGTTCTTTGTGGGGTCTATTTTCCAAAATAGGGTCACTTGTGGGGGATTTCCATTGTTATGCGCATCAGGGGCTCTTCAAATGCGACGTGACGCCCCCAGACCATTCCATCAAAGTCTGCAATCCAAAACGTCACTACTTTCCTTCCAAGCCCTGACGTGCGCCCATACAGTAGTTTTCTCCCACATATTGGGTATCAGCATACTCAGGACAAATTGGTCAACAACTTTTGGGGTCCAATTTCTCCTGTTACCCTTGTGAAAATAAAATATTGGTGGCGAAAAAAATCATTTTTGTAAAAAAAAGGATTTTTTATTTTTACGGCTGTACGTTATAAACTTCTGTGAAGCACTTCGGGGTTCAAAGTGCTCACCACACATCTAGATAAGTTCCTTGAGGGGTCTAGTTTCCAAAATTATGTCATTTGTCGGGGGTTTCCACTGTTTAGGCAGATCAGGAGCTCTCCAAACACGACATGGCATCCAGCCAATTCTGCTTTGAAAAAGTCAAACGGCGCTCCTTCCCTTCCAAGCTCTACCATGCACCCAAACAGTGGTTTACCCCCACATATGGGGTATCAGCATACTCAGACAAATTGCACAATACCTTTTGGAGTCTTGTTACCCTTGGAAAAATAAAAATTGGTGTGAAAAGATCATTTTTGTGGAAAAAATATGATTTTTTAATTTTACAGCTCTACATTATAAACTTGTGTGGAGCACTTGGGGATTCAAATTGCTGACCAAAGATCTAGATAAGTTCCTTAGGGGGTCTAATTTCCCAAATGGGGTCACTTGTGGGGGATTTCCACTGTTTAGGCACATCAGGGGCTCTCCAAATGCAACATGGCGTCCAATCTCAATTTCAGCCAATTTTGGTTGGAAAAAGTCAAATGGTGTTCCTTCCATTACGAGCTCTGCCGTGCGCCCAAACAGTGGTTCCCCCCACATATGGGGTATCAGCGTATTCAGGACAAATTGGACAACAACTTTTGTGGTCCAATTTCTCCTGTTACCCATGGGAAAATAAAAAATTAGTGACTAAAAGATAATTTTTGTGGGAAAAAAATAGGATTTTTTATTTTCATGTCCGGGCATTATAAACTTGTGTAAAGCACTTGGGGGTTCAAAGTGCTCACCAAAGATCTAGATAAGTTCCTTAGGGGGTCTAGTTTCCAAAATGGGGTCACTTGTGGGGGGTTTCCACTGTTTAGGCTGATCTGGGGCACTGCAAACGGAACATGACCACCATCAACGTCTGCATTCCAAAACGTTACTACTTCCTTTCCAAGCCCTGCCGTGCGCCCAAACAGTTCCCCCCCCACATATGGGGTATCAGCGTACTCAGGACAAATTGGACAACAACTTTTGGGGTCCAATTTCTTTGGGAAAAATCAAAAATTTGGGACTAAAAAATCATTTTTGTGGAAAATTGTTTTTTTTTTTTTTTTCACACCCAGGCATTATAAACTTTTGTGAAACACTTGGGGTTCAAAGTGCTCACAACAGATCTAGATAAGTTATTTAAGGGGTCTAGTTTCCAAAATGGTGTCACTTTGGGGGGGGGTTTCCACTGTTTAGGTGCATCAGGGGCTCTCCAAACGCAACATGGCGTCCAATCTCAATTCCAGCCAATTTTAGTTTGAAAAAGTCAAACGGCGCTCCTTCCCTTACGAGCTCTGCCGTGTGCCCAAACAGTGGTTTTCCTCCACATATGGGGAATTGGCGTACTCAGGAGAAATTGTACAACAACTTTATCTGTTCATTTTCTCCTTTTACCCTTGTGAAAATAAAAAAAAAGTTTGTAAAATATCAATTTTGTGGCTAAAAAGTTAAGTATTCATTTTTTCCTTCCACGTTGCTTCAGCTCCTGTGAAGCACCTGAAGGGTTGATAAAATTCTTGAATGTGGTTTTGAGTACCTTGAGGGGTGAAGTTTTTAGAATGGCGTCACTTTTGGGTATTTTCTGCTATATAAGACCCCTCAAAGTGACTTCAAATATGAGGTGGTCCCTAAAAAAAATGGCTTTGTAAATTTTGTTGTAAAAATGAGAAATCGCTGGTCAACTTTTAACCCTTATAATTTCCTAACAAAAAAAAATTTTGGTTTCAAAATTGTGCTGATGTAAAGTAGACATGTGGGAAATGTTATTTATTAACTAGTTTGTGTGACATATTTCTCTGTTTTAAGGGAATAAAAATTAAAAATTTGAAAATTGCAAAATTTTAAAAATTTTCGCCATATTTGCGTTTTTTTAAAAAATAAACGCAAGTTATATCGAAGAAATTTTACCAGTAACGTGAAGTACAATAGTCATGAGAAAACAATCTCAGAATCGCGAAGATCCGTTGAAGCGTTCCAGGGTTAGAACCTCATAAAGAGACTATGGTCAGAATTGTAAAAATTGGCCCGGTCATTAACGTGCAAACCACCCTTGGGGTGAAGGGGTTAAGCATAAGACCAAAAAACAGAGCAAAATATATGCTCTAAATTATAAGCAGAAGAAGACTAAGCAGTGTATGGGGGTGAGTCCGTTCCTCCTCGTGGTGCCCCTGGAAAATGCCTTCTGCTGCAGGCAAAACTGAATGGGGACAAATACTGTTGTAAATCTTTTCTGACAGCAAGAATGGAAGGTGTAATGTTCAAACTTTTACAGATTACAACTACAGGAATGCCTGTCACAAATAAGAATATGATGAAGAAGATGAATAGGAAGAAGATGAAGTAGAATATGAAGAATAATAGTTGAAGAAGAATATGAAGAATGTAAAAAAAATAATAATAGGAAGAAGTTGAAGAAGAAGATAAATAAGGTGAAGATGAAAAAGATGCTGCTGCTGAGGATCATGAAGGAGAAAGTGTGGGAGAAGTAAAAAAGAAGGTGAAGAGCATGGAAGTAGTGAAACATACATATGTGCCAAAATAGACAAAAAGGTTAACAACAAAGTAAATTTCTTCGTAACTCCGAACGTCTTAAAAAAAAAAATTATTCCTGCTATTCCATTTGATAGGGTTAAAACTCTATGCCTTTAATGTCTCCTCCACCTCCCCAATACATTCTACATTATTCTTAGTTGTTTTCC
Organism: Oophaga sylvatica; assembly: GCA_033576555.1. NCBI lineage: Eukaryota > Metazoa > Chordata > Amphibia > Anura > Dendrobatidae > Oophaga > Oophaga sylvatica. The sequence goes on along the minus strand of JARQOD010000003.1, from coordinate 289,620,050 downwards.
TTCACGTACAATTAACCTACAAGGAAAGAAAGGGCTTATTTTAATTCCGATATGTTTGTCCCATTGACTTGCATTGATTTCCGGTATCGGAATCGGCGACCGATCCAATCCGATCCGATATTTTGCAATATCGGAAAGTATCGCTCAACACTAATTAGGATATTATTGGTAATATGTATGGATGAAGAAGCTTGTGCAACTGGTGTGTTTATAATTACAGATGGTGCACTCCTCTTTAAACTTAGTTTTTCACGAGCATCCATTAGTTTGTTTGGTTTTCCTCCAACACTGATCTGCTTTCTCTAATTCAGCATCTCACGAACATGTTGCACTTTGCCCTTTATACAGACTCGTGAGTCTTTGGCAACATATTTTGGATGGTCATTTCTTAGGCCGAGTCTCACACGCACATCTCTTACACCGATCTTCAAACAGGCATGAAACCGATTCTGGTAATTGTTGGTGGCTAAACGACGAATCATTGTTGGCTGTATCCTGGATCTCATACCTCCCATAGCCACTCCTGTTATTAATCATATGCTTTCCCATTCCTGTCATCACCATGGCCCTTTTCCATATCACTTTATCCAACGATTCGTCCGCCATATTGTTACTAAAAACATGCAACTTCCCAGCAGCAACTGTGTAGGAAACCACGTTACAGTCTTGCAAGGTGTTTATGATGCCCCTAAACAAAAAAAAGGAAACACTATGTTGATATCTACCCCCAGGGGGAAATGTTTGCCAGGCCATACACTTAGTGTATGGGCATTCCAAGTCTAGGAGACCCGTTCCTTTAAATTAGGCATAGTTTTTAATCAGGCCTTCCTCCACGTCTCATTATCCGCCGCCACTAGATTACCAGCGTTAACGTGTTTCGTGCTGCTGCACCCAGTGTCGAAATCCTAACAAGGGTGGATGGTTATGCTGTGCATACGATACTTGTTCTGAAAAAGGTTGAGGTGTACCCCACAGGGGAAATGTTTGTCAGCCCATACACTAAGTGTATAGACATTCCAAGTCTAGGAGACCCGCTCCTTTAAATTGGGCCTATTTTTTAATCAGGCCTTCCTCCAAGTCTCATCATCCACCGCCACTAGATCAAAATGGTTAAGGCTGTGGTTCCACGATCCGGAACCACAGCGCTTTGGACAGAACGGAAAGTCCGCTCTGCCCAAAGCCCCGCCTGTTATGTTAGGTAGCTGAGGAGGACAGGAACAACAGCCGGGCAGCCGAACACCTGAGATGTTGGTAACTAATGGGTTGCAGATTCCTAAACTAACCACACAACTAGAGGTAGACGTGGAGCGTTCCTACGTTGATCCTAGATGCCTCGTCACAGCCTGAGAGATAACTACACCTAAAGGCAGAAAGATGAAAGCTATCTGCCCCGGAGCAGATCCCCAAAGAAAATAGGAAGCCCCAAACATGCAATGCCGGTTAGACAAGAAGAAAGCACGGACACAGACAGAAAATAGAATGAGCAAACGCTGGGGCCACAAGCTGACTAAATAGGATAGGACAGGAGAGATTACTTTCTGCAACCCAGAAAACTCTACAAAAATCCAACAATTCTGATTACAAAAAATACTGAGATCACACAATCTCGCCACCCACTAAATCAGATCTCAGTGTGAAAAAACCAAGCCGCAGCTGCTGAAAAAGCAGGAAAAAGCAAATGAAAAAACAACAGTGGCTACAGACAAACTGTGAGGAGCACAGGCCCCAGGAGGGGACCCAGCTGTCCTCCACAAATATGCAGAAAACTATGCAAATAGCAAGCACAAAAAGAAAAGCAGAAAATATCTTATCTGAAAGCAGCAGACGCAGGCAAGACACCAGAAAACTTCCAAATGAACCAGGAACCACAATTGAGACCAGAACAATTGATCACCGGCCACCATCATGGGAGGGAACCTCCCTTATATCAGTCCAGTCAGTGATCCCAGATTGCCATTCCTCGCTGGAAGGTTCAGTACTGTCTGTAACCACCAGAGGGAGCCTCTGCTCATTCACAACACCCGCCCCCCAGTGAACGCGCGGTCAATCCGGATGTGTTCATGGAACACATCCAGAAGACATCCGGAATGACCGCAGCGCTACACAGGCCTGTGTTATTTCCCTTGCGGCGACGCTGCGTCGCCGCAAGAGAATAGGACATGCTGCGGTCTAAAAAGACGCGCCGCATGTCCGTTAACGCAGGTCTGCCGCCTGCGTGTTTCTAAGCATAGTGGAGACGGGATTTCTTGAAATCCCCTCCACTATGCTGTAACATCTGAAAGCTGCGTGTTTGACGCTGCACCAGCGCACAGCGTGAAACACGCAGCATTTACTGAAGAGATCCGGATTGTGGAAACACACCCTTATGTGTTCCGTTCAGCTACAGCCATGTCAAATTATTAACAAGGGTGGTTGGTTATGCTGTGCGTAAAATACTTGTTCTGAAAATGGTTGAGGTGTACCCCACAGGGAAAATGTTTGCCAGCCCATACACTAAGTGTATGGGCATTCCAAGTCAAGGAGACCCACTCCTTTAAAATGGGGCCTTTTTTTAATCAGGCCTTCCTCCAAGTCTCATCATCCACCGCCACTAGATCAAAAGGGTTTACGTGTTCCATGCAGCTAAAGCTAGTGTCGAATTATTAACAAGGGTGGTTGGATATGCTGTGCGTAAAATGCTTGCTCTGAAAATGGTTGAGATGTACCCCACAGGGGAAATGTTTGCCAGGCCATACACTAAGTGTAGGGGCACTCGAAGTCTAGGAGACCCGATCCTTAAATTGGGCATAGCTTTCAATCAGACCTTCCTCCACGTGTTATCATCCGCTGCCACTATATCACCAGGGTTAAAGTGTTCCGTACTGCTACAGCCAGTGTCGAAATCCTAACAAGGGTGGGTGGTTATGCTGTGCATAAAATACTTGCTCTGAAAATGTTGAGGTGTACCCCACAGGGGAAATGTTTGCCAGCCCATAACTAAGTGTATAGGCATTCCAAGTCTAGGAGACCCATTCCTTTAAATTGGGCCTATTTTTTAATCAGGCCTTCCTCCTAGTCTCATTATCCACCGCCACTAGATCAAAAGGGTTTACGTGTTCCGTGCAGCTACAGCCAGTGTTGAATTATTAACAAGGGTGGATGGTTATGCTGTGCGTAAAATACTTGTTCTGAAAATGGTTGAGGTGTACCCTACAGGGGAAATGTTTGCCAGCCCATACACTTAGTGTATGGACAGTCCAAGTCTAGGAGACCCGCTCCTTTAAATTGGGCATAGTTTTTAATCAGGCCTTCCTCCACGTCTCATCATCCACCGCCACCATATCACCAGCGTTAACGTGTTCCGTGCTACAGCCAGTTTCGAAATCCTAACAAGGGTGGGTGGAT
>JARQOD010000003.1:289503022-289616566 GCA_033576555.1 Oophaga sylvatica | reverse complement strand
CCTGCTGCCATGACAGCTGGAGCGGAAACAGCTGTACAGCGACTGATCCCGGATGGCGTCAGGTTGCCAGGCCTGGACTTGTGGGCGGTCAGCTGCAGCCTGCTGAAAAACCGAGACTGCAGCCTTCCAGCCTGTGCAGAGAGGACCCCAGGAGCGCTGGGAGCAGGTAAGTACGGCTAAAGAGCCATTTGCGATAATAACCCTTTAAAAATGTATAGTAACAACAATAACTATTTTATTATACAATCATTGCACACCTGCAAAGTAGCCATTTTACTGCAAATTAGCCAATCTCCTTAAGTACTTAAGTTTATCTTGAACCTGGGGTAGTCCTCTACAGAGGTGGCAACTGTCTGATACAGTGCCTCATGCTTCCTCTTTTTTATCTCAAGGCGACCTGCCTGTGTATTAGCCAGTGTTAATTTGTGGCAAGCCAGGTCCCTCTGCAATCCATCAAAAAGAAGCCACAAGCTGGGATGACTGCAGTGGAACAAGGAGTTAAGTGCATTGTGAAATCCCTCACAACAGTTTGTCGTTTTTGGTGACTGTTCCAGGGCTGCTTCATAATGATTCCATATTCGTATAGGAAATTGTGGATCTCTACCAGCTGCACCCTCAATATATGTAGAAAAAAAGTATATGAGAACTTCATTATAGCAGTCTTCATCTGGGAATGTGGCAGCAAGCTGATCAAAAATACACCTCACATCTTCTATTGGCACAAAGGCCAGTGCAGCAAAAGACTTCAGTGTCATTTTTGCGTCAATAATACTTTCATATTCTGTCTTCAAACCAACATTTTTTATTTTTCTAATTTGGCTCTGACACAGATGGAAATAACAACCTTTGACCTCAGCATGTGGAAAGGCAACCCTGACTGCAGTTTATACAAGCCTTCTCAAAATCAACTAAAACCTTTTGAGGTACCAGATTTGGAATCAACAGTTTCATTATTTCAAACATTCTCTTATACGTCCTCATATCCTTTGTAGTAAAATGTACAAACATGGTGGATATGAGTTACCCACCTTGGCATGCCAAGTGTACCGTTGGTAAAACATATTGGGCAATTTATCAAATGTGCCATCTCCATAGATGGTATCTTTGTTCAGTTCCAGCATAAGATCTCTATCGCCTAAAACCAGAATTCTATTTCTATCGTCCTTTCCGGAATCATGAAGGGCAGTTGACTGTACTTTTCCGGAATATCAAACTTGATAGTTTTGGGGTTAGGCAAATTACCATCTGTTCTATGATGGAGAAGGCTTCTCGCAAGAGATGATTGTCTTGGCATATGAGCCAAGACATCATTACTCAACCCAGACAACACCTTTCCCATCACATTGCAGGAGTAGCATTTACAGCTCTCATGTCTTCTCTCATTTTGCTTCTGGCAACATTTGCTACCGCTTTTTGAGGCAGGAGTCATGACAATGTTCTGTTGGTTCTTGAACTACGTTGCCATCTTTTGTTTTGATAATTGAATGGCATTTTATAGAGCGATGCAGCCTACATCTCCAAGTCACCACTGCATTGATAGCGTGAAATGCCAGATATTCAAACCCCAAGTAATTCAGAACTTTGTTTCTCTGGCTACTTGAAAACTCCATTGTTTGCACTACAAGAAGAAATAGAATAGTTTAGATAAACTAAAAGTATACTTTTAGGGTGAAAACACACGGGTGTTTTGAAAATCGCATAATCTTTGAAAATGTATTATTTCTTTTTTTATTTGCAAAGCGAAACACACATGCATATTTTGCATTGTGAATAAAAAGAGATAGGAAAAAATGTTTGGATGAGTGATCTGATCATGTGAACATCGGAAATTTTACCGATTGTCACATCATGGTTATCGCAGCTCCGATTCCGATGAAGGTGATCCGAACCAGAGCTGACTGCAGGTCCCGTCGCAGGGAGGCTTAGCTTACCTGATCCGGCTACCTCTGGTCTTCCCCGAGTCTTCCTGCTGCACGACCTGTGATGACGCATGTGATCACATGTGTCACATGATCGCGTACGCCATGAAAGGTCTGCAGTAACATGGAAGGGGAATCTCTGGACTCTCCGTCCACGTTACTGCAGCTCTTCCTGCACTTTTTCTTTGTGCAATTCGCATGTGTGTTTTGTACATACTTTTTTTAAACTCACCCATTGATTTCAATAGGAAGATCAGTCCGCAATTTATGTGGACCGTGAAAAAGAGCGGACATGTCATCAGTGCTATCTACCACCACAGATAATACAGTAATATGTCTCTGAGTGCAGATAATATATTAGATAGTGTTAAGCGGATACCTGGATATTCGTTATCCGCTCCGTATAGGAACCGGATCCAATTGGATTCAGATCCCATAGAAATCTATGGTACAACACTATATGCGGGCGGGGACATCCCTTCACCAGTAACACAGAGAGGACTCCTCGCCTGCCGGTGACATTCCCCCCTACGTCGGCAGTGACATGTGGGACACCCCGCCCACCAGTGACATACCTGGTCTGATCCTTGCTATGTCACCACAGCAGAGACTCATTGCCCACTGGGGGACATACCTGGGTGAGGACAACCCCCCAGCCAGACCCCTGCTCTCTGTCACTGCTAAAAAAAAGCTCTACTGTCCGGGTTCTCATGAGCCGCGCCAGCCGCGTCCTCCTGTTCCTGGTCACGTTAGTGCAGCGTCATCAAAGTCATGTGAGCCGTGACGGCGCATCCTCCGGCATGTGACCAGGAAGAGGAGGACGCGGCCAGCACAGCTCATCGACAACCCGTTAGAGTAGTGCTTTTTGCTTTGCGGGTCTCCCCTGCACACCCACAGTCAGCAATGTGACGGGTGTGCAATGAATGTGCCTTTTCATAATGCATAAAACATACATTATGGGAAGCCATGGATATATCTGCAGATACTGCAATAATCCCGATCCAGACGGATATATCTGTGCACCTCACTATCCAAGCGATAACGGATCCCCCCAGATAGATCAGCTCATCCCTAGTAGTAGATGTTCCCTGCAGTCCTATGTAACACCACAGATAGCACAGTGATAACGGAGGACAGATAAGGGTATGCCACACTAAACAATATCGCTAACGGATCGCTAAAAAACTTCACTATTTAGCGATCCTGTTAGCGATGTTGTTCAGTGCGGCAGCTTCCAGCGACGAGCTTCCTGCTGTGATCTCGCTCGTCGCTGGAATCGTTCCGGACCCTATTTTCTCGTCGGCGCTCCCGCTGGGTAAGTATCTAATCGCTGTGTGGCACCTTTTCTTAGCGATTTAGCGGTACTTTTGTACCGCTAAAGTCGTTAAGAAGATCGCTAACGGCGATAGCGTCGTTAACTATATCGCTAAATGTGGCCGCATTTAGCGATATAGAAACAATCCCGCTAGCGATCGCATTAGTATGCGTCGTTATCGTGATCGCTAGCGGGATTGTTTAGTGTGGCAGTACCTATAATGCAGTAGATGTCCCCTGCAGTCCTATGTAACACCTCAGATAACACAGTGATAACTGGGTACAAATAATGCAGGACATGTCCCCTGCAGTCCTATGTAACACCACCGATAATAGTGATAACTGCATACAGGTAATGTAGTAGATGTTTCTGCAGTCCTATGTAACACCACAGATAGCACAGTGATAACGGAGGACAGATAATGTAGTAGATGTCCCCTGCAGTCCTCTGTAACACCACATATAACACAGTGATAACTGAGTACAGATAATGCAGTAGATGTCCCCTGCAGTCCTATGTAACACCTCAGATAACACAGTGATAACTGGGTACAAATAATGCAGGACATGTCCCCTGCAGTCCTATGTAACACCACCGATAATAGTGATAACTGCATACAGGTAATGTAGTAGATGTTTCTGCAGTCCTATGTAACACCACAGATAGCACAGTGATAACGGAGGACAGATAATGTAGTAGATGTCCCCTGCAGTCCTCTGTAACACCACATATAACAGTGATAACTGAGTACAGATAATGCAGTAGATGTCCCCTGCAGTCCTATGTAACACCTCTGATAACACAGTGATGACTGGGTACAAATAATGCAGTACATGTCCCCTGTAGTCCTATGTAACACCACAATAACACAGTGATAACTGCGTATAGGTAATGTAGTAGATGTTTCTGCAGTCCTGTGTAACACCACAGATAACACAGTGATAACTGAGTACAGGTAATGTAGTAGATGTTACCTGAAGTCCTATGTAACACCACAGAAAACACAGTGATAACTGAAGACAGATAATGTAGTATATGTCCGGCTTATTTTGCTTTAATTATTGTATTGTTAACGTTGTTACCTATGACTTGTGTTTTGAAACTGTTAAACTGTAAAGCGCTGCGGAATATGTTGGCGCTATATAAATAAAGATTATTATTATTATTATTATTATTATGTCCTCTGCAGTCCTATGTAACACCACAGATAACAGTGATACTCCAGAGTACAGGTAATGTAGTAGATGTTTCTGCAGTCCTATGTAACACCACAAATAAAACAGTGATACCTGTGAGTACAGATAACAGTAATAGATATCCCCTGGATCACATGGCTTGCTGGTTTTTCCTGAGCTCAGTATGAGCTCCATGTGCTGAGCTGGGGGGAGGTGTAAGGCAGAATCAGTGAGTGATGAGACACATTGTATCTATTGATGATCATAACAGACTGGTACAAATATGTTTGCAAAGCACAGATCTGCAAAATTTTTGCACTAGGTCAACCCAAAATCACAAGATTATTTCATATCATGTGAACATCCTTGCATCTCAAAAATCACAGATCCAAAACTTTGTGATGCTGCAATGGTGCAAAATTGTGTGGGCAAATTTCCTTGTGGGGAAAATTCTGCATGGGCAAATGTCCATGTGGGCAAATTTCCATGTGGGCAAAATACTGCGTGGGCAAATTTCCACGTGGGCAAATTTCCATGTGGGCAAAATTCTGTGTGGGCAATTTTCCTGTGGGCATTCATGACTGTGGGGTTTTTTCTGTGGGCATTTTTCATGTGGGCATTTTTCTTGTGGGCATTTTTCATGGAACCGATGCCAGTGTAGCTCAATGCGGCAGCGGGGGTAGTCGGCGCTGGCGGCAAGTGGGCCCCATGGCAGCTGCGTGATGTGCTGCTGTTAGTGGCACGTCACTGGCTGGAGGCTCCTGGGTGTGGGCCCTAGGCAGCAGCCTGGTCTGCCTGCCCCTAATGCTGGCCCTGCCCTGGATTCGGGCTAACTCCAGCTGGTACTGTCTCTCTGCAGCTTTCTCTTGGTAGTGCTGGATCAACTGCAGATGCCTCTCTGTCTTTTCTGTGGGGAGTTACTCCAAGGCCATCCGCAGGTAGGGGTCCACACTACCTTGGTTTCGAGTACTGTTGGCCTGCACCACTTGGACCTCTGGTTCAGTAATGTCTATACTTTGACTGGTCCCAGCCTCCACTGGGCTCTGGGCACGGTCCTGACTCTCTTCAAGTTGCACCAGTTCCGTGACCATTTGGTCTTTGCTTTTGCCCGTGTGGTCAATCTGCTTCGACGCGCACAGGGCACTAAGAGTGGCCTTGGACTGCTGCTTATATCAAGCTTCTCCAAGCTCAACCATGGTTGCCAAATAAAAGATAGGACAGAAAAATGGAGAGAAGGGGAGGGGTAATTGCTATACACACTGTATTGTCTCATCACTACTAAACACTGAGTTCGTTCTCCAAAACTTTTTTGCACAGGGTCCTCGCAAGAACTATGCAAGTTTTTAGTGAGAGGAATGATTGCTCAAACCAGATCACTGATGCTCTATTATCCCACCGCTGCCACCAATATGTCACGAACTGGGGGTGTTGGGCTTCCCCCAGTTCTTTGTCAGGGGATTTTATTATCCCACTGCTGCCACCAATATGACTCAAATTACAGGGGGGATCTATTTGTTTATTCCGCCTTCCAGTTCCAGTTCAGAATTTGCTGCTCTCTGGTGCCCCCCTTAACCTCAGGTCAGTCAGGGAACTGCACCTAGGATAACTAGTCGCCAGACGGGCCACCTGGATGTGTACAGGCTATTAGGCACTCTGCAGTGAGGGTGATAACCTATTCCCATCACAGGCCAGGAAAATACACTTTATAAAAACTCCGTCTGTCACTGCCAGGGTCTCCCCAAAAGCCCAGAACACACTTTGCTGCCACAGCTCCTGATTTAATTAATATCCGGTCAGGAGCCACTCGATCAGTAGCCTTGGTTTAATTTAGCAGAGAGTTCGTGAAAGTACGTTATAGAGCTAGGAGAAGCGAAGCTAGTAATTTTATATTTTAAAAACAATTTTTATATTGTTTTGTTAATGAACTCAATGATAATTCCTTGAATATCAAACTGACTTCTAACTTTTCTAATTAGATCAGTGACATTTTTGGATTTGTGTCTATTTATCCAGGACAATAAGATATCTACCACTCTTTATCTAAGAGCACTGCAACCAACAGCCTCTTACACTATGAAAGTTTTCACCCTGGACACCTTAGCAGGGGAATTCCGAAGGGACAATTTTTACGACCTAAACGGAATTGCAGTAGACCTGAGGATTTCAGATCTGAATCAAGCCTTCTGACAGATAGATTCATGGAACGTGGTTATCCACGAAGGATTGTATCAAGAGCTTTCACACATGCGCATCAAATTTCCAGAACTGATGCTTTACAACCACGGGTAAGGACACCTCTACAAAAGGTTAATCTTATCACCCCCTTTAATAACCAATGGGGAGATATTTATCGGATTTTGCAAAAAAATTGGGGTATTTTGAGGAGTGACTCCAAATTGGAACTCTTCATAGACAAAAACCCCAAAGTGATTGCTAGAAGGGCACAAAATTTGAAAGATCATTTGACACATAGTCATTTTAAACGTGCCACAACCAGACTGAGGTGGGCAATCCCAACAGAGGTTCCTTTCCATGTGGAGGTTGCTCAGTATGTCCCTTAATGATTGCTAGGAAGAACATTAAGGTAACTCCACACAAACAATATCGCTAACGGGTCTCTCAAAAAATTCGTCCGAAATTTAGCGATCCCCGTTAGTCGAGAAATTTCAGTGCGGCAGCCAATTCCAGCGAACGAACCTCCTGCATATCTGCTACGCGCTGGAATCGTCCTGGAGCCTATTACTCGCTGGTCTCCGCTGGGAATTTTTCTGTGTTGGGCCACCTTACTAGCGATTTCGGACTTTGACATAAGTCGTTAAGAACACGATAACGGCGGATGCGTGTAACCTTTAATCGCCAAATCGGAGCATTTATGATTAGAAACATCCCCAAGGATCTTAATGAGCTTTGTCAAACGCAAACAGATAGCTATGACGATTTGCTTATTTGCGTCCTTTACATTTACATCTACCCCACTCATATTTGTTCCCTAAGGTTTCTTCATTCTCCCCTCGCTTCCCGCGCATTTTCTTTGCCCTCATTTGTAGTTGTGAGACACTTGTTTATAGACAAATGAAATACATGAATTTGCACCGAGGGTACACTACACCTCTCCAATATTCTACTGCTGGAAGGGATGGATCCTTGGAGAGGCCTATTACTTCTGTTGCGGCGCATTTTCTGGATGTCCATGGGGGTTCTCACACCACTATGCGAGTTCTGGGACTTGAATGTGTTAAAACCACGATTAGAGGAGGGAATGTGACAGATACCCTTTTAAGACAGGAGGCCAAATGGATTTATGACCTTGATAGCCTCTCACCAAGGGGTCTTAATGAGGAGCTTTTGTACACAGGGTTTTACAGGAAAACCTAAGTACTTATTGGACTTTTGTCTCCATTTGGTCCTTTGTACATGTTGTTTACCCTCCTCTAATATCTGTTTTTTTCCCCTTTTCTTCTTTCCTCCCCTCCCCTTCCCCCCCCCTTTTTTTTCCTTCTTTTTCAGATCCCCTCATGGCCTTTGTTTATGACGTGAATTTGAAATTACACTGAAGTTTTACTTCTGAAGAGTGACCTATCACCTTTCAACTATATTTCCTTTTATGGATTCAATCTGTATGATTTGATATCAACATTTCTGTATTAGGTTGCTAATCAATGTTTGTGAAATGAATAGTGTTGAGCGATATTGCTCGATATCTAAAAATATCGGATCGGAATGGTATCGCCGATATCACTAAATATCGGCGATATCCGATTCCGATACCGGAAGTCCCATGTAAGTCTATGGGAACAAAATATCGCAACTAAAAAAACCTTTATTTCCTTGTAAACACTAAATATACACACATAGAATACATATATATATATATATATATATATACATGTCATTGTGACATATATATATACATATATGTATAGTTTATACACTTCTACATAGTAAAATATCCTCTGATTCAATTGCCGGGTAAAGCCGGCTTCAGTGAAAAGACAGAAGCACCCGACATGAAATGACACTTGGTGTACATAGGGTTAACCATGTCTTTTCATGTCGTTTGCTATCTGATTTGCACAAACAATTAAATCAGTCTATGTTTGCAAAATTTCACACCTGTAGGGGTTAATTAAAGGTGTAAATTCGTTGTAAAAAAAACGGACTTTTTTGCTACGAATTTACACCTTTAATTAACCCCTACAGGTGTGAAATTTTGCACACATAGACTGATTTAATTGTTTGTGCAAATCAGATAGCAAAGGACATGGTTAACCCTATGTACACCAAGTGTCATTTCATGTCGGGTTCTGCATTTTCACAAAAGCCGGCAATTGAATTAGCGGCTATTATACTATGTAGAAGTGTATGAACTATAAATATATATATATATATATATATATATATGTGTCACAAACTCAATGACATGTATATATATATATATGAGGTGTAAAATTGCTGAAAAAAAATGCGTGGGCTCCTGCCCTATTTTCGCAATCAGACAGACAAAGCCAGTGAGTGGGGCAGATAATAATAGCCCAGAGAGGGACCATTATTTTTGGCCCCCCCCCGGCTACTAACATCTGCCCCAGACACCCCAGAAAGGGCAAATCTCTAATTAGATTTGCCCTTTCTGGCACTTTGCCCGTCTATTCCCATTGCCCTGTAGCGGTGGCGAATGGGTTAATAAGGGGTTAAAATGACCTTGCAATTGAAAGGTCACTTTAAGCCAGGTTAATAATTGAGAGCTGTCAATTAGACAACTATCAATTATTAATCCTATTGTATGAAAGAAAAATCAAACACACACACTTTAATAAAAAAGAAGTTTAATGAAATAATCACACAGTTTTTGACCATATTTTATTTTCCTGCTAAAACCATTTCCTGTAATAAAAATAAAATAATAAAGCAAAATTATTCTTACCAATCCGATGTACAGTCAGGTCCCACGGTGTAATCCTTCAGAAAGGGTTAATGTTTACTGCAGGGACCGCAGCTAATGCTGCAGCCTCACAGTAAACCCCCAAATGAATGAGTTCCTCTCCTGGCTGACAGGAGAGGAAGTGGAAAGCTTAATTGATTGCTTTCCACTTTCACTTCAGGTCAGCCAGGGACACAATCAGTGACGTCAGAGGGAACTGGTTGACAAAAATAGGGGATCCCCTCGAAAAAAATTGGCGTGGGGTCCCCCCTATTTTTGTTAACCAGCCAGATGAAGCAGACCGCTGAGGCCTGGTTTTTCAGGCTGGTAAGGATCCAATATCCATGGACCTTGCAAGCCTGATAATACCAGGCCACAGCAGTCTGCTTAGCTTGGCTGGTTAACAAAAATAGGGAATCCCCTCGAAAAAAAAACGGCGTGGGGATCCCCCCTATTTTTGTTAACCAGCCAAGTAAAATGCAGACTGCTGCGGCCTGGTATTAAAAGACTGTCAAGGCCCATGGATTTTGGCCCTCAACAGCCTGATAATACCAGGCTACAGCAGCCCCACATTTGGCGCATCAAAAGATGTGCCAATTGTGGCACTTTACCCGGCTCTTCCCACTTGCCCTGTAGCGGTGGCAAGCGGGGTAATAAGGGTTAATGTCACCGTTGATTGCACGGTGACAATAAGCCCGGTTAATAATGGAGAGGTGTCAATAAGACACCGATCCATTATTAATCCCAAAGTTATTAAATGTTTAAAAAAAAGACACAGCAAGAAAAAAGTCTTTTAATGAAATAAAAGAGACAACACAGTTTTCATTTTTTTATTACTCTCTCATTCCTGCGACGCCATCGATCTCCTGTAAAAAAATAAAAAAACAAACCAACAGTATACTACCTGTCCGACGCAGTCCATAACGACAGTCCCACGACGATCCAGCTCTGCTACATCGGAATGACAGGCAGAGCCTGACATCCCGGCGCAGCACAGCTGCTTACCAGCTTCCCCGGCGGTGACGTCATCGGACTGCTTTACGGCCGCGATTACCCAGTAGTCACTGCAGTTATCGCGAGATACTGCATGTGACCGCCGGGGAGAAGAGGATGGCGGCCATTAAGCAGCCCAGGATGTGACCGCCGGAGATCTTCTGCCAGGTAAGTGCCGCTGACTCCTGACAGACCCGACCGATGGACACTGACAGTGACAGTGACAATTCCGATTCCGGTATCCGATATGACGAAAATATCGGAACTCGGGATCGGGATTCCGATACAGCCAATATCGGCCGATACCCGATATTTGCAGTATCGTATCGCTCAACACTAGAAATGAATAATATCTTATAATATGATTACCTACTGAGTTCATTCTATGGACAAAAATTCCTTTCAGATACCCTAAGGTGTAGTAGGACCAAGGGACCTTGGTCTTATTTATTCTGGCTTTCCATAAATATGTTATGGTTTGCTACAAGGATATATAGATAAAATGTGACATAAAACACCATGATATACCCTATACATACGCTAAGACATTGACGTCACTTTGTATTTTTGATGTTACATGTCATTATTTTTTCATATTGCGTATATGCTTAGTTCTTGATGTACACATTTGTTAAAACATCTGACTCATAGGGTTAAAGGGTAATGAGTCTTTATGTTGTTATAATGCGTTTATAATCGTCATAAATAACGTCTTCATTTAATATTTTATTTGATATTTCTACTTATGCCATCTTTACTTAGTATGTGACGTTGAATTTCTATCAATGCTGGATAACCACCACATCCAGCGATGTATTGTCATCACAGGGGCTTTTGTCTTCTGTTCTGACATAAACGATACAAATTATGTCTTATTTTGCGCATGCGATAATATTTTGAGATAACAACAGATATATTTCTTTCAATTTATGATTTAATTATATGACCAACAAAATTACAGGACCATTGGATAACATGTGTGTGTAATTTGCTGCTGATCGTACTTGTGACGCTTATGTTGCTAGGTAACGATATTTATTTATACACGTATCTCCCTCTCGTCGCCTCCTCCCTTCGCATGGGATACTGAGCTTCTATTGTTGCTAGGCAACTGTTTAACCCAGTGACATATTGCTCATACGTCATATCCTCTTCCGCCCAGGAAAACAACGCTAAGCCTCGTGCAGCACACGCCATGACTGTCTCAGCTGGTATGATAAGTCCTCATTTATTCTCTCTGATACTATAAATAGATCGTCTGCCTTAGTTTAGATACACTTTGCCTTGATAAAGACACACAGTGTCGGAACGCGTGGGTCCAGGTTTTCCACATGCCTGTATATTTTCTACCTTGGAGATATCTTCCTACACCTTACAGGGTATCTGAATAGGGTCTATTAGAGGTTTCCTTCTCCCTTTGTTTTTTGCCTATGTTTAATCCTTTGGGCATTTGTTATTATTTGACTATTAGGGATTCGTTCCTCCTTTTGGAAAACTCCCCTGTGTCTGTGAATTTAATATACCTGTTTGGTCCTTATTAGTGGTTTGCTTTGATTATTTAGGTATTTTACCATCAATATTGCACCTTTGTTCTCTTATATGCACATTTGCTAATTCTGTTCATGGATATCTAACTAATTTTGGCATGTGGTTATACCCCTTTTCTGAGCATTTATCTCATCATTGTGGACTTCTTTTTTGCTTGTGTATGCCTCACAGTTGTGATTTTAATTGTTTTTAATTATGTGTGTTTACTATGGTTTTTTCTAATAAACTTTGTATAATTTGAATATATATTTTTTGGTCGGTGATCCTTACCTTTTGGCTCGTGTCTTTTCCTCTGTTTTTTCATTGTTACTTTTTCACATGCCTGAGTGATCCCGACAAATTATTATTATTATTATTATTTAAGTGGTGCCCGCCCAACTTTATACTTTCTCATGAGGTCGTGAAAGTACGTTATAGAGCTAGGAGAAGCGAAGCTAGTAATTTTATATTTTACTCCAAAAAGTAGGCAGTGTTTACAAAAAGTATACGAGATATTATAAAGGGAGACAATTACAATATGTACAAATCAACTACAAAATAAAAGGCTTGAAAGTGGAAAATAAACTTACGGTACATTTGTCTTATGTCATTCCATGGTAAGCCATGCGGCAGGGAGGAGGAGAAGCATATGTCCCAATGCATCAGGCACAGTATCTGCTAAGTGATTTCCCAGGCCAAGAGAGACAGAGGGAGGGAGAGAGGGCTCTAGTCTCGCCTCTGTGTCTTATACCTGTGCTCAAACTTAATGCACTCCCACTGTGCTGACCTCACTGGGTCGTTGGGGAACTCCCCTTTCTGAACAGTTATAAAATACTCTATTACCCATATTTATTAGAGTGAACCTCATAGAAGAAAGACAAAATTATCATTATGCTTAGCATGACATGTGGGTTCATTTAAGTATAAACACGACATGGATACATGACCTGCTTACGTAAAAATCCATTCCTTGGATTTTGTTGGGTTTGGATCCCAGAGATTTCACTGGGTTATAGATCTATTGGTGTACATTCGGAATATGTAACTTTTATATCTCTATCACTAATTGGGGTCAAGTTATGCCCGACTATTAAGTTTTTAAATGAAAAGAGAGCACATGTTTCCACAACTGCCTTCAGCCTGCTTAGGGCCATAAACTACTCAGTGAGGGGCTGTTAGCACACTAGTATCATGTTGCACAGAGTGTGTGGTGAGAAGGAGCTGGGAGGGGAGTCAAAAAGCCCACAGCGTGTGTCTGTAAAGCTATGGAACCTTCCAGAAGTATACTCAAAATATGGCATAGTTATATTATTGTGACACAAGGTGTCTCCCCTCGCCTTTTAAAGCCTCTTGTTACTGAGCACAAAACTTCTCACTTCCTTGTAGATAACTCATGTAGAGGTTTCTTCTTGGTTGCACACATATTTTTATAGTCCTTGTGTTTGGAGTTTTTTTAATCAAAATCAGGCAGACTTGGAGAGCTTCACGAGAGGTTCTCCTTCAGGCTGGCTTTGAGCAATTTAACTCATGAGAACACGCAGTTTTTTTATTTTTTCACCCTTCCAGCATCAAGCTCTATTCTACAAATCCTTCCAATGATTCTGCTAGAGGCAGCTCTCCAGAGCCGCTTCTCCTGGCTGGCTCGCCACTTGTAAGAAAGTCCTTACTGAGAGCTGAAAGAGCCGGGAAAAATATGTAGACAATCCTCTTATCAAGCTGAGAGTGAAGTTTATTCGGAGATTTCGCAGCAGAACAGCACATGGATAGTCAATGAAATAAAGCATGCGGGCACGAACAAGAGTCTAGACAAACAAAGTGATGCTGGGATATCTGGCGGTGGTCTGGCCGTAGCGTGACAGATAATGTGGCATGGCGGCAGAATGGGGATGTTTTGGCTTGGCAACAGGCTGGCGATGTTTTGCCCCGAACAGTAACAGGGGCTTTTTATACATGATACAGACAAAGAAAGCACATTGCAGAAAAAAGCGCGTATACATGATATCATACTGCGAAAAAATACATGAATATTCAAGGAAAACACATAATACAATAGTTAAGTGTAATGACTTTGAGACTCTTTTCCCCAAAACTCCATTAGAACTCGTAAATCTCCATGTTCCTTTTAACCAATGTCATTAATTACATCACATGTCTATTTTCCAATATTACTACAACAAATACACTTATTTATTACCATATGTTACCCTTTTTCTGATCCAATTAACCTGTGTGTATGTCCACTATACCTGCTAATGGCTTTGATCTCATCTTGAGTCTCCAATCTGTTTATGACTTTCAGAAGTCATATTAGAACTAGAATTAGTTAGTTTAGAATTTTGTACAAGATGGCTTCTTGAGCTAACATAGCTACCTTAGCTGGCCAACTGGAGTGTGACAAATCATCAGACACGTCTTGTTTCATTTATGAAGGAGTGACTCTTAAAGTCACAAAGCCTATTATTACACAGGCATCAGTCGTCATTACTAGTGATGGGCGAGCTCTAAAATGCTCGGGTGCTTGTTGCTCGGGTCGAGCAGATAGGAATGCTCAGGTACTTGGACAGAATATTGAGCCCAATGTAAGTCTATGGGAGACCCGAGCATTCTTGCCGCAATCCACCCCGGGGTTCCTTTTAAGGTCTAAATGCATCTGAAAATTATGGAAACACTACTCAAATGACACGGAGACATCATGGGGATCGCCCCTGGAAGCATTCCTGTCTCCTAGTTCACAGCTTTAAACAATGTTGTCAGAGTTTCATGCTATTTTTCCCGATGCACCAAAAAACATACGAAAAGGAAACCAAAACAGATTTTGCTGGGAAATATGTTAAGGTACATCCTTTTCAGGTTATTGACTTGTATATAAGGAAAAATAAATAACCCCATACCAAAATGTTTCTCCACCACTTGGACTATGTTCAGACGCAGCGATTTTGAAGCGTTTTTCAACTTTGATATTGCTTTCAGCCAAAACAAATGCATTCACTGGGAAATGTCATCATTGTAATATTTACCAACCTAGCTGGCCATGTGGTGTGTGACACATAAGCAGACACATCTTGCTTCATTTATGAAGGAGGGACTCTTAAAGTCACAAAGTCTATTTTTAAAGGGGCATCAGGCAGCATTAATCTGCTTAAAGGGCCATTATGAACAGTGGTTGTCCTAAACTTTTATAGCCTATGCAGTGAGTGGATGGGCTGCCAAGAATTACGACGCACCCCAATATCACTTTTACGAGATGTCCAGGAGGGCTTAGACAAAAAATGTTGCATTGAATGCAAGGCCTGCCCTGCTAACAAGTCCTATGCACCCCAATAAGCTTTTTAACCCACATACTGGATGGGCCCAGGAAAATCCACTTCACATTATTCATTTTGTACTCCCATTCTGTTTTCTTATGCATTGATTCCAAGGCCTGCCCTGCTACCAAGTCATATGCACCCCAATAAGCCCAATCCCCCCTTGGAAGAAACATGGAAGAGGGCCTCTTAACAAAAAATGTGGCATTAAAAAGGACCAGGTCTCCTAGACTTGTAATGCCCATACCCTAAGTGTGTTGGCTGGCCAACATTTTCCCCTGTGGGGTACACCTCAACCTTTTCCATAACAAATATTTAACACCCAGCAAAAACACCGACCCTTGTTAGGATTTTGACACTGCCTGTAGCAGCACGGAACACGTTAACCTTAGTGATCTAGTGGCGGTAGATGATGAGCCATGAGGGAAGGCCTTCTTAAAAAGTAGGCCAAATTTAAAGGAGCAGGTCTCCTAGACTCGTAATGCCCATACGCTAAGTTACTGGGCCTGGCAAACATTTTCTACTGTTGGGTACAACTCAACCTTTTCCTTAACAAGTATTTTACGCCCATCATAACCACCCACCCTTGTAAGGAATTTGTCACTGGCTGTAGCAGCACGGAACACGTTAACCCTGGTGATCTACTGGCAGCCGCTGATGAGACGTGGAGGAAGGCCTGATTCAAGACTAGGTCCAATTTAAAGGAGCGGGTCTCCTACACTTGGAATGCCAATACACGAAGTGCATGGGCTGACAAACATTTCCCCATGGGGTACATTTTTTGAAAATTTACTATGGGTATCATAGACACCATTGTCAAAAAATTGGACTGCCTGTAGCAGCACAGAAACCGGTATCCCTGGTGATCTACTGGTGAAGAATGAAGAGATATAATGATAAATCATACTGAAATCAAACAAATAAATAAAAAATGTGAATCCACCTATGAAAATAACAAAAGGGAGGGGCGAACACAGGTTCATAGATATGAAGCCAGTGTGTGTCCAACGAAATATATTTGTCCCTAGCAACAGCTCAGAGACAGGGATATAAATAATATTATAAAGTAATAGGATTTCACTATTTTTATATTGAAGAGGTATACACTATGTCATAAGAGGATGTTCCACAGATTGTAAAAAACGAAAATATAAGAATAAATTGCAACAATATACAGTACAGACCGAAAGTTTGGACACACCTTCTCATTCAAAGATTTTTCTGTATTTTCATGACTATTAAAATTGTACATTCACACTGAAGGCATAAAAACTATGAATTAACACATGTGGAATTTTATACTTAACAAAATAGTGTGAAACAACGGAAAATATGTCTTATATTCTAGGTTCTTCAAAGTAGCCACCTTTTGCTTTGATTACTGCTTTGCACACTCTTGGCATTCTCTTGATGAGCTTCAAGAGGTAGACACCGGAAATGGTCTTCCAACAGTCTTGAAGGAGTTCCCAGAGATGCTTAGCACTTGTTGGCCCTTTTGCCTTCACTCTGCGGTCCAGCGCACCCCAAACCATCTCGATTGGGTTCAGGTCTGGTGACTGTGGAGGCCAGGTCATCTGGCGTAGCACCCCATCACTCTCCTTCATGGTAAAATAGCTGCTAGGAAACCACTGCTAAGTACAGGCAACAAGCAGAAGAGACTTGTTTGGGCTAAAGAACACAAGGAATGGACATTAGACCAGTGGAAATCTGTGCTTGGGTCTGATGAGTCCAAATTTGAGATCTTTGGTTCCAACCACCGTGTCTTTGTGCGACGCAGAAAAGGTGAACGGATGGACTCTACATGCCTGGTTCCCACCGTCAAGCATGGAGGAGGAGGTGTGATGGTGTGGGGGTGCTTTGCTGGTGATACTGTTGGGGATTTATTCAAAATTGAAGGCATACTGAACCAGCATGGCTACCACAGCATCTTGCAGCGGCATGCTATTCCATCCGGTTTGTGTTTAGTTGGACCATCACTTTTTTTTCAGCAGTGACCCCAAACACACCTCCAGGCTGTGTAAGGCCTATTTGACCAAGAAGGAGAATGATGGGGTGCTACGCCAGATGACATGGCCTCCACAGTCACCAGACCTGAACCCAATCGAGATGGTTTGGGGTGAGCTGGACCGTAGAGTGAAGGTAAAAGGGCCAACAAGTGCTATGCATCTCTGGGAACTCCTTCAAGACTGTTGGAAGACCATTTCCGGTGACTACCTCTTTAAGCTCATCAAGAGAATGCCAAAAGTGTGCAAAGCAGTAATCAAAGCAAAAGATGGCTAATTTGAAGAACCTAGACTATAAGACATATTTTCAGTTGTTTCACACTTTTTTGTTAAGTATATAATTCCACATGTGTTAATTCATAGTTTTGATGCCTTCAGTGTGAATGTACAATTTTCATAGTCATGAAAATACAGAAAAATCTTTGAATGAGAAGGTGTGTCCAAACTTTTGGTCTGTACTGTACGTACATCTGATTTTTATGAGATTTCACCCTGGGGGAGTAACATTTGTTTTGGTTTCAAATTAGTAAGAGGCATCATAAAAACACCCTTGCAAAAATTGGACTTTCGTTTCGGGGTGCACTACCACTCCCAGCAATGGGGTACTGCAATGGGCACCAGGTTCGCACCGAGTTATGCAAATTTATATGTCGGTAAGTGGGAAGATGAAATCATTTATCCCAATGGCAAACTTCAGGCGAACCTGGTGCTCTGGCACTGCTTTATTGATTATATTGTTTTTATTTGGTCTGGTGGCCCTTTTTTATTGTCAAATTTTATTAACGAATTAAATAAAAATCAATATTTTTTAAACTTCACAGCTTCCACCAGTACTCAAAAAATTAATTTTTTAGATTTAGATATTTTTATAGTTAAAAACACGATACAGACCAGAATGTACCACAAACCTACTGATTCCAACAACTATATTTCACTAGACAGTTGTCACCTTCCCAGTTGGCTCTTGAATGTTCCCCAAAGCCAGTTCATCAGGACCCATTGGAACTGTTCAAATCTTCATGATTGTAAGCCCTTAACGACCAAGCCATTTTATAGGTTAATGACCAGGCCAATTTTTACATTTCTGACCACTGTCATTTTATGAGGTTATAACTCTGGAACGCTTCAACGGATCATAGCGATTCTGACATTGTTTTCTCGTGACATATTGTACTTCATGATAGTGGTAAAATTTCTTCGATTTATTATTTCGATTCTTCGTTTATTTATGAAAAAAACGGAAATATGGCGAACATTTTGAAAATTTTGCAATTTTCAAAATTTAATTTTTATGCCCTTAAATCAGAGAGATATGTCACAAAAAATAGTTAATAAATAACATTTCCTACATGTCTACTTTACATCAGCACAATTTTGGAACCAAATTTTTTTTTTGTTAGGAAGTTATAAGTGTTAAAATTTGACCAGCGATTTCTCATTTTTCCAACAAAATTTACAAAACCATTTTTTTTAGGTACCACATCACATTTGAAGTGAATTTGAGGGGTCAATATGACAGAAAATACCCAAAAGTGACACTATTCTAAAAACTGCACCCCTCAAGGTGTTAAAAGCCACATTCAAGAAGTTTATTAAACCTTTAGGTACTTCACAAGAATTGAAGCAATGTGGAAGGAAAAAATGAACATTTAACTTTTTTCCCCAAAATTTTTCTTTCAACACAATTTTTTAAATTTTGTCAAGGGTATCAGGAGAAAATGAACCACATTATTTGTTGTACAATTTCTCTTGAGTACACAGATACCCCATGTGTGGGGGAAAACCAATCTTTGGGCGCACGGCAGTGCTCAGAAGGGAAGGAGCATCATTTGAGATTTTGAATGTCAAATTGGCTGGAATCGAGAGCGGACACCATGTCGCGTTTGGAGAGCCCTTGATGTACCTAAACAGTGGAAAACCCCCATAAGTGCCCCCATTTTGGAAACTAGACCCCCCAAGGAACTTATCTAAATGTGTGGTGAGCACTTTGAACCCCCAAGGGCTTCACAAAAGGTTATAACGTAGAGACGTAAAAGTAAAAAATCATATTTTTTCCACAAAAATGATCTTTTCACCCCCAATTTTTATTTTTCAAAGGATAAAAGGATCCCAAAAGTTATTGTGCAATTTGTCCTGAGTAACTGATACCCCATACGTGGGGGTAAACCACTATTTGGGCGCATGGCAGAGCTCGGAAGGGAAGCAGCGCCATTTGACTTTTTTGGCTGGAATTGAGATTGGACTCCATGTCGCATTTGGAGAGTCCCTGATGTGCCTAAACAGTGGAAACCCGCCACAAGTGACCCCATTTTGGAAACTAGACCCCCCAAGGAACTTATCTAAATGTGTGGTGAGAGCTTTGAACCCCAAGGGCTTCACAGAAGGTTATAACTTAGAGCCGAAAATTAAAAAAATCATATTTTTTCCACAAAAATTATCTTTTCATCCCAATTTTTATTTTCCAAAGGATAAAAGGACCCCAAAAGTTATTTTGCAATTTGTCCTGAGTACGCTGATACCCCATATGTGGGGGTAAACCACTATTTGGGCGCATGGCAGAGCTCGGAAGGGAAGCAGCGCCATTTGACTTTTTTGGCTGGAATTGAGATTGGACGTCATGTCGCATTTGGAGAGCCCCTGATCTGCCTAAACAGTGGAAACCCCCCACAAGTGACCCCATTTTGGAAACTAGACCCCCTCAAGGAACTTATCTAGATGTGTGGTGAGAGCTTTGAACCCCCAAGGGCTTCACAGAAGGTTATAACGTAGAGCCGTAAAATTAAAAAATCATATCTTTTCCACAAAAATGATCTTTTCACCCCAATTTTATTTTCCAAAGGGTAACAGGACCCCAAAAGTTATTGTGCAATTTGTCCTGAGTACGCTGATACCCCATATGTGGGGGTAAACCACTATTTTGATGCATGGCAGAGCTCGGAAGGGAAGGAGCGCCGTTTTCGAATGCAGACTTTGATGGAATGGTCTGCGGGTGTCATGTCGTGCTTGGAGAGCCCCTGATGTGCCTAAACAGTAGAAACCCCGCATAAGTGACTCCATTTTGGAAACTAGACCCCCCAAGGAACTTATCTAGATGTGTGGTGAGCACTTTGAACCCCCAAGGGCTTCACAGAAGTTTATAACGTAGAGCCGTGAAAATAAAAAAATCATATTTTTTTCCACAAAAATAATCTTTTTGCCCCCAAATTTTTATTTTTATAAGGGTAACAGGAGAAATAGGACCCCAAAAGTTGATGTGCAATTTGTGCTGAGTACGCTGATGCTGATATGTGGGGGGAACCACTGTGATCGCCTTACTGCGATCTTTGGGAGGCAGAATGAACAAATCCACTAAAGGTGAAGAATTGGTTTTTTTTTTACGCCATTCCTCGTGTGGTATTAGTGATTAGGCGACTTTATTTTTCGGGTTGGTGCGATTACAGCAAAACCAGATTTACATCCTTTTTTCATGTTTAGCTTCTGTCACACACTAAAAGATGCTTTTTTTTTGTAAGAATTTTTTGTAAGAAATTTTTGCATCGCTGTATTTTGAGAGCTATAATTTTTACATATTTCGGCCGACAGAGCTATCTGTGGGGTTATTTTTTACGGGACGAGCTCACGTTTTTATTGGTACCATATTCGGGCACATAATGAACAAAAACCAGCAATTCAGGAATTGTTTTTTTTTTTTTTTTTTTCTCCATTCCGCGTGTGGTAAAATTAATAAAGCAGCTTTATTTTTCGGGTCACTACAATTACAGCGCTACCTCATTTATATATTTTTTTTATGTTTTGGCGTTTTTTATACAATAAAAAATTTTATAGAAAAAATAATTATTTTTGCATCAGTTTATTCCGCGAGCTATAACTTTTTATTTTTTTCGCTGATTATGCTGTGTAGGGGCTTGTTTTTTGCAGGACAAGATGACGTTTTCAGCGATACCATGTTTATTTATATCCGTCTTTTTGATCGCGTGTTATTACACTTTTTCCAAGCGGTATGATGATACCGCTTGGAAAAAGTATAATTTACTATTTTTTTGTGTTTTTTTATGGCTTTCACTGAAGGGGTTAACTATGGTTACGCTTTTATAGATGGGATTTTTACGGACGCGGCGATACCAAACATGCATTTTTTTTTCTGTTTTTTTATTA
This sequence comes from Oophaga sylvatica, assembly GCA_033576555.1. Lineage (NCBI taxonomy): Eukaryota > Metazoa > Chordata > Amphibia > Anura > Dendrobatidae > Oophaga > Oophaga sylvatica. The sequence goes on along the minus strand of JARQOD010000003.1, from coordinate 289,595,256 downwards.
CATAAAAATGTATATTTTATAGGGGAATTTTTTTTATTATTTTTTAATATTTATTTTACAAATTTTTTAAAAAAATGCTTTTTTTACCTTGTCCCTTTATGGGACTTTCACTTTTTTACTTTTGAATGCATTGTACCTATGGTGAAAGCTGCTGTGACCATGGTCACAGCGGCTATCCGTAGCTAGATGACCCAGAGGTTGTCATGACAACCCCCAAGTCATCAAGGCAGGGATCAGGCCCTGCAAATACATTGCAGGGCGCCGATCTGAGGCAGAGGGAGCTCCCGACCCTCTGCCTCTCCCCCTGAGCTCTGCGATCACGCTCGATCGCAGCAGTCAGGGGGTTAACAGCCAGGGGCGGCGGGGGCGCCGCTCCCGGATATCAGTGCAGGAAGCTCTGCCGCTGCAGCGCTGAGCTCCTGCACTGATCGGGCAGAAGAGGCTGAAATTTCAGCCTCTTCTGCCTGATCGCTGCTGTGTTTGGTCAGTCAGATTGACTGACCAATCACAGCGCTGTGGGTGCGGGGACCGGCGGCAAAGGTCCCCGCACCGCTTGCTGTGCCTGTCAGCTGTCTGTGACAGCTGTCGGCACTGAACTACCACTGCCTGTTTACACGCAGTGGTAGTTCAAAGGCTGGACTTGCACAGTCCGTCAAGGTGCCAAAACTGACACCTTGTCATGACGGACTGTGCACGTCCATGGACATTAAGGGGTTAATAATGAGGCCAATACCCTGATTGAATGGTTCCAACAAAAAGGATATAGAAAAGATGTTTTATTAAAAACAAAGGGATTAGTAGAACAGGTGCCACAAGAACAACGGATAGTACAGAGAGTAAGATCAGATAACAATATGATCATTGAGGATATCCCCATTATAACGCAATATAATGCTAATAGCAAGATTTTAAGAAAAATTGTGTGTAGACACTGGGATATCTTGAAGGAGGATAAAACCATTGGAGAGACATTACCACAACGACCTCGTTTTATCTATAGGAAGGCTAAAAATGTAGGTAATCTGATAGCTTCCACGTTTCCCAGATCTTTGACTGCTGGTTCCTTTTATATAAGACAGCCACCCTTTGTTTTTTTTCCTTGTAAGAAATGCAGACCATGTAAAAAACTCAGAACCACTAGGCAATCTAGCATTACCCATCAATCCACACAAATTGATATCAAAGACTTTATCACATGCTCCACAAACGGTGTGATTTATGGCATCACATGCCCTTTTGGCAAATTGAACATAGGACGTACCATACGCCCTATGAATATAAGAATAGGAGAACATCTGCGGAATATCAATAATAAATTTATGAGCCATCCGTTATCGCAACATTTTCTAAAACATCATGGAGGCTCACTGAGCAACATAAAAGTTACAGGTATCAAAATTGTGAGGAAGAATTGGAGAAGAGGGAATTTCATTCATCAGATGTCCAGAGAGGAGAGTAAATGGATTTTGAGATGAATACTCTTGCTCCTAATGGTCTAAATAGTGAAATAGAGCTATTTGCTTTTAATACATAATTGGAATGATATATAAAGCGCACATGATGTGCACAGGACCATCCCTGACGAAGGAATCAGCAGTATTCCGAAACGCGTAGGAATTTTGGTCCTCTGTGCGCTCCATAGCCGTTCACGTGCTTAGTCACGTGACAGTGACGTCACGCAAGGTCATTCAGCTTGTGTGCACCTTGCCGGCTTAGTTACATACTTCGTTCCGACGCTGCCTTGTTTTTTGCAGCGTGACTCATCTTAGGGGCTTCCGTCACCGGCCGGTATGGTGCCCCTACTACTAGGAACCTTCAGTTTGTATTCACCAACGCATTGAGAAGAGAGCAATATATTTTTCATTCTATGGACTGTTTCTCTGCATCACCAACAGGACCTTCTGATCATTTGGACTAATTCCTGTGGCTATCATCACACCTAAATAAATGTACTCATATTTCTATGTGCCACACTTAAATGCAGTTTCTTTTTTTTCCATGTGCCACGAGTACTTTTGTATTAATCTCTTCAGCTATCACCAGATCTTGAAACAGACCTTTTTTTTTTTCTCCTATGTCTATATGTTATCATTCAAGTATTAAAAGCAACGCTTACTTCTTTCCCACATCTTATACTTGTTTGTTCCTATCTCTTCTAACGCAAATTTTTATTATTTACTGATTCAAAACTAGGCCCAATTAAAAGGAGCCGGTCTCCTATACTTGGAATGCCCTTACAGTGGCTGGCAAACATTTCCTCCTGGGGTAGATATCAACATAGTGTGTAAATTGTTTTTTAGGGGCATCATAAACATCTTGCTAAACTGTAACATGTTTTCATAGACAGTTGCTGCTGGGAAAGTGCAGGTTTTTTAGGAACAATATGGCGGACGAATCGTTGGATGAAGTGATCAGGAAAAAGGGAATCGTGATGACAGGAATGGGAATGTACATGATTAATAACAGCAGTGTCTATGAGAGAGCCAGGATGCAGCCTAAAATGATTCGTTGTTTAGCCACCATCAATTACCAGAATCGGTGTAATAGATGCGCGTAGCAGACTCGGCCTAAGAAATGCTCATCCAAAACATGTTGCCAAACATGCACGTGTCTGTGTAAAGGGCAAAGTGCAACATGTTCGTGAGATGCTGAATTACAGAAAGCAGATCAGTGTCGGAGGAAAACCAAACAAACTGATGGATGCTCGTGAAAAACTAAGTTTAAAGAGGAGTGCACCATCCTTAACTATAAACATACCCTTGGCACAAGCTTCTTCATCTTCAACCATACATATTACCAATATGATAGAGGAGCGGGTCTCCTAGAATCGCAATGCTCATACACTAAGTTGGTGGGCCTGGCAAACATTTTCCCCTGTGGGGTACAGCTCAACCTTTTCCATAACAAGTATTTTACACCCATCATAACCACCCACCCTGTTAGGAATTTGACACTGGCTGTAGCAGCACGGAACACGTTAACCCTGGTGATCTACTGGCAGCCGCTGATGAGACGTGGAGGAAAGCCTGATTCAAGACTAGGTTCAATTTAAAGAAGCGGGTCTCCTACACTTGGAATGCCCATACACAAAGTGCATGGGCTGACAAACATTTCCCCATGGGGGTACATTTTTTGAAAATTTACTATGGGCATCATAGACACCATTGTCAAAAAATTGGACTGCCTGTAGCAGCACAGAACCCGGTATCCCTGGTGATCTAGTGGTGAAGAATGAGGAGATATAATGATAAATCATACTGAAATCAAACAAATAAATAAAAAATGTGAATCCACCTATGAAAATAACAAAAGGGAGGGGCGAACACAGGTTCATAGATATGAAGCCAGAGTGTGTCCAACGAACTATGTTTGTCTCTAGCAACAGCTCAGAGACAGGGATATAAATAATAATATAAAGTAATAGGATTTCACTATTTTTATATTGGAGAGGTATACACTATGTCATAAGAGGATGTTCCACAAATGGTAAAAATGGAAAATATAAGAATAAATGGCAACAATATACAGTACAGACCAAAAGTTTGGACACACCTTCTCATTCAAAGATTTTTCTGTATTTTCATGACTATTAAAATTGTACATTCACACTGAAGGCATACAAACTATGAATTAACACATGTGGAATTATATACTTAACAAAATAGTGTGAAACAACTGAAAATATGTCTTATATTCTAGGTTTTTCAGAGTAGCCACCTTTTGCTTTGATTACTGCTTTGCACACTCTTGCCATTCTCTTGATGAGCTTCAAGAGGTAGACACCGGAAATGGTCTTCCAACAGTCTTGAAGGAGTTCCCAGAGATGCTTAGCACTTGTTTGCCCTTTTGCCTTCATTCTGCGGTCCAGCTCACCCCAAACCATCTTGAATTGGGTTCAGGTCTGGTGACTGTGGAGGCCAGGTCATCTGGCGCAGCACCCCATCACTCTCCTTCATGGTAAAATAGCTGCTAGGAAACCACTGCTAAGGACAGGCAAAAAGCAGAAGAGACTTGTTTGGGCTAAAGAACACAAGGAATGGACATTAGACCAGTAGAAATCTATGCTTGGGTCTGATGAGTCCAAATTTGAGATCTTTGGTTCCAATCACCGTGTCTTTGGTGTGACGCAGAAAAGGTGAACGGATGGACTCTACATGCCTGGTTCCCACCGTCAAGCATGGAGGAGGAGGTGTGATGGTGTTGGGGTGCTTTGCTGGTGACACTGTTGGGGATTTATTCAAAATTGAAGGCATACTGAACCAGCATGGCTACCACAGCATCTTGCAGCAGCATGCTATTCCATCCGGTTTGCGTTTTGTTGGACTATCATTTTTTTTTCAACAGGACAATGACCCCAAACAGAACTCCAGGCTGTGTAAGGCCTTTTTGACCAAGACGGAGAGTGATGGGGTGCTACGCCAGATGACCTGGCATCCAGTCACCAGACCTGAACCCAATCGAGATGGTTTGGGGTGAGCTGGACCGCAGAGTGAAGGCAAAAGGGCCAACAAGTGCTATTCATCTCTGGGAACTCCTTCAAGACTGTTGGAAGACCATTTCCAGTGACTAACTCTTGAAGCTCATCAAGAGAATGCCAAAAGTGTGCAAAGCCGTAATCAAAGCAAAAGATGGCTACTTTGAAGAACCTAGAATATAAGACATATTTTCAGTTCTTTCACACTTTTTTGTTAAGTATATAATTCCACATGTGTTAATTCATAGTTTTGATGCCTTCAGTGTGAATGTACAATTTTCATAGTCATGAAAATACAGAAAAATCTTTGAATGAGAAGGTGTGTCCAAACTTTTGGTCTGTATTGTACGTACATCTCATTTTTATGAGATTTCACCCTGGGGGAGTAACATTTGTTTTGGTTTCAAATTAGTAACGGGCATCATAAAAACACCCTTACAAAAATTGGACTTGCTGTAGCAGCACAGAATACTTTCACCCTGGTGTTGTATTGGTTGTGGATGATGAGGATGAGAATAAGGAAGAGGATAACACCAAACAGACCAAATCAGGAAGCTGATACTCATGTGTGGTTGTGAAGAGGTGCATGAGAATACACCTCCACAAAAAAGACAATGTTTTTGAGGTTATACTTCGCTGATTGCATTCGGTGGTGTACAGAAGTCTTGCCCAATCCAGCCCTTGTTCATTTTTATAAAAGTCAGCCTGTCTGTGCTTATTTGTTATAATTCCACCAGCGGCACTAAAAACCCGCTCTGATGGAACGCTAGCAGCAGGGCAGGCCAGGACCTCCAAGGCATAGAGAGCCAGTTCATGCCACGTGTCCAGCTTGGATACCCAATAATTAAAAGGCACAGAGGAATCCAGGAGGACGTTTGTACGATCTGCAAGGTACTCCCTCACTATCTTCACAAACATTGCACTTCCTGTGGCAGCACCCCTTGACTCTGTGGCAGCACGATGGGAGGGTCTGAGAAAACTGTCCCAGAACTTTGCCACTGTTCCCCTGCCTTAGCTGGATTGTACTTCTGCCTCTCTCGCTTGGACTCCTTGGCTGTACAACAAACTCTGACATCTGCTGCCATGATTTTCACATGGGAATTTTTTCAGTAATTCCACAACAAGGGCCCTCTGGTACAGCAACATTTTTGTACATCTGTCAGCCTCTGGAAGAAGATATTGAACATTTTCCTTGTGGCGTGGGTTTAGAAGTGTCACCAACCAGTAATGAGTGTCAGCGCAAATTCTTTGAATGCGAGGGTCACGGGAAACGCAGGGCAACATAAAGTCAGCCATGCAAGCCAGACTACTAACAGCTAAGACTTCCGTGTCCTCACCAACAGGACTACTGACCATGCTGTCCTCCTCCTCCTCATCCTCCTCCTCCCTGTCCTCAGGCCATCGCCGCTAAACAGATGGTATGACAGCTGTGCTTGTAGTACCTTCTATAGCGCATTAAAGTAGCTCCTGTTTTTCCTCCTCCTCCTTATTGTCTACCAATCCACGTTGCAACGACATGAGGCTCGGCTGAGTGTAATCACCCTGTATGGTTCCTTGCTCCGTGTCCTTGTGCTCTGCCTGCAATGCATCATTTTTAATTGTGAGCAGAGAGGTTTTCAGAATGCTGAGAAGCGGGATGGTGACGCTAATTATGGCGTCATTGCAGCTCACAATCTTGGTGCAGTCCTCCAAGTTCTGGAGGATGGTACATATTTCTGACATCCATATCCACTCCTGAGGTCTTATGCGTGGAGTCTGAACTGAATATCGACGGCCTTGTTGATGCTGGTAGTCAACAACTGCCCTCTTCTGCTCAAAAATCCTTTCCAATATATGCAGTGTAGAGTTCCAACATGTGGGGACATCACTCAATGTTATGTTCTGCTACAAGCACTAAGGAAAGAAGGGATATCTGTCCCTACGATAGAACTAAGCTAGATCCCTACGATGTAACGGGGAACCTGATCCTGCGATCAGACCTTCTAAAGTCCTCAGCTAGTCTGTACGAAGACCTATAGATGCGAGGGAGGGATCCCTACAAGAACTAGGGACTGGGAGAAAGATGGACATCTCCTAACAGAAGTTGTAGCAGTAAAAGACAAACAAACAACATAGAACATAGAGGTCCGAAGACCAAGCAAAACTAATTGAGTAAGGTAACAAAGCACCTGGCTAACTTAAGAGTAGAAATTACAATGAAGTCCAGCAAAGCCAGAAGGGCCGAGCAGGATTAAATAGGTAAAAAAGGTCATGTGACCAGCAAGATAGAAAAAACCTAACAGGAGAGTTCTAACAGAACCCCCCCTTCTAAGAGGATCCTCTGGATCCCCTAGGCCCAGGCTTACCCGGAAACCTCTTGTGAAACGCTCTGACAAGTCTGGACGCAGAAACATCATCCGCCCTCACCCATGAGTTATCCTCGGGTCCAAAACCCTTTCAAGCGACGAGATGCTGCAAACTCCCTCTATACCATCTAGAATTTAGGATGCGGGAAATTTCATATTCCCCGTCCTCCACCACTGGGGAACAGTGGCAGAGGCGTCTCCATCCGACACATCAGCTCTTTTCAACAGAGAAACATGAAACACCGGATTAATCTTCCAGGAGGTATGAACCTCCAACCTAACAGCAGATTGGTTAACAACCTGAAGCACCTTAAAGGGCCCTACAAACTTGGGACCCAATTTTTTTAGAAGGAATCCTCAACCGCAGATTCTTAGAGGACAACCAAACCATGTCACCAATAGCAAACAAAACCTCTTGCCGTTTCCTATCAAAGTACCTTTTAGATTTTCTGTTAGCCTCCTGAAGATTACCACGCACATCCGTCCAAACTCTCTCCAAATCACCGGAAAAATTCTCCTCTTCAGGCACGGCCGATACCAATTTGGAGAATGACCCAAACGACGGATGTCTCCCAGTACAACAAAAAAAAGGCGAACAACCAGCAGAAGAGGATGTATGGTTGTTAAGAGCAAATTCAGCAAGTGGCAGAAACTCAGACCACCCCTCTTGATTGTCTGCCACAAAATAACACAAGAACTGCTCAACATCCCGGTTTTTCCTTTCTGTCTGGCCATTAGACTCAGGATGATATCCGGATGAAAACGACAAATGAACTCCCAACCTATCACAAAAGGCGCGCCAAAAACGAGCCACGAACTGAGGTCCCCTATCAGAAACAATGTCAGTAGGAACGCCATGTAGTCTGACAATCTCCTTGACAAAGGCATTAGCGAGAGTCTTAGCGCAGGGCAGTTTGATGAAAGGAACCAAGTGACACATCTTGCTACGACCACCCAGATGACAGTGAAACCCTCAGAGGTGGGAAGGTCAGTAATAAAGTCCATAGCCAAATGTGTCCAAGGTGCACTAGGGATCTCCAGAGGGCAAAGCAACCCCGCAGCAGGAGTATGTGAAGACTTAGATCTAGCACACACAGTGCATTGACGCACCCACTTAATGACTTCCTTCTGCCATCCAGGCCACAAAAAACTGCGAACCACAAGTCTCTTGGTCTCAGAGATTCCAGGATGACCTGCCAACCGAGACTCATGACACTCAACAAACAAATTTCTCCTAAAGGTCCCAGGCACAAACAACCTCCCATGGGGAGTGTTAGATGGGGCATTCTCCTGTGCTTTAATAATCTCATCTTCCAACACAGAGTCCAAAGCAGCAATCACAACCCCTTCTTGTAAAATGTTCTCCTCCTCCTCAGCACCGACCATGGGAGAAAAGCTGCGAGACAAAGCATTGGCTTTAACATTCTTAGTACCTGGGATGTAAGTAACGGAAAAATTAAACCGCGAGAAAAACAGTGCCCACCTAGCCTGATGGGCATTCAAGCGTTTGGCAGCATCAAGATAGATCAGATTTTTATGATCAGTGAAAACCTGAATGGGAAATTCAGCACCTTCCAAGACGCCAGTGTTCAAATGCGAGTTTAATGGCCAACAATTTCCGATTACCAATATCGTAATTCAGTTCAGTCTCAGAAAATTTTTTTGAAAAAAAGGCACAGGGATGTACTCCATCCCTGTTTTCCTGAGACAACACTGCGCCGACCCCCACAGAAGAAGCATCAACCTCAACCAAAAACGGTTTAGTCACATCAGGCTGCATAAGGATGGGAGCAGAGCTGAACCTCTCCTTTAGAAACACAAAAGCTTCAATGGCCTCAGTAGTCCACTGAACCGTATTACCACCTTTCCTGGTGAGATCGGTCAGTGGTTTGACAATAATAGAAAAATTTTTAATGAATTTTCTATAATAATTTCCGAAACCCAAAAACCTCTGTAACGATTTCAAACCAATAGGCCTAGGCCATTCCTGCACAGCTTGAACTTTCACCGGGTCCATCTCAAAACCTTCGCTGGAGATAATGTAGCCCAAAAAACTAATTCTCTGTACAGCGAACTCACATTTCTCTAGCTTAGCAAAAAGCGAATTGTCAATTAATAACTGTAATACCTCACAAACGCTCCGCCAATGAGACTCCAGATCCGGCGAATAAATCAAAATGTCATCCAAATACACAACCACATTTTTGCCGATCAAAGGTCTAAGGATGTCATTAATAAGATTCTGAAAAAATGCAGGAGCATTGGTAAGACCAAAAGGCATAACCAGATTCTCAAAATGACCCACAGGAGTGTTAAAAGCAGTCTTCCATTCGTCACCCTCCTTCATGCGCAACAAATTGTATGCCCCCCGAAGATCAATTTTAGAGAACCACTTGGCCCCCGCTAACTGGTTAAACAAATCAGGAATCAATGGCAGTGGGTAAGGATTTCGTACAGTAATTTTATCAATCTCACGAAAGTCCAGACAAGGACGTAAACCGCCGTCCTTTTTTTTAACAAAAAAAATCCAACAGCCACAGGAGACTTGGAAGGCCTAATGTGACCGGCGGCCAAGATTGTCTGTATGTATTCCTCCAAAGCCTTTCTCTCAGGAATAGTAAGATTAAATAAACGACTTTTAGGGAGAGTCGCTCCAGGGACAAATTCAATAGTACAATCATAGTCTCTATGGGGAGGTAAAATCTGCGATTCCTTCTCAGAAAAAACTTTCCAAAAATCCTGAATAGGTACAGGTAATTCCCCTTTATCCACAGCAGCAATACGCCCGTTACAACACTTGTCATAACACTTAGGGCTCCAGGACTTAATTTCATTGGTAGACCAATCCAGTACAAGATTGTGCAATTTTAACCAGGGTAACCCCAAAACCACCGGAGAAGGCAAATTATTCAAAACTACCAAATCCAAATTCTCTTGGTGAAAACCATTAATAATGAGGGGAAATTCACAGACCTTGTGAGTAACATTCTTCAAGGGAGAGCCATCAACAGAAACCACGGTAATAGGGGATGACAAAGGTTTGGGTTTTAATTTAAGTTTTTCCAAGAATCCCCCATCAATCACATTCAGAGTAGAACCACAATCGACAAATACCCTAAATTCCATTAATTCTTCCTGAGCAGCAGTAGAGGCAGAAAGAAAGACACCCTTAGTGTTTAAACAGGCTATACGGGCGGAACTGACCTCTTTTTTTTTTTTTTTCTTTGTTCATGCGAAGCACATAGTTCTTAATGAAATGGTCAGATTTGCCACAATAAAAGCACAAGCCTTCAGAAAACCTGCGGTCTTTTTCCTGAGAGCGGGGTGCCATCGCTCCAATCTCCATCGGCTTTCCAATGTCCGTACAGACCCTCTCAAGACTTGGAGCTGACATGGCAGAGGATTTACTCTCATTAACCCTTGCACGCAGTCTCCTATCCACCCGTATAGCTAATTGCATAGACTCCTGCAAGTTACCAGGTGTGGGATAAGCAATCAGCAAATCTTTAACCCTTTCACCTAGCCCTGCAAGAAACAAACTTTTCAAAGCTGAATCGTTCCACCCCACCTGAGTAGACCACCGACGGAAGTGAGTACAATATTTTTCCACATTACCTGATCCCTGCCTCAAACGTCTCAATTCTGTCTCAGCCTATGAGACACGATCAGGATCATCATACAATAACCCCAGAGCAGAAAAAAAACTATCCACTGATCTAAAGCATGGATCACTAGGTTGCAGAGAAAAGGCCCATTCCTGAGGTTCTTTGAGCAAAAGTGACATTATGAACCCTATGCGCTGCGATTCATCACCAGAGGATTTGGGTCTCAAAAGAAAATACAACAAGCAAGCATTTTTAAAAGAAAAAAAATCTTGTTGTTCATCAAAAAATAAATCAGGCAAACGTACCTTTGGCTCCACGAAATGTGCTCCAGAACAACTACTCACGTGTTGCTGGAGCTCGGCCACCTCCAGAGAGAGTCCCTGCAGGCGTTGAGCCAAGTCCTGAACCGACACCTTGATGGAAACTGGAAATCTTTCCTTAGAGATATTTTTGGGCTGGACTTACTGTTATGTTCTGCTACAAGCACTAAGAAAGAAGGGACATCTGTCCCTACAATAGAACTAAGCTAGATCCCTACGATGTAACGGGGAACCTGATCCTGCGATCAGACCCGCTAAAGTCCTCAGCTAGTCTGTACGAAGACCTATAGATGCGAGGGAGGGATCCCTACAAGAACTAGGGACTGGGAGAAAGATGGACACCTCCTAACAAAAGTTGTAGCAGTAAAAGACAAACAAACAACATAGAACATAGAGGTCCGAAGACCAAGCAAAACTAATTGAGTAAGGTAACAAAGCACCTGCTAGCTTAAGAATAGAAATTACAATGAAGTCCAGCAAAGCCAGAAGGGTGGAGCAGGATTAAATAGGTAAAAAAGGTCATGTGACCAGCAAGATAGAAAAAACCTAACAGGAGAGTTCTAACACTCAACAGTCGGTGAGCCTGAAGATGCAAATGCTGCTGAAGCTATCCAACCAACAACCATTTCATACTGCTCTGGCTTCAATAGTGGTGTGCTGTGGTCTCCTAGAAACTGGGACAGGAAGGTCGAGCGCGAAGATGTGGTTTTTTGCTGTGACCCACTTTCAGCTTGGCCACGGCCTCATCCTCTGCATGCCCCATCAGCATCACGTCCACTTCCCAGTCCCTAGCCTTGCCAATTTTAAATGGACTACTCAAATATTTGAAAAGCTCAATACAAATGGATTTATTTGTTGAAAAATTATATGTGATCAGTATGTCTGAAAAGCGAAGGTTTTTCCAACACAGATACACCAGGCCTTAGCCTGAGATAATAGACTGTATTAATTTTTTGGGTTATGTTTTTTGTTACTGTTTGAAAACAATAAAAAATGAGTAGAACCAGGATAGCAGACAGAACTATGCAACGTATGCCTGCGAAGCAAAGATTTTTACACCACAGATACACCAGGCCTCAGCCTGAGATCACAGACTGTATTAATTTTTTTTTATTTTTTGGATAAAAAAAGACTGCTTGATATAACGAGAGTGACAGAGTGCCCAAAAAAAGGGAAGTTAGGCCTAAAATGCCTCAGTTTTTGGCACACGGATGCATAAGGCATGTCACAGATAGACCCCACTGTAAAATGTGGCCTTTTTTAAAAAAAATAATTCAACATAGTGCTGTATATAAGTACTGTGACACCAAGGACAAAAAAGAAAAGTAGCGTACACTGGCCAAACTTTCAGCACACACAGATATGAGCTGTGTGTGTCTTGATTTTTTGGGGGCTTAATACTGGTGTATATAAGTACTGTCACACCCTGGCCAAAAAAAGAAAAGTGGCATACTCTGGACAAGCTTTCAGCATGCACAGATATGGGCTGGCACGGAGATGCCACACCATAAAATCTGTGGCCTGTATTCCAATTACACCTGAGCCTAGCTATATACAGCCAATATACAGTATCATACAGTTAGCAGCAGCAGCAGCACCAGAACACAGGAAGGGAATGGACCCTCTTGATGTACAGTCCCTGACAGAAGTTATGTCGCTTATCCATGTTATGCAAATCAAAGCTTATAACCTGACGTTAAATTCATCCATTGGTTTTATAAATTACTCTTTTGAAAGCTGAAACCCTCCCAAATTTGGTTTAGGTTAAAAAAATAAATTGGCATCAATGCTGAAATATTGATCATTTAATGAACACAGAATGGTCAGGTTTTGGCAAGACAAAAGTTTTGTCACCTGGTCATATAATGCACCCAATCCTAGTTTAATTCCTCTCAAGTGCTCAGTAAATGATCGGTTAATTAGTGGGTGTGTATAAAAAGAAACCCAGCACCCCAGACCTTCATTTGAACTGCAACTTGAGCTCTGACAACATGCCAAAAATCCACCCTGCGACCAAATCCTTGATTATCAGGAGGCTGAAGACCAGATCCACTGCAGAGGTGGCTGGCACCTTTGGTGTGTCTCAGCGTCAAGTACAAACAATTAAAAAAAGATTTGAAGAGACTGGAGATGGGTTTGACAAGCCCAGGTCCGGCAGACCCCGCAAGGCAACTGCTCAGGAGGAACGTTTGTTTGTTAGAAAATCCAAAGCAAGCCCCTCTTCCACTGCAGGAGAGCTCCAACAGGCCTGGTCACCTCAAGTCCCTGTGTCAACTAAAACAGTTTGTAGGATTCTGTCTTGAAATGGACTCCATGGTCGAGTTAGTGCCCAGAAGCCAGCACTAAACAAAAGGCAAATAAAAAACCATGTGGCATTTGCGAAGTCCCACAGCCTGCTAAACAGATGGACGCTGGAAAAGTGGCAGAAGGTGGATTTCTCTGATGAATCTTCAGTAGAATTACACCACAGCTGCCGCAAATACTGCAGGAAACCTACTGGAGCCTATATGGATCCAAAATACACACAGAAAACAGTTAAATTTGGTGGTGGAAAGATCATGGTCTGGGGTTAAATTCAGTATGGGATGTGCGAAACATTTGCAAGGTGGAAGGCAATATCAATAGCCTAAAATATCAAGAAGTATTAGCTACCTCTTACATTCCAAATCATAAAAGGGGTCAAATTTTGCAGCAGGATGGTGCTCCATAACATACATCCATCTCTAGAACAAAGTTCCTCCAGACAAAAAAGATCAAGGTGCTCAATGACTGGCCAGCCCAGTCACCAGACATGAACATCATTGAGCATGTTTGGGGTAGGATGAAAGAGGAAGCTTGGAAGACAAAACCAAGGAATCTAGATGAACATGTAAGACTGCATTCTTTGCTATTCCTGATGACTTCATTAATAAATTGTATGAATCATTGTTGAACCGCATGGATGCAGTCCTTCAAGCTCATGGAAGTCACACAAAATATTAAATATGACTCTAATAGCACCACAACTTAATTCACCAATATTATGCAACATATATTTGTATTTTAAGATAATTATTTGTTTGAATATCACATTACTTTCTGTGGGCGACAAAACTTTTGTCTTGCCAAAATCTGACCATTCTATGTTCTTTAAATGATCAATATTTCAGCACTGATGCCCATTTATTTTCTTAACCTAAACCAAATTTGGGAGGGTTTCAGCTTTCAAAAGAGTAATTTATAAAACCAATTGATGAATTTAACGTCAGGTTATAAGCTTTGATTTACATAACATGGATAAGCGACATAACTTCTGTCAGGGACTGTATGCAATGATCTACATAGACACATACAGTGCCTGCAGGCCTTGCACTGATGTGTATAGAGCGAAGTACACTCCCTACCTAACACTGGAACCTATATACTCCGGAATTAGTCCTTCGAAGGACTGTTGGGTTATCTGGATTTGAGTAGTTTAGGATGGTAGACTCCACACTGACTAAGAAATCACCAAATCTGACCCTATCTCGGCAGCAGCTCTCCCTACACGATCTCAATCTGGAGCTGAATAGCCGAGCAGGGCGGCATCTGGTCTCTTATAACCCTGATAATGCTGTGCAGCCAGCCAATCACTGCACGACCACAACAAAGATGGCTGCGGCGTTTCATTGCCTGGCAGACAATCCCTGCAGCATGATTGGCTCTCTAAAGTCCGCCAAAAATGCTGGGTGGATACCCGAGTTCCCGCCAAGTAATCCCGGAAATGCTCGGTGCTCGCCGAGTGCACCAAGTACCGCGATACTCGGGCGAGTAACGTAGTAGTGGCAAGTACGTTCGCTCATCACTAGTCATCACTATTCTTAAAGGGCCATTATTAAACAGTGGGTCTCCTATGCTGTTATTGCCTATGCATTGAGTGGCTGGGCTGCCAAAAATTAGGACACACCCAATACCCCTTTGATGAGACGTACAGGAGGGCATCATGAAAAAGTGTTCCAGTTATAAGAAAATAGGTCAACCATAATGTTAGCCTATGTATTGAATGCAAGGCCCGCCCTGCCACAAAATCACATTCACCCCAATAAGCCTTTGAACCCCAATAAGCCTTTGACTCAGGTACTGGATGGCCACAGTAAAACCAAGTTCACATTATTCTTTTGGTACTGCCATACTGTTAGCCTATGCACTGAATGTATGGCCCGCCCTGCCACAAAGTCACATGCACCCCAATAAGCCTTTGAATCCAGGTACTGGATGGCCACCTGAAAGCATTGTTCCTACTAATTTGTTACTCCCATATTGTTTGGCTACGCAGTGAATTGTTGAGCCTGAAGAACCTGCATTGGAAAATGTCAGTGTTGAGGCTAAAGACCCGGCATTATACAATTGCAGTGTTGATGTTAAAGACCCTGCAGTGGAAAATTGCAGTGTTCACGCTGAAGACCCAGCATTGGACAATTGCATTGTTGATGCTATAGACCCAGCAGTGGACAATTGCAGTGTTGATGCTGAAGACCCGGCAGTGGACATTTGCCGTCTTGATGCTAAAGACCCAGTGGTGGAAAATTACAGTGTTGACACTGAAGACCTGGCAGTGGACAATTGCAGTGCTGATGATAAAGATCCAGTGGTGGAAAATTGCAGTGTTGACGCTAAAGACTCGGCAGTGGACAACTGCAGTGTTGATGATAAAGACCCAGTGGTGGAAAATTGCAGTGTTGATGCTGAAGAGCCGGGAGTGGACAATTGCAGTGTTGATGCTAAAGACCCAGTGGTGGAAAATTGCAGTGTTGACACTGAAGACCCGGCAGTGGACAACTGCAGTGTTGATGCTAAAGACCCAGTGGTGGAAAATTGCAGTGTTGACACTGAAGACCCGGCAGTGGACAACTGCAGTGTTGATGATAAAGACCCAGTGGTGGAAAATTGCAGTGTTGACGCTGAAGACCCGGGAGTGGACAATTGCAGTGATGATACTAAAGACCCAGCGGTGGAAAATTGCAGTGTTGACGCTGAAGACCCGGCAATGGACAATTGCAGTGTTGATGCTAAAGACCCAGCTGTGCACAATTGCAGTATTGATTCTAAAGACACTGCAGTGGAAAATTGCAGTGTTGATGCTAAATACCAAGCAGTGGACAATTTCAGTGTTGACGCTAAAGACCCTGCAGTGGACAATTTCAGTGTTGATGCTAAAGACCCAGCGGTGGAAAATTGCAGTGTTGATGCTGAAGACCCGTCAGTGGACAATTGCAGTGTTGATGCTAAAAACCCAGCTGTGGAAAATTGCAATGTTGATGCTAAAGACCCTGCAGTGGACAATTGTAGTGTTGACGCTGAATACCCGGCAGTGGACAATTGCAGTGTTGATGCTGAATACCCGGCAGTGGACAATTGCAGTGCTGAGGCTGAAGACCCAGCAGTGGACAATTGCAGTGTTGATGCTAAATACCCAGCGGCAGGGCCGGCGTCAGCACCTGGCATACCTGGGCAAGTGCCGGGGCCCTGAGCAGGTGGGGGGCCCACTCGCCGTTGGGCACCCCGGCGCCCGTTAGTGGAGGAGAGCGGTGTCAGCGCCGCCACTGGGCCCTCCCCGCTTGCTCAGGTGTTGTGAATAGGCTGGAAATGAGTTCTGAGCAGAAGCTCCCTCTGGTGGTTACAAACGGTACTGGACTGTCCAGTGAAGATTGTGAGGATTGGGAATCAGGTGTTACTGACTGGTCTTATATAAGGGAGTCACCTTCCCATCAGGGTTGCCGGTGATCAATTGTTCTGGTCTCAATCCTTGATTCCTGTTTCCTTGGTAGCCTGCTGTGTCGTGTCTGAATCTCCTGCTAACAGATAAGACATTTTCTTCTTTTTGTTTTTGTGCTTGATTTTTGCATTTTGTCCTGCACTTCTGTGGGGGCCTTCAGGGTCCTCTCTGGGGGCTTTTTCCTCTCAGTTCAGTTCAGCCACTGATGTTTGTACATTTGCTTTTTCCTGTTTTTTCAGTGGCTGCTGTTTTGTTTTTGGTTACACCAGAGAACTAATTTAGGTGGTAGAGGTCGTGTGATCTCAGGTGTTTTTGAAATTAGTAGAGTTGGTGCTTTTCAGGGTTTTTTGGGATTGCAGTAAGTGCCCTTCCTATCCTTTTCTATTTAGTAAGTTTGGGCCCCAATGTTTGCTCATACTATTTTCTGTCTGTGTCAGTATTTCTTCTTGTCTAACCGCCATTACATGTTTGGGGGCTTTCTATGTTCTTTGGGGATCTGCTCCGGGGCAGATAGCTTTCCTCTTTCTATCTTTAGGTGTAGTTAGTTTCTCAGGCTGTGACGAGGCATCTAGGACCAACGTAGGAACGCTCCACGGCTGCCTCTAGTTGTGGTGGTTAGTCAGGGTACTGCAATCTCATAGTTTCCAACTGCTCTGGTGTATTTCCTTTTTTGCCTGCTCTCCTCAGCTACCAAATCATAACACTCAGGGCCCCGGCAGTAGCCGGCACAATACTTACCTTTCCCCGTGCCTCTGCTGCTGCAGCTCCGGGCTCCAGGGAGCGCCTGCACTTCCTCTCATCATCATTCAGCGGCCGGCTGTGGCAGAGAGCGCGTGGACGCCGGACAGGTGAGATGTGATGTGTATGTGTCTGTGTGTGTGTCTGTGTGTATCAGTGTGTGTGTATGTAGTGCGGTGCGTTGTGTGTGTGTGCATGTATGTATGTGAGAGAGTGCTTGTGTGCTGCACTGCTGTCTGTGTGATGGTGGTGGGGAAGGGCAGTGATGATGATGATGGGGAGTCAATGATGATGATGGGGTGGCGATGATGATGATGGGCAGGCATTGATGATAATGGACAGGCATTGATGATGATGGGGAGGCAATGATGATAATGGGCAGGCATTGATGATGATGGGGAGGCGATGATGATGATGGGCAGGCATTGATGATAATGGGGAGTTAATGATGATAATGGGGATTCGATGATGATGATGGGCAGGCATTGATGATGATGATGGGGAGGCAATGATGGTGATGGGCAGGCATTGATGATAATAGGGAGGCAATGATGATGATGAGGAGGCAATGATGATGATGAGGAGGTAATGATGATGATGGGCAGGCATTGATGATGATGGGGAGGCCATGATGATGATGGGGAGGCCATGGTGATGATGGGGAGGCAATTAAGATGATGAGGAGGCAATGATGATGATGGGAACTCAATGATGTTGATGGGGAGGCAATGATGATGATGGGGAGGCGATGATGATGATGGGGAGACGATGATGATGATGGGGAGGCAATGATGATGATGGGGAGGCAATGATGATGATGATGGGGAGTCTTTCCACAGCGCCCTTTCCTGAGCCGTAACAGTGCAGAAGGCAGCACAGCGCAGAGGAGAGCTCCATATTTTGTATGGAGCATTATATGGGGACCAGTATCCTGTATGGAGCATTATATGGGGACCAGTATCCTGTATGGAGCATTATATTGAGTCCAGTATTCTGTATGGAGCATTATTTTGGGTCCAGTATTCTGTATGGAGCATTATATGGGGGATGGGGGGGTGACATCCTGCATGGGGTATTATATGGGTGATGAGGGGGAGACTATGTGGTGCCCATAATATTGTATGAAGGACTGTACTGTCCAGTCTGTACTGTGCGCTGCGAGGATTTGGCAGTTTTTGAGCTATTGTACAATTTACAATAGATATCACTCATGTAATGGAAGAAGTGAAGTATTTGGCATTGTACTGTACCTATATTTCTCTGCCGTATCTGTGCATCATGAATCGTGGTCTGTGTTAAAGGGGCCCACTGAGGCTCTTTCGCCCGGGGCCCAAAAAAACCTGGAGCCGGCCCTGACCAGTGGTGCACAATTGCAGTGTTGACGCTAAAGACCCTGCAGTGGAAAATTGCAGTGTTGACACTGAAGATCTGGCAGTTGACAATTGCAGTGTTGACTCTAAATACCCTGCAGTGGGGCATTTCAGTGTTGAGCCTGAAGAACCATCAGTGGAGAATTGCACTGTTGAGGCTTAAGAACCTGCATTGGTGAATTGCAGTGGTGAGGCAGAAGACCCTGCATTTTAGCATTGCAGTGTTGAGGCTGAAGAACTGCAGTGAAGAATTGCATTGTTGAAGATGAATAACCAACAAAGTTCATACTATTAGGAACTGGGTCTCCCATACCGTTTGCCTATGCATTGAATGCAAGGCCTGCCCCAAATTTGGACAAACCAAAATACAACTTGGAAGAGACATGTATGAAGTTGTTATGAGCTCGGTGGCAACAGCTTTATTATATAATGGATTGCAACCGAACCCGGGGTCCGCGATGCAGTTTATGTTCACTGCTGCCGAACACCCCTAGAGTATGAGGGTCAAACTGACGACAGAAATCTAATATTAGATCTCGCCTGTGTTAATTCACACTAGGGGAGATGTAGAATTGGCACTATCTCCGTTAACGTCACGAGAGATGTGCTATCAACTGGCGTAGATGTAGCCCTGTTGATGGCACAGAAGCCACTTGCCAGATATTAGGTTTGCACTATGTGCTGCAAGCTGGTATAGACGTAGCCCTGTTGACTGCACAGAAGCTACGTGCCAGCCGCTAGGAAGTGTGTGCAACTCACGCCAGGCGTACGTGCTACCAGCCGGCGTGAGACCGGGCTGAGCAACTCTCTATTCAGCTTGGCAGGCGATGCCCAGGTTATGCGCCACACAGTCTGCTCAGGGTGTATAGCTACCCTATATTCGTAGCAGGACTGCACCACGTTAGCTACAGGTTACGCGCCCCGCAGTCTGCTCAGGGTGTATAGCTACCCTATATTCGTAGCAGGACTGCATCACGTTAGCTACAGGTTACGCGCCCCACAGTCTGCTCAGGGTGTATAGCTACCCTATATTTGTAGCAAGACTGGGCACATTGACTACCTGCCTGGCATAAGCTGAACCTGCCTAAAGGACCTGTGATAATTAGCCGAGCGTACTCTGGCATCGGCAGGTCCCGGAGAGCAAAGCTAGAGAGCACGTGGAGCCCAGATTCTGGTACGTCCACACATGAGCACTGCCTATTTTAGTATGATCTGACCGCGCCGCCGACAGACAAGCTATTTAAGGGCTAAGCTCCGCCCCCAGCCATCTCGTCAATCGCATCACCGATGACGTCATCTGTGACCAATCAGGCAATGCCAGGTCAGAGGATCAGCTGACACCAAGCACCAATCATGGCTCGCCATGTCACAGACATGCTCAGTGCAGGCATTTCTGGACTTAGGCTTACAACACCCTTTTCTTGCTCCGTAACATACTGTAGGTTTAAGGCTACTATGAACAAAGACCCGAGTAAGTATTTGTGCCTCTCGGGTATTGACTAGGCGTTGGGATCGACGGCGAAGCAGAGCAGCATCTTCCTCGGATCCAGGTTCAGATCCTGCCGTCGCCCGATGCCTAACATTATACCCCACTCTAACATCCCCCCCACTTGACATGAGCCAGATCCTGTCGCACGGAGAGAAAATGGGAGCTGGACGATGATAAGTGTCAGCCGACTGTCTCATCCAATTCTTTGAGGCCAATAATGCTTCATGCGTCTGATCCCAGATGTCCCACTCCTCCATAGCCCAAACTCTGACCCCAGGCTCCCCAGAGTTAACTGGCATAGGAACTGGCACACGAGGGTGCTGACCATTGTTTAACAGGAAAGGAGTCTGACCTGTGGAATCAGCCATTGCATTATTTAGAGCAAATTCTGCCCAAGGAAGCAAAGTTGCACAATTATTGATTGGCAGAAACGAAATGATGCAAGTATGTCACTAGCGTCTGATTAGTGCGTTCTACCAGGCCGTTGGTCTCCGGGTGAGAGGTTCAGTTCAATACTACACAGGTTACACAATTCTCTCCAAAACCGAGAGGTGAACTGAGAACCTCGATCACAGACAATCATATCAGGCATACCGTGAAGACGGAAGACGTGACGGATAAACAGTGATGCCAGAACCTGGGAAGAAGGAACCCTAGGAAGAGGTACCAGGTGAACCATCTTAGAAAAATGGTCAGAAACCACCCATATGGTCGTATTACCCCGGGACTTAGGTAACTCAACCACAAAATCCATCCCAATCAGCTCCCAAGGTCTATCCGTCACGGGTAACGGATGTACAAGACCCGCCTGACTCTGATGAGATTTATTTCTCGCACAGGAGATGCATGCTTGGACGTATTCTTTAACATCCTGGGACAACCGAGGCCACCAATACGAGCGTTGGAGGAACTCAGTGGTGCGTTTGATTCCAAAATGACCTCCGACATTAGAGGCATGTGCCCACGAGAGCACCTCATTCTGTAGGTTCGGGGGAACAAACGTCTTCCCGCTTGGAACCAGGTCTAGAGTCACCGGTGCCACCGTTCGCATACTCTCAGGAGGAACGATAAGTCTGGGTTCGTCATTGTCCTCCATCTTATCCATGGACCTAGATAGAGCATCCGCCCAAGGATTTTTCTCCCCTTTTAGAAAATTGATGGTAAAATTGAATCAGGCAAAAAAGAGGGACCACCGATCCTGCCTCGGGTTGAGACGCTGCGCCGTCTGCAGGTATAAGAGATTTTTATGGTCAGAATATACCACAAATGGATGTTTAGCTCCCTCCAAAAGATACCTCCATTCAACAAAAGCCAATTTTATTGCGAGTAACTCTTTATCCCCAATAGTATAATTCCTCTCCGCTGGAGAAAAGGTCTTGGAGAAGAAGAAAACATGGTCTTCTCCGACCCTGCCCACTCTTTTGGGAAAGGACAGCACCTGCCCCTACAGAGTATGCGTCGACCTCCAAATAGAATGGCTTATTGACATCTGGCCGATGTAGGACGGGAGCTTTTGAGAAATAAGACTTGATCTCCCGGAAAGCCTCAGATGTCTCTTTAAACCATTTTTTGTGTTGGCACCTTTCTTGGTTAGGGCGGCCAAAGGAGCCACCAGTGTAGAAAAATGTGGTATAAATTGCCGATAATAATTGATGAACCCCATGAAGCGCTGCACCGCCTTCAGAGGATGGGGCTCCTGCCAATTCTGTACGGCTACCAATTTTTGGGGATCCATAGCCAAGCCCTTACTGGATACAATGTACCCCAAGAATGGTAAAGATTCTTGTTCAAACTGGCATTTCTCCAGCTTGCAATACAGAGAATTTGCGCACAAACGCTCAAAAACTCTGCGCACTTCCTCTCTGTGTGTGGAGAGGTCCGGGGAAAAGATCAGGATATCGTCAAGATATACTACCACGGAGGACAGCAGCAGATCTCGAAAGATATCGTTGACGAAATTCTGAAAGACAGCGGGGGCATTGTATAACCCGAAGGGCATGACAAGGTACTCATAGTGGCCATCACAAGTATTAAAGGCCGTCTTCCCCTCGTCACCCTCACGGATTCGTATGAGGTTATAGGCCCCATGCAGGTCTAATTTAGTGAAAATTTTAGCCCCTCGAAGTCTGTCGAACAATTCAGAGATCAGGGGCAGGGGATATTTATTCTTGATGGTGATTGCGTTTAATCCTCTGTAATCAATATATGGACGTAGGTCACCTCCTTTCTTCTGGACAAAGAAGAACCATGGAAGACCCAATAGCACCTCATCCAATCCTCCAGGAAGGATAAGGAACGAGATATCCTCCCGGTGACCCTGAGGAAACGACATGGTGAGGAGAATAGACTGATGGGTGATCTGTGTGTCTAACATGGAACCGTTGACTACCCTGATGTTTATGGGTCTGGACAGTAATTCCTTAGGAACGGCATGCTTCTGGGCAAAAGTTGATGACAAAAAATTGCCATCGGCCCCAGAATCCACCACCGCCTTGGCAGCAACTGTGGTTGCTCCGAAAAGCAACGTCACCTTATAGGCTAGTCTGGAGGAAGAAGTCTCTGAGTCTAACACACCTCCGATGGTGGTTAGACACTCTCGTTCTCCCGCCCACTTGGAACCCTTATTTTTGGGGTACTCCAAGAGATGCGTAGGATGGGAATGCGGGGACCATTTCCTGGTCTGGGAAATATCCATTGGCTCCGGTTCCGTGTCTGGAACCACAGGTTCAGAAGTCAATTTAGAAACTGACGGTGCCAACGGAAACAGAGGTTTAGAGACCTTCAGCTCCAACTTGCTTTCTGCATGACGTAAATCAATACGGTTGGCGAGGGTCATTAACTCTTCCAGGGAGGTTGGAATCTCCCTGGTGGCTAAAGCATCTTTTATATGCCCAGCCAAACCCTTCCAGAACACCGGAATTAGCGACGGTTCAGACCAATCCAGTTCTGCCGCTAATGTCCTGAACTGGATGGCATAATGACTGGCGGTGGTCGAACCCTGCACTAATGTAAGCAACTTAAGAGCTGTATCATGTGTGACCTGAGGACCGAGGAACACACTTTTTAAGGTTCTAAGAAAGAGACCCACATTGGTCTCTACCGGATCACTCCGTTCCCACAGAGGAGTAGCCCACTCCAAGGCCCTGTGGGTAAGCAATAGAATAACGAAACCCACTTTAGTCCTTTCGGAGGGGAACCATGCCTCCATCATTTCTAATTGAATGGAGCATTAAATAATGAATCCTCTGCAGGATTTACTGTCCCCAGAAAATTTTTCCGGCAGAGCAAAATGCGGTAATGACACTTTAGCAGCTACCGCAGCTTGCACAGCAGCAGAGCTTACGAGATTTGCTGCTTGTGCGGCCACCTCAGTATCTACTGCAGTGAGATCAGCAACTGGAGCGGCCTGCTCCAGAGACCTAATTCTGGCCCCTAGTTGCTGAACGTAACGCTGCAGCTGCTTGTCGTCAGTCATGATCGGCTAGACCCTGGCGGTCAGATACTGTTATGAGCTCGGTTGCAACAGCATTATTATATAATGGATAGCAACAGAACCCGGGGTCCGCGATGCAGTTTATGTTCAGTGCTGCCAAACACCCTTAGAGTATGAGGGTCAAACTGATGACAGAAATCTAATATTAGATCTCGCCTCTGTTAAGTCACACTAGGGGAGATGTAGAATTGGCACTATCTCCGTTAACGTCACGGGAGATGTGCTATTAACTGGCGTAGATGTAGCCCTGTTAATGGCACAGAAGCCACTTGCCAGATATTAGGTTTGCACTATGTGCTGCAAGCTGGTATAGACGTAGCCCTGTTGACTGCACAGAAGTTACGTGCCAGCCGCTAGGAAGTGCATGCGACTGACGCCAGGCGTACGTGCTACCAGCCGGTGTGAGACCGGGCTGAGCAACTCTCTATTCAGCTTGGCAGGCGATGCCCAGGTTATGCGCCACGCAGTCTGCTCAGGGTGTATAACTACCCTATATTTGTAGCAGGACTGCATCACGTTAGCTACAGGTTACGCGCCCCACAGTCTGCTCAGGGTGTATAGCTACCCTATATTCATAGCAAGACTGCGCACATTGGCTACCTGCATAAGCTGAACCTGCCTAAAGGACCTGTGATAATTAGCAGAGAGTACTCTGGCATCTGCAGGTCCCAGAGAGAAAAGCTAGAGAGCACGTGGAGCCCAGATTCTGGTACATCCACACATGAGCACTGCCTTTTTTTTTGATCTGACCGCTCCGTGCCGCAGACAGACAATCTATTTAAGGGCTAATCTCCGCCCCCAGCCATCTCGTCAATCGCATCACCGATGACGTCATCCGTGACCAATCAGACGATGCCAGGTCAGAGGATCAGCTGACACCAAGCACCAATCATGGCTCGCCATGTCACAGACATGCTCAGTGCAGGCATTTCTGGACTTAGACTTACAACAGCCTTTTCTTGTTCCGTAACCTAGGTTTAAGGTTACTATGAACAAAGACCCAAGTAACTATTTGTGCCTCTTGGGTATTGGCTAGGTGTTGGGATCAATGGTGAAGCTGAGCAGCATCTGCCTTGGCTGGGTCTGGATGGGAGAACACAACTCCTTGGATCCAGGTTCAGATCCCACTGATGCCTAACAGAAGTCCTCCTAAAAATCTGTTTCCATTACAAAGGAGTGGGTCTACCAAACTTGTAATGCCCATATAGTAAGTGTATGGTCTGACAAAACAATTCCCCCTGTTGGTATACACATCAACATACTGTCTCATCATTTTGGTTATGGACATCATAAAAACCCTTCCAAAAAATTACGTGGCTGTTGCATCGCGCAACACCCTCGTGTTCTAGTGGTGGTGTCTGAAGAGATGTGTAGTATGGCCTGCGAAAAAGGTCTTCCCAGTTTAAAGGAGCTGTTCTCCTATACTTGTAATGCCCATACACTAAGTGCATAGGATGAAAAACATTTTCCCTTTGGGGGGACACATCAACCTACTGTTTAAATAATTGTTGTTACGGACATCTAACACCCTTGCGAAACAATTTATTGGCTTTTGCATCAAGTAACACGTTCACCTCTTGTTCTAGTGGTGGTGTCTGAAGAGACGTGGAGTATGGCCTGCGAAAAAGGTCTCCTATACTTGTAATGCCCATACACTAAGTGCATGGGCTGAAAAACATTTTCCCCTGGGGGATTTTTTGTTACGGACATCCAATACCCTTGCAAAACAATATAGTGGCTGTTTCATCACGGAAATCAATCACCCTGGTATTCTAGTGGTGGTGTCTGAAGAGACATGTAGTATGGATACTTGTAATGCACATACACCAAGTGCATAGGCTGAAAAACATTTTCCCCTAGAGAGGGACACCTCAAAATGGAGTGTAAACATTTTTGGAACGGGCATCAAAACACCCTTGAAAAAATTTCTACTGGCTGTTGCATCATGGACCAGTGTCACCCTCGTGTTATAGTGGTGGTGGATGATGAGGATAAAGAGAAGGAGGAGGATAACACACCAAATAGCCAATTTGTGTAATTGTGTTATGTCCCCATTTCTCTGTAGTTAGCTTGGTTTTGCTCCTATATCTATGTAGTAAGAACAGTTCTGGTACTATATCTCTGTTTTAAGCTTGGTTCTGTTCCCGTCTCTGTGCTGTAAGCTTGGCTGTTTCCATACTTTAGGTAGTAATCAGTTTTGGTACCATATTTAAGCAGTAAGCTGGGTTCTGTCCCGATGTCTATGTAGAAAGTTTGGTTCTGTTGCTGTATCTATGTGGTAAGCGTGGTTCTGCTTCCATATTGATGTACTAAGCTCGGTTCTGTTCTCGTGTAGGAAGTTTGTTTTTGTTCACATATCTGTTTAGTAAACTTGATTCTTCTTCCTTCTGTTCCTGTATTTATGTAGTAATTTTGGTTCTGACACCATATTTATGCAGTAAGCTTGGTTCTGTTCCTGTATCTATGTAGTAGGCTCCATTCAGTTAACATTTCTATGTACCATTATATTTAAAGCCTTTTACCTCTGCTGTTTTAATGCAAAGATAAGCAGGCTGAAAATTAGCCATCGACGCAACTTGAGGGCCACTACTTTGTGATTGCCCCCAAGTCAAAATTTGCCAGCCAGCCCCTGCTGACACAGATACCAGACCGGTCAATATGTGTCCTGGATTTATTTATTTTTTAACCAAAAGAGTCTATGCAAATAGGGTAACAGACAGAAAATCCAGTGTAATGTTGCCCACAATTTTTAGCACACAGATAGATATGCATCTGACACAGATACCACACTGGTCAATATGTGGCCTGGATTTATTTTTTTTTACCCCTAAAGAGTTTATACAATAGGGTAAGACACAGCAAAAAAAGGAGAATGTTGCCCTGAAATGCCACAATTTTTAGCACAAAAATAGATAGGTGTCTGACACAGATACCACACTGGACAATATGTGGCCTGGATTAATTTTTTTACCCCAAAAGAGTTTATACAATAGGGTAAGACACAGCAAAAAAAGGAGAATGTTGCCCTGAAATGCCACAATTTTGAGCACACAGATAGCTAGGCGTCTGACAGAGATACCACATTGGTCAATATGTGGCTTGAATTTTTTATTTTACCCCAAAAGAATCTATACAAATAGGGTAAAAGACAACAAATCTAATGTAATATTACCCTGAAATGCCACAATTTTTAGCACACTGATAGAACAGGCATCTGACGAAGAGAGCCCACTTTCAAATATCTGCCATGTATTTATTGTTTTTTTGGCCAGCAAAATTGTGTCAAAAAGTAGGCTATGAGGGGGGACGTATACAGCTGCTGAAGGAACAAGACATGTTCCCCTGTGCTCCTCTCCTGGCCACAAACAATCGGACTAAATCTACACTTTTTGGGGACCATCCAAACTTATAAAGTGCAGCAAAAGTCTGCTGAAGCCCACAGAGAATACATATCCCCTGGCTGGGCGTGCTGCAACTTCCTGGGAGCAGAAGACCCACGAGGAGATCTGAGGCCTGCCGGAGACGCTTCCTGCGTGCCATCCCCCTGTCTTACTGGTCGCGTATTGTTAACTCTGGACTGCCAGCGGTACTTAGCGGAGGCGCTGTCTCCCCGTGCGCTCAGTGCTCCGGCATAGTTGCGGGGACTCTCCGGTGTTCGGGGCGAGGAGGAGTTGTGAGAGCTGTGAGCAGGTCAGGGCCTGCCAGACGCGCTTCCCACCTGCCGCCTCTGCTCCCGCTGCACCTGTTCTGGAGGGCCACTGGCGCCCCGGGGGCTGCAGAAATTAGGGGCCTGTGTGTGATCCTGAGGCCTGAGGGGGCCGCTCCACGCCCATCAATAAGCACCATCCCCAGCTGCTTTCCGCTTGTTGCTAGACCAGAGATATTAGGTGGGAGGCTCATTCTCTATGCGCATTGGGGGACAGTGCTTTTGTGGATTTCAATTAAGAGGGCCTGAGTATCCAGGAAAGTAAGTGACTAAGATTTTTATCAGCTCAATTCTTTGTGGTCATATATTATACTTTATTTCTAAACTTGGCGCTCCATCTGCTGGTCATTCCATAATAGCTCATGCTTACACTTATCCTAAAACCATTCCTGTCTCTACATGATATCCACTCCATAATGAAAACTGTTTAAACTCAGTTGAATGCCCAAGCAGTGACCACAGCTCACCGGTATATTTCAGCACTCAAAATGGTACGTTCAAATAAAGAACGGGTGAAGAGTTTAACAAGGAATCTATCCTCAAACCTAAAATCGACCCCTCAGGGACAATTAGATAAATTCCTGATGAAAAAATCAGAGGCAACCCGTTCTCTAAACAAGCCACTGGAACCGACTGTAGAACCTCCTGCCCTGACTGTGAACTCAGATATGAGTCAGGAGGAATCAGAGTGTGAATCAATCACGGAAGATCCGACTCCTATCTCCCGTAATTTTATGAAAAAACTTTTAGCTACAAGCATGAAACTTGTCAGAGAGCTGGAGGGCCTAAGGTCTGAAATAAAACATATTGGTCACAGGGTGGAAGCATTATAAAACTCCCAGACGGACCTGATCAATGCTTCCAACACTCTGGAAGATCATTTACTTGTTCATCAACAACACCTCAATACAGTCTTCCTGGCCATGGAGAATCAAGAGAACAAGAGTAGGAGAAAAAATATAAGATTGAGGGTTATTCGAGAGTCTTTCGTCCCGGAATCCCTCATTAAAGTCTCTAAGGAAATTTTCTGGGTCAGGAAGAGCAGACTCTATTGTTACAGAAAGAGTTCATAGAGCTCTCAGACCAAAGCCCAGGGCCTCTGAACCCCCTAGAGACATTATCTGTGGACTTCTCAATTATCTAGATAACGCAGCAATCTTAACAGGGCTAGAGAGCACTCCCCCCCTAACCTATGGAGAGACTAATTTTCAAATTTTTCATGATATATCCTCCTCCTCCTTGGCTAAGAGAAAACTGCTAAAGCCATTAATGGAGGCACTGGTTGCCAAAGGAATCAGTTTTAAATGGCTTTTCACGTTTGGCATTGGGATCTCTAAAGATGGTCGCCAGATTACCATTCGTACTCCAGAGGACTTGGAGAACTCCTGGGAACCATTACAATTAAGCCCTGTTTCGGTCCTGTCCTGGATGCCCCTGGATCTGGGATTGGACATACCAAAGCTTGCTAAACCTGTAAAATGGTCCACTAAAAAGAAATCTGCCTCTCCGAAAACCAAGAAGAATGCTGCCAAGCGCCATTTAACCTGCCGTTATTTATACTGAACTTTGCACTGTGTGGGGCTAATTGAAGGCTAATCGGCCCAGAGTTATTGTTCTTTTGAGCTATGTTTCTAGAAGGCTGTCAGTAATAAGTAGGCTTTGCTTGATAGACCCTCTCTACACCTTATTCTCATGTTAAGAACTATATGTTGCTCTCAGATGTTATTTGCTCTAGAAGGGGTTAGTTTGGCCTGGTATTCTACATCCTGAATGGGACGGATAAGTGGGTCAGACCTATTGACGTTTCATTTTTTTGTGGAATGTTTTCATTTATTTGTACTGTTCTTCCTGGGTGCTGTATCATAGATTGCTTATTGCATTATTCATTTCTAAATCACTGCTTGGGTGTGTTATGTCTCATCTTTAATGATAGGGTATTTACAACCCCCACCTGCTAAAGATGAGAATGTTTTTGTAAATAGTTTTACGTTATCTGTGATGTTGTTTTTCTTCAGGTGTGCACTAACGACGACGGATTTCAATGTCTGTTATGTCTATGACTGATCAAAGCTTGGGAGACTCGATCACCGTGGCCTCCTTCAATATAAGAGGGATTAATGTGCCAGCAAAGCGCAGCCAGATTATCTTTTTCCCCATATCCAAATTGGTTTAACAGTTGCTCCTCCTCTGCCTCAAAAGGGGTTAGCATCGCTTTCAAGAAAGGGTTGCCTTTCAATTTAAAAGACTATCTCTCAGACTCGGAGGGAAGATTTATCTTTGTAAAGAGCTTCCTGGCCAATACACTAATCACATTTGGAAATCTATATGCTCCAAACAAGGGACAGGCGCGATGGTTGTCCAGAGCCTTGGACACGCTCGCTATATTCAAGGAAGGACTTCTGGTTTTGGGGGGATCTAAACGCTACATTATACCCGACTCTAGATGCATCTAATGGTGGGTCGTCCGTCCTGCTAAGGGAGAGGAGATGTCTACTAAAGAAATTGAATTTGCTTAATTTGATCGATCCCTGGAGGATCTCCCACCCCACCACATAGTTATTAAGGTTGAAGGAAGACTTTAAGTCCATCTAGTTCAACCCATATCCTATCCTAACCTGCCCTAACATGTTGATCCAGAGGAAGGCAAAAAAAAACCCAAGTGGCAAACAGTAAGCTTCACATTGGGGAAAAAAATTCCTTCCCGACTCCACATACGGCAATCAGACTAGTTCCCTGGATCAACGTAGTATCTAGGAAACTAGTGAATATAGCCTGTAATATTATACTTTTCAAGAAAGGCATCCAGTCCCTTCTTAAATTTTAGTAAGGAATCACTCATTACAACATTAGACGCCAGAGAGTTCCATAGTCTCATTGCTCTTACAGTAAAGAATCTGTGTCTGTGATTATGGCTAAACCTTCTTTCCTCCAGAAGTAGAGGATGCCCCCTTGTCCCCGTCACAGGTCTGTGAAAAGATCATTAGAAAGGTCTTTGTACTGTCCCCTCATATATTTATACATTGTAATAAGATCACCCCTAAGCCTTCGTTTTTCCAAACTAAATAACCCCAAGTGTAATAACCTGTCTTGGTATTGCAGACCCCACAGTTCTCTAATAACCTTGGTCGCTCTTCTCTGCACCCGCTCCAGTTCAGCTATGTCTTTTTTATACATCGGAGACCAGAACTGCACACAGTATTCTAAGTGTGGTCGCACCAGTGACTTGTATAGAGGTAAAATTATGTTCTCCTCATGAGCATCTATGCCTCTTTTAATGCATCCCATTATTTTATTTGCCTTGGTAGCAGCTGCCTGACATTGGCCACTAAATGTGAGTTTGTCGTCCACCCATGCACCCAGGTCTTTTTCAGTGACAGTT
The DNA here is from genome assembly GCA_033576555.1 of Oophaga sylvatica. Taxonomy (NCBI): domain Eukaryota; kingdom Metazoa; phylum Chordata; class Amphibia; order Anura; family Dendrobatidae; genus Oophaga; species Oophaga sylvatica. The sequence continues at coordinate 289,564,603 of JARQOD010000003.1, read as the reverse complement.
TTGCCCAGTGTTTTACAATTAAGCACATAATTATACATCTTGTTTGTTCTACCCAAGTGCATGACCTTACATTTATCCCCATTAAAGCTCATTTGCCATTTATCAGCCCAAGCTTCTAGTTCACATAAATCCTTCTGTAATATAAAATTGTCCTCCTCTGTATTTATTACCCTGCAGAGTTTAGTGTCATCTGCAAATATTGAAATACTACTCTGTATGCCCCCTACAAGGTCATTAATAAATATGTTAAAGAGAAGCGGCCCCAATACTGACCCCTGTTGTACCCCACTGCTAACCGTGACCCAGTCCGAGTGTGCTCCATTAATAACCACCCTTTGTTTTCTATCCATGAGCCAGTTCTTAACCCACTTACACATATTTTCCCCTATCCCCATTGTTCTCATTTTATGTATCAACCTTTTGTGTGGCACTGTATCAAAAGCTTTTGAGAAGTCCATGAACACCACGTCCACTGCATTCCCTTGGTCCAGTCCTGAACTAAAGGGTATGCCACACTAAACAATATCGCTAACGGGATCGCTAAAAAACGTCACTATTTAGCGATCCCGTTAGCGATATTGTTCAGTGCGGCAGCTTCCAGCGACGAGCTTCCTGCTGTGATCTCGCTCGTCGCTGGAATCGCTCCGGACCCTATTTCATCGTCGGCGCTCCCGCTGGGTAAGTATCTTATCGCTGTGTGGCACCTTTTCTTAGCGATTTAGCGGTACTTTTGTACCGCTAAAGTCGTTAAGAAGATCGCTAACGGCGATAGCGTCGTTAACTATATCGCTAAATGTGGCCGCATTTAGCGATATAGAAACGATCCCGCTAGCGATCTCATTAGTATGCAACGCTAACGAGATCGCTAGCGGGATTGTTTAGTGTGGCAGTACCTTTACCCCTTCATAAAAGCTTATCAGATTAGTCTGACAAGAATGGTCCCTCGTAAACACATGCTGATATTGTGTCATGAGGTTATTCAGCCTCAGATACTCCAATATAGTATCCCTTAAAAAACCCTCCAGGATTTTACCCACAGTAGATATTAAGCTCACTGGCCTATAATTTCCAGGTTCAGTTTTTGCCCCCTTTTTGAATATTGGCACCACATTTGCTATACGCCAGTCCTGTGGTACAGACCCCGTTATTATGGAATCTTTAAAGATTCCACGAAGGATTACTCATTCTTTTCAATACCACATAACTTGTACCAGAGACTAGATTACCTGTTAGTACAGGCTTCAGCCATATTGTAAGTCTCAGATACTTCAATAGGCTCTATCACCATTTCGGACCATGCCCCAATTTTTATCAAATTACGAATCACCTCCCTCCCACGGCCCTCTCCAACATGGCTGCTGAACGAGTCCCTGTTGGGTAACTTGGATCACTTGTCCCAGTTAAATGTTGCTCTCGCTAGATTTTTCAGAGAAAACATTGTAGAAGGAAATATCACTCTCATCATTTGGGAAACACATAAGGCGGTGCTTAGGGGAGAGCTGATTGCATTGGGCACCCATGTTAAAAAGGAAAGAGATAAAGAAATCTCTTCTCTTCTACTACAAATTAGCGCAATGGAAAGGATACATAAAAGGGGTAAATCCGACTGTGCTCTCGCGGACCTTTCTACCCTGCTCTGCAAACTCAAGGATCTGCTCAATATAAATTTTGCAAAAATGTTTGTTGGATGCAAATAGAAAATTTATATCCATGGGAACAAAGGAAGTAAATTCACTTCCCAAATGTTAAAGAAACAAAAAGAAAAATATTTTATTAAGCGTATCAGTACGGGTGATGGGAACAGGGTGGAGGAGTCGAGAGATATAGCAGATGCCTTTCAGTGTTATTATAACTCATTATACAACTTGGAACCACCAGACTTAAGGGTATGCCACACTAAACAACATCGCTAACGGGATCGCTAAAAAGTCACTATTTAGCGATCCCGTTAGCGATGTTGTTGTGTGCGGCATGCAGCAACGACGTGGCCCCTGCTGTGATCTCGTCCGTCGTGCTGATCGTTCCGGACCCTATTCTGATCGTCGGCGTCCCGCTGGGTGAGCATATATCGCTGAGTGTGGCACCTTTTTTAGCGATTTAGCGGTACTTTTGTACCGCTAAAGTCGTTAAGGAGATCGCTAACCGCGATAGCGTCCTTAACGACATCGCTAAATGTGGCCGACACTAGCGATATTGTAAACGATCCCGCTAGCAATCTCATTAGTATGCGACGCTAACGAGATCGTTAGCGGATCGTGTAGTGTGGCAGTACCTTTAATGAAAGATCCTGCCAATGCCCTAGAGAAAATTCACAATTTCCTGACCTCGATCTCAGTACCTAAGATTGCCCCTCTGGGCCAAACCCTACTTATGAGAGAGGTCACTGCTCAGGAGGTTCGAGAAACTTTGGAAACAATTCCAAATGGAAAGACCCCGTGCCCGGGCGGCTTTCCAATAATTTATTACAAAAAATTTGCAGACACTCTAGTACCCCATTTATTCGAGGTATTTAATTCCTTCTTAACAGGAGCAACCCCGCCCACACAAACTTTAGAAGCACATATTACAATCATTCCTAAGGAGGGGAGAGATAGCACCTTATGCAGTAATTATCGACCCATATCTTTGAATGCAGATATCAAATTATTGCTTCTCGAGTTAGCCTAGTAATAACGGATCTAGTCCACCCTGACCAGGCTGGGTTTATTCGGGGAAGCTAGGGTAAGGATAACTCCACCAGAGTTCTGCAGGCCATCTCATACGCAAAACATACAAAACAGGCCCTCACTGTACTGTCCACGGACACCGAAAAGGCCTTTGATCGTATCAGCTGGCAATATATGACATGTGTTCTGCGGAAATTTTCCTTCCCGGACCTGTTTATTGATGCCATTTTATCACTATACGCTTTCCCTACGGCCATGGTCAGGGTGAATGGAATCCTTTCTGAGCCACTTAAGATTAGCAATGGCACTAGGCAGGGCTGCCCTCTCTCCCCATCTTTATTTGTTTTAATTATGAGACCCTGATACAATCTATCAGGCAGAATAGCAACATCAAAGGGATTAAAGTCAATCAACTAGAAGTGAAGGCTGCCGCTTTCACGGACGACATTTTGCTGATGCTCTCTAACCCAGGGACTGCCTTCAAAAAGATGTTAGAGATCTTTTCTCTTTTTGGGGAACTCTCCAACTTCAAAATAAATTTGGACAAGTCTGAGGCACTTAACATCCCAGCCGATCTGGAGGAAATTAGGCTACTATAAAACACCACCCTTTTAAATGGCTATAAGAGAAAATCAAATATCTGGGGATCTATGTTATGGACGACTCATGTTCCCTTTTCCAGTCCCCCTCCTGGGAAATATCAGGAATCTTCTTAAAGATTTTGATCTTCCTTTTTTGTCCTGGTTAGGTAGGGTCAATGTAATTAAATCATATATCCTCCCCAAAATCTTTTTTTGTCATGAATATGGTCCCAGTCTCCTTGCCAAATTTATTCTTTAAAAATCTAAATCATCGGGAAGTTCGTTTGGAGACTCAAAAAGGCCCGACTATCTTTCAAGACTAGTGTTGAGCATTCCGATACCGCAAGTATCGGGTATCGGCCGATATTCGCGTTATCGGAATTCCGATACTTAATTCCGATACTTTTTCCATATCGTATACCGGAATCGGAAGTTCCCATAATTCTTTGAGAGGCAATGTGATTTTAGTCAGCCAATGAGGAATCCTACGAAGTGTGGGCACATCCTGTAATGCTGCGGTCATCTTAACTAATGGCATGGCTGTGATTGGCTGCTGAAATGATGTCAGAATGCACTATAAAAGGCGCCGCCGCCATTTTAGCGTCACTGTGCTGTGAACTCAGTAAGGGACAGAACGCTACTCTGCTCACTCTGAGGGACAGTTAGATATTGCGATTTTGTGTACTACTGTGCTTGAGGCAGGCTAGTTTACCAACCGCTGTGTAAAGCTTCATTTTGCCAGTGTTGTTTTAACAGCTCTGTGCAAGGTGTGTGTGTGTGACAGTGCAGGTGACGCTGCAGTTTGCTCTGCATCCACCGCTGTTTGTAGGCATCTGCACGTGTCACTGACTCTTTTTTTTTTTTTTTTTTTTTTTTTATTTTGTGGAATTGGTGCAGCTCCATTATATTAGAAAAAAAAATCAAATCTATTAGTGTGACGTGCTTCCATCCGTATACAATACATTGGTTGCAAACACTATAGAACTACACAAAGGAGCTTTTCACAGATTGTGGACAGTTGTGTTTCAGTGTTCACTTGAGTCTGTGTTTTTTACTTTTTTTAGTGCAGATCACGCTCCAGTTACATGTTTAAGCACTGCTGCTTGTACTCTGCTGAGCGTGTCTCAGTGGCTCATCCTTTTCATTTATCTCCAATTGGTTCTGCTACATTCCATTTAAAATAAATCTAATCTATTAGACTAATAGATTAGATTTATTTTAAATGGAATGTAGCAGAACCAATTGGAGATAAATGAAAAGGATGAGCCACTGAGACACGCTCAGCAGAGTACAAGCAGCAGTGCTTGAACAAGTAACTGGAGCGTGATCTGCACTCAAAAAAGTAAAAAACACAGACTCAAGTGAACACTGAAACACAACTGTCCACAATCTGTGAAAAGCTCCTTTCTGTACTTCTATAGTGTTTGCAACCAATGTATTGTATACGGATGGAAGCGCGTCACACTAATAGTATTAGTGTGACGCGCTTCCATCCGTATACAATACATTGGTTGCAAACACTATAGAAGTACAGAAAGGAGCTTTTCACAGATTGTGGACAGTTGTGTTTCAGTGTTCACTTCAGTCTGTGTTTTTTACTTTTTTGAGTGCAGATCACGCTCCAGTTACATGTTCAAGCACTGCTGCTTGTACTCTGCTGAGCGTGTCTCAGTGGCTCATCCTTTTCATTTATCTCCAATTGGTTCTGCTACATTCCATTTAAAATAAATCTAATCTATTAGTGTGACGCGCTTCCATCCGTATACAATACATTGGTTGCAAACACTATAGAAGTACAGAAAGGAGCTTTTCACAGATTGTGGACAGTTGTGTTTCAGTGTTCACTTCAGTCTGTGTTTTTTACTTTTTTGAGTGCAGATCACGCTCCAGTTACATGTTCAAGCACTGCTGCTTGTACTCTGCTGAGCGTGTCTCAGTGGCTCATCCTTTTCATTTATCTCCAATTGGTTCTGCTACATTCCATTTAAAATAAATCTAATCTATTAGTGTGACGCGCTTCCATCCGTATACAATACATTGGTTGCAAACACTATAGAAGTACAGAAAGGAGCTTTTCACAGATTGTGGACAGTTGTGTTTCAGTGTTCACTTCAGTCTGTGTTTTTTACTTTTTTGAGTGCAGATCACGCTCCAGTTACATGTTCAAGCACTGCTGCTTGTACTCTGCTGAGCGTGTCTCAGTGGCTCATCCTTTTCATTTATCTCCAATTGGTTCTGCTACATTCCATTTAAAATAAATCTAATCTATTAGTGTGACGCGCTTCCATCCGTATACAATATATTGGTTGCAAACAATATAGAAGTACACAAACGGGCCTTTCACAGCTACTGAACATGGGTTTTTAATTTTTAACTAAAATATGTATTTTTTCAAATGACACAAATATAAGTAATGTTGAAGAGGAATAGTCCTACATCCATTGTTTGCACAATATTACAGGTGTACATCATGTCCCTTAATCAACAATGTATTATTATATTTACTTGTATGCTTTTATTTAAAAGCCAAGAACACAGAAGGATAACCTTCGCACTGCAGCTGTTGTCAAAGTTCAACCCACATTATGCACTTCCAACATTGCAGCATTTGAGGCATGATGTGAGTTGGATTGGTCAAAGTTATGGAGTGAGAAGGTTCACCATCAGTACCCTATAGCATAAGTATGCTTTTGTGTTAGCATTTGTGTTAGACATGTGGATATCTGCCATAATATGTCACAATTATTTAGTTACAGATTTGTTACCAACACTAATCATTGAATGGTTTTAAATTTGACGTTTCACTTGTTTACAGCTTAGAAATAAGGGTGTAGCCTGATATCTATGTGTAGCACTAGCCACTTTAACATGTCATGTTTTTTTAAACATGTGTAGCTAGGTAGCAGTAATTTTTGCCGGACACACAGCAGGGGAACAGCAGGCGTTACTGAACCCCACTATTACTATAGCTTGTGTATTGGTCTGTGGACACGACACTTCTGAGCAGCAACTGGCAGTGTTGTAGCCCAGGGAGTATAGCTCAGGTGGTAGAAAGATGAACATAACAGGAGACATGGAAAACGTTGTCAACCAGTTAGTTAATCTGAAACCGGACAGGCAAATTCAGGCGAGATCCATGCCTAGTTCATTTTCAGAAAAGTAAGCCGTTCTACATTATCGTAGGATAGTGGCATGCAACGGTCTGTTAGTACACCACCTGCAGCAGTAAAGACGCGCTCCGATAATACACTGGCAGCAGATCAAGCCAGCACCTCCAATGCATACTGGCTAAGCTCTGGCCATGTATCCAGCTTAGAGACACAAAACTTGAATGGGGAAGAGCCATCTGAGAGTACACTGAGAGGGCAAGACATGTGGTCTGTAACCATCTTACGGAAATGTTGCCTCCTGCTGACTGGAGCCGTCTCGGATGGTGTAGACATTGGTGGCGCTGCCACAAAACTTCGACACATTTGGAACATACTGTTCTTGCCCTGTGCAGAGGCGCTGCTTGTGCTCCCTCTTGTTGCAGAGCTGTCTCCACTGCCTCGACGCACAGAGCTGCTTTGTAAATCAGTAGCAGCAGCAGTGCTCTCGGCTGGAATGGAGAACATTATGGATTGCACCAGTGTGTCTTGGTACTTCCGCATTTTACGCTCCCGGTTCAACGGTGTGATGAGGCTTTGTAAGTTGTCCCGGTAGCGAGGGTCTAGGAGGGTGTACACCCAATAATCAGACGTGGTGTGAATGTGTTCGATGCGGCGGTCGTTTCTCAGCCACTGCAGCATGAAATCAACCATGTGCTGCAGACTCCCAACTGGCCAAGAAACGTTGTCCCCTGCAAGAGGCGTCATCTCCGCCTGCTGTGCATCACCCCACCCTTGGTCTACATACTGACTAGAGCATTGTCTACCTCCCTCTGGAGCGATGTCTTCCTCCTCCATTGACTCCTCCTCACAAAGTCCTTCAAATACATATAAATTTACAAAATTTAAAACTCAAAATGTAAAAACTTTGTATCATAATTCTGTAACATCAGTTTATGGAAACACAATAGCATTACAAAAGGATAGACAAAAAATGTACATTATGTGCTTTGTAAATACATTAAAAGTTTGTAATGGTTATGAAAATATAGACAGCGACTCTGGAGGTTCAATTGTTGATACAGCATGGTACTTTGAAAGTCCTCCAGCCCTTTGTGAGGAACCACGTTGCGCTGACTGTCCAGAAGGTGATGGAATTTGTGACTCCTCATCCTCCACCTCTTCCAAAACCTCATGCCTTAGTGCTTGCAGTGTTTTTTGAAGCAGGCAGATAAGGGGGACAGTCAGGCTGACTAGTGCATCATCTGCACTCGCCATCCGCGTTGACTCATCAAACGCACGCAAAACGTGGCAGATATCCTTCATACAGTTATTCGCCACTCATTACACTGGCAGTGGCTGCCCATTCATTATAGGATCCAATTCTAATTACTGGTTCTCACCAACATAGCTCTCCACAGCGCAGCACCCCCCTACATCTCCTCCCTTATTTATATTTATCGGCCTAACCGACTGCTGCACTCTGCAAACGACCTTCGACTAACCTCTGCACTAATCCGTACCTCCCACTCCCAACTCCAAGACTTCACCCGCGCTGCGCCAATCCTCTGGAATGCTCTACCCCAAGAAATTAGGACTATCCGCAATTTGGATGGTTTCAGGCGCTCCCTCAAAACACATTTGTTCACAGTGGCCTATCACATTCACTAATCAAAGTCATTCTATTGTTAATTCTGTGTGTGTAGCCCATTCACTATCTCCATGCATCCCTCACTTCCTTAAAATGGCTGGACCATCATTGTAAAAACACCATTGTATATAAACACCTGTACTTTGTATCTCCCACACCTCATTGTAGATTGTAAGCTTTCACCAGCAGGGGCGGCTGATTTTGCTTTAATTATTGTATTGTTAACGTTGTTACTTATGACTCGTGTTTTGAAACTGTTAAACTGTAAAGCACTGCGGAATATTATGGCGCTATATAAATAAATAATATTATTATTCTTATTATAGAGGCCCACTCAGTAGTGGTGAAGTGTGAACGCCGCAAATTGCGAGTTGACTGCGCCTGATGCAGCTGATACTCCATTACTGTTGGCTGCTGCTCACACAACCGCTCCAACATATGTAACGAGGAATTCCACCTGGTGGGTACGTCACATATAATGCGATGTTCATGAAGGTGAAATCTGCGTTGCAGAGCTGCAATCAGCGATCTGGCCATGCTGGAACGTCGCAAGTGAGCGCACTCTAGGCGGACCTTGTGCAGCAGTGCATCAAGATCCGGATAGTCCCTCAAAAAACTCTGCACGACCAAGTTGAGCACATATGACAGACATGGTATGTGACTGAGGTTGCCAAGGCCCAGAGCTGACACCAGATTTCGGCCATTGTCACACACTACCAAGCCTGCCTGTAGATTCTCTTCCAAAAACCACACGTCGCTCTCCTGCTTTATGGCATTACAGAGCTCCTGCGCTGTGTGGCTAAGATTCCCCATGGAAATTAATTTCAGGATGGCCTGTTGACATTTGGACACGGCTGTGCTCATATCGGTCGCAACAGGTAAACGTTCACGGGTCCATGTGGAGGTAGACCGTGACGGCTCCTGCAGCGATGATTCTGAGGAACTGGAATAGGAGGAGGAATCAATGTGTACAGACTTGATTCCTGCAATCCTTGGAGTTGGCAGAACACGTACAGCGCCACTCGCAAGATCAGTACCCGGCTGCACAACATTGACCCAATGGGCAGTGAGGGAAAGGTATTGTCCCTGGCCATGGGTGTTAGAACCCTCTTGTTAGGTTTTGTTTCAGTTTGCTGGTCACATGACCTTTTTTCCCTATTTAGTCTGGCTCCGCCCTTCTGGCTTTGCTTGACTTCATTGTATTATCTACTGTTAAGCTAGCCGGGTGCTTAGGTGCCTTAATCTGTGAGTTTTGCTTGATGTTAGGATCACAAAGTATTTATTTTTCTGTTTAATTATCCATGCTACAATTTATGTTAGGAGGTGTCCACCTTTTCTCTCCAGTCCCTAGATCTTGTAGGGATTACTCCCTCGCAACTATAGGTCTTCGTTCACACTAGATGAGGACTTTAGGGGTCTGGTCGCAGGATCAGGTTCCCCGTTACATCGTAGGGATTCAGCTTAGTTGTATTGTAGGGACAGAATTCCCTTCTTTCCTTACTGGTTGTAGCAGATCATAACAATGGGTACTGGTCCACGCATCGGTGGTCAGGTGGACCTTGCTACTGAGGGCTTTTAGTAGCGCATGTTTAATTTTTCCCTCAACATGCTTTTGCAGACCAGGGACGGCTTGCCTGCTGAAATGAAATCGGCTTGGCACATTGTATTGTGGGATTGACAATGATATTCAGTTACGGAAACTGTCTGTCTCCACCAGCCTGAATCACAGCATTTCAAGGGACAGGAGTTTTGCAATGCCAGCATTCAGAGCCTGTGCTCGTGCATGGTTTGCGGAGTATGGCCGTCTTTTATCCCATGCCTGTGCTACCGCTGGCTGTTTTGTGGCCTGGGAGTGTGAGGATGACAGGGAACTTGCTGCTGTGTGTGGAATAACAGTTTGTCTCTGGACAACAGTGGCCGAGGTTCTTCCATGGCGATCCTGTGAGGAAGCATAACCAGCTGTGTGTGAGCTCGATGAAGAGGCTTCAACACAACCTGAAGATGTAGGTGCTGCTGTAGGTTGGCCTACATCTCCAGTGTGTCTTTGTAACTCAACTACGTGCTTTGTCCGCACATGTTTACACATATTTGTGGTATTGAGGTGACTGACACTTTTAGCTATTTTTAATTTTTGATTACACAGCTTGCATTTCACATAGCAAATATCATGTGCAAGTGTGTGAAAAAAGGACCACGCAGTGCAAGTCCTGGGAGCGCACGTTTTGACTTTTGGAACACAACTGCTCCGAACAGGTGCCAAACTGGAGGCTACAGGCAAACGAGTCTGCAGCCTAACTCTCCCTCCTGTTTGTACCGTTGGGGCAATGTCTTCCTCTATCTTCCTTCTATCACTAACCATTTCTCTAGGCCTCTCCCAGCTTTCAACCAAAGTACTGGTTCTCACCCACAAAGCTCTCCACAGTGCAGCACCCCTCCTACATCTCCTCCCTCATTTCTATCTATCGGCCTAACCGACTGCTGCGCTCTGCAAACGACTTTCGACTAACCTCTGCACTAATACGTACCTCCCACTCCCGACTCCAAGACTTCTCCTGCTCTACGCCAATCCTCTGGAATGCTGTACCCCAAGAAATTAGGACTATCCACAATTTGCATGGTTTCAGGCGCTCCCTCAAAACACATTTGTTCAGAGCGGCCTATCACATTCACTAATCAAAGTCATTCTATGTATTCTGTGTAAGTGTGTGTGTGTCTCTAGCCCATTCACTATCTCCATCCCTCAGTCCCTTAAGATGGCTGGAACATCATTGTAAATGCACCATTGTATATAAACACCTATACTTTGTATCTCCCCCATCTCATTGTACATTGTAAGCTGTCACGAGCAGGGGCGACTTATTTAGCTTAAATTATTGTATTGTTAACGTTGTTACTTATGACTTGTGTTCTGAAACTGCTAAACTGTAAAGCGCTGCGGAATATGATGGCGCTATATAAATAAATATTATTATTATTCCTCTGAGCTGCTCCCACCACCTTCCTGTTCTTCATGCCATGTTGGGTATTGGACCTCATCATCTCCACTACCCTCTTCCAACACCTGCTGTTGGGTGGTCTGGCCAGCACCATGCTCAACAGAAACTGGCACCTGGGTCTCATCATCATCATCAGATGCGTTCTGCGGTGTGCTGACCATCGGCACTGTCTCACCCGCCTCTTCAGATTCAGAGAGACACAGCTGTTGCGCATCACTGCATACTCCCTCTTCTTCACATTACAGAATGCTGCTTGGCTGGGCCCCTGTTTGCAAGCCAATAGATTCTGAGAACAGAAGCAGACACTCAGCTGGCTCCTGTACAGAACTCTCTGACTGCCTGGGCAATTTGCCAGGCGGTGAAGAGACAGATGGTTGCCCAACAGTGCTGTGGTCCTGAGAGGAGGTGGAAGCAATTGAAGTCGATGCATTGGCTGAGATCCAAACAACAACGGCTTCAATTTGTTCTTCCCGCAGCAGGGGGGTACTCCGAGCTCCTACAAAAGTGCGCATAAAGGAACGCTCACGGCCCGGGGAAAACTGGTGGATGCTGTGTCACTGGGGGCCGCAGCAGCCACAGAATCCCCACGTCCTCTCCCTGAAGAAACTCCACGACCACGTGCCTTACTCCCTGCCTTCTTCATCTTGGTAGATTGATAAAGAAAGTCTGAAAAGTTATAAGGCCTAAGTGTGGTTATTCCGCAGAGACTGCAGTGAACACTGCACACAACTGTTCAGTAGGTGTGAAAGGCCCCTTTGTGTACTTCTATAGTGTTTGCAACCAATGTATTGTATACGGATGGAAGCACGTCACACTAATAGATTTTATTTATTTGTAATAGAGTGGAGCAGCAACAATTAGAGAAAAATTTCAAGGATGTGCCAGTGACACACGCTCAGCAGACTACAACCAGCAGTGGTTGAAGAACTAACTGGAGCGTGATCTGCACTCCAAAAAGGAAAACCTCAGACTACAGTGAACACTGCACACAACTGTTCACTACCCAACGCGTCTCAGCAGGAAGGCAGTCTGTGCGTCAAAACAAAGGCGCAAGCATACATCCACGTACCCTGTTTATAAAGCTATATAAAAAAAATTATGTAGTAGTGACGCACACTTTATTGAGGTACAGTATTACATCGCCATTCACCATCTGTGGCTATGCAGTCTCATCTATATATACCTTATCTATCCGTTGTCATGCTTGCAAGTCGACAGTCAGGCATAAATAGCAATTTTCACTATGCACTATGCACTTTTTAAAGGTTATGTTTGTTAATAAACATGATTATTGCCACATATTATGAGTATTACATGATGGAAATTGTATAATTTTGTATAAACTGTTTAGTGACATTATTCAGCAAATGTAACATTTTAGTAATGTCACAGATAACTTGTAATGCTGATGATGTTTTGAAGTCAGACATTCATTGTCTATACAATAAAAATGGTGTACATACTGTTACTTATCCATCATTAATGGATTCAGATATGTACTTGTATGCTTTTATGTACAACCGTATAGCAGATTCCTTAACTAATTTATTTTGTGGTTTGCATTGCTGTTCAACATGTTAATGTATGTGTTTATGTTTGTCAATTCTTTATTTATCTAGATATTAGTTTAAATGAAATCATCATCTTATGGTAGTAAAGGTTATCTTTCTCTTGTTTGAAGTATAGACATTTAAAATTGACAGGTAACAAGGAAATTACTTGATCTAGTATTTAAACATCCTCCTTGACCCTGGGCTCCAACACCGCCAGTTGTTGCTCGGAAGTGCTGTTAGCACAGTCAACACTTGCTCCTGTGTTACTGGGGTTCAGTAACGTCAGCTGGTCCTCGGTTGTGCCATTGGCTCTTTTCCTTCTGCTGCCCCTCCGGGTTCCAGTACCGTCAGCTGGTTCTCCGCAGTGCCTTTGGCCTAGGTGCCTCCATCTCGGTATCCGAGTTCCAGCAACGTCTGCTGGTCCTTGGTAGTGCTTTGGAGCACAGGTACCTCCTGCTTAGTAACCGTGTCCCAGTAACGTCAGCTGGTCCTCGGTTGTGCCATTGGCTCTTTTCCTTCTGCTGCCCCTCCGGGTTCCAGTACCGTCAGCTGGTTCTCCGCAGTGCCTTTGGCCTAGGTGCCTCCATCTCGGTATCCGAGTTCCAGCAACGTCTGCTGGTCCTTGGTAGTGCTTTGGAGCACAGGTACCTCCTGCTTAGTAACCGTGTCCCAGTAACATCAGCTGGTACAAGATTGTGCTACAAATACAAGATACGGAACAAGAGACACAAGAACAATAAGCAGAAGATCTAAAAGCAGAAGAACATGAAGTATAAGACCAAAATGAAGAGCAAAATATATGCTCTAAATTCTAAGCAGAAGAAGACTAAGCAGTGTATGGGGGTGAGTCCGTTCCTCCTCGTGGTGCCCCTGGAAAATGCCTGCTGCTGCAGGCTAAACTGAACACGGACAAATACTGTTGTAATTTAAATCTTTTGTGACAGCAAGAACGGAAGGATGAAAAATTCATACTTTGACAGATTACAAGTACAGGATTCTCTGTCACAAATAAGAATATGATGAAGAAGATGAAGTACAATATGAATAAGAATAATAGTTTAATAAGAAGAATATGAGTAATGTTAACAAAAAGATGAATAGCAAGAAGTTTAAGAAGAAGATAAAGAAGGTGAAGATGAAGAATAATTTGATGAAAAAGATGATGCTGCAGAAGATTATGAAGGAGAAAGTGTGTGAAAAGTTAAAAAGGTGAAGATGAAGAGCATGGAAGTTGTGTAATATACATATTTGCCAAAATATAAAAAACGTTAACATTGTCAATTTCTTCGTCAATCCGAACATCTTTAAAAAAAAAAATATTTATGCTATTCCATTTGATTGGGTTAAACATCTATGCCTTTAATGTCTCCTCAACCTTCCACAATACATTCTACATTACTCTTTCTTGTTTTCCTTCATGTACAATTAACCAACAAGGCAAGAATGGGTTTTTTTTAATTTCGATATTTTGTTCCCATAGACTTACATGGGACTTCCGGTATCGATATCGGGTATCGCCGATATTTTAGTGATATCGGCGATACCATTCCGATTCCGATACTTTAGGATATCGGAAAGTATCGCTCAACTCTATTCAAGACCCTTATTATGTCTAGACAAAATGGAGGGTTAAGTTTACCTGATCTGCTTTCTTATTATCACTCTATTCATCTAGATAGATGGATAAAACTTGCTCACTTAGTAGAACAGATTTACAAATGAACATTGATTTGCAACTAATGGTCAAGTTGCAAAGAAACTACTCTGGACAAATTTCCCCACCTCGAAAATAGCTACAATGGGATCCTCTCTACCTCTATTTTGATTAGACGTCTTCTGTTCTGATCCCAAACAACCCACCAGCATGCTACTTCCTTAATAAAATGCCGTTGAGTTTGATTCCCTACATATATAATCCAGACTTCACGGATCCCCACAATCTGTGGTCGGCCCTTCCGAACAAACCAATTTCTAATCTTTTAAACAACAAAATCCCTTGCGTCAATCTTTGACCTCTAGAATCCACCAAACATCCAATTAATTTCCTTCAACAATTACACGTCACCCATTATATGAAACTGATCACAACATTAACTACTCCACCCCCCAGGTGGTTGTGGTTTGACTTACTAACAAAAATAAAACCACCAATTCAAAGACTAATTTCAAAAATATATGTTAATCTGCTAAATTCTAATAATACCCCCTCCCCTATATTTCTCCATTCTTGGGAAGTAGAACTAAATATTATTCTATCCCCACAAGATAAAAATAAGATTTGCACAATCTCCCATGGCTTTTCGAGATGCATCTTGTTGCAAGAGTCTGCGTACAAAATACTTTCCAGATGGTATTTCACTCTGGAAAAACTTTTTCAATGGGTCAAATTGAATCTCCAATGTGCTGGAGGTGTGGAAAATCGAGAGACACACTAACTCACATCTTTTGGTCATGTCAGATATTGAAACCTTATTGGCAAAAGTCAATAACATTTTAAAGGAGATGGGAGTGGTAAAATCAGACTTGACTGCACAGGAGGTTCTGCTATCGCTCCTTACGGCAAATTTGAAACCTAAAATACATGACCTGCTCCCACTACTATTTGGGGCTGCTAAACATCTAATTGCCCTAAAGTGGAAACAAAACATCCCTCAGAGTTCGAAGGAATGGCTTGATAAAATTAAATAAATTTATCTTTTGGAGGAATTATTGAGTTGGGAAACATATTCCCATATACATTTTCTAAAGATTTGGGCTGCCTGGGTTAGATGGTTTGTATTGTGCTTGGGTGGGGTCCGCGGTGGTCGAGCTCCCTTGGTGGTGGGTCTCTCTTCTCCTTGTGGGGGAGGAAGTCTGCCTCCATATAATGTAAGATTTTTGATTTTTCTATCATAGACTCTCCCTTAGGTGGATAAAAGTATTTTTTACTTAAAAGCTCATCTATTGATTCGTCGTCGATTGTTACATCTTGGTTATATGTTTTTTTTTTCTACAAAAAAAGTGTTCATATTAGTATCTATACAAATGATAATATATTCTCTGTATTTGCGAACCACAAGTTTATTTACATTGTTTGCTCAAAATTCATAAATAAAGAATTGAAAAAAAAAGTAGGCTCATGACACAGCAAAAAATTTTTTATGGAGGTCTGAAATGGCAAAATTTTTAGCGCAATGATATACAATCCGTGTGGCGGACAAAACCCAGTGTAAAAACTCTGCCATGTAGTTAAATATTGTTTGGGCAGCAAAATGGTGTCAAAAATTTCATAAAACACTTTAAACAAATTCTACAGTACCACAAAAAATGGCAGCTTTTTATGCACACTCTGATGTCCATTTAAAATAGCTGTATTTTCATGAAAAGGATCTGCTTGTAATCTGCAGTGTCAACAATCAATTAGAGAAAAAAATAATAATCGGGATTATGATGCCAAAAAAATTTGCTGCCCACTGAGTCCTAGGGCTGTGTAGATACGGTCAATATAGCTTATAGGCAGCAGAAGCAGATGTCTCAGGAGCCATGATTCTGGACCACATAATCCTCACTCTGATCCTCATTCCTCCCACCATACTGAGTGCTTGGAGACAAGTGGTCACACACTCCGAAGAGCTGTTCTCATTTCCATTTATAGATTTTGGTCTCTCGTCCTGCCCATTTCAAGGGGAATATGAGGAGATTGCATGAAGCAATGCCCAAATAATTTAGCAGGAACGCTCACAAAAAGGCAACAGTGTGCAAATGCAATTACTATAGCAAGACGTGGATGATGATGAGATAAAATTGCCAACAAGTGATATTTTTAAGTCAGCAAGTCAGTAGGAGGAATTAGGCTGTGGAAGACAAGGTGGTGGACAATTGATATATTTTCGTAACGAAAACCTTTGAAAATAATGACAGCACTGCGATTTATACCATTAACAAATATATCAATTGTAATTCATGCTATGTGGTATATAAAATTATGTGCACTACTTGCAATTTATCTTATATAGGCTGCACAACTAGGAAATTAAAAATCAGGATCGCTGAACATTTGCAGGATATAAAGAATGTCTCTTCAAATCGCAATATTTCTGCTGCTGCTAAACATTTTATTTTTCAGCATGCTCGCAATGTTTCTTCCTTCCAAGTCACAGGTATTGAAAGTGTTAACCTGTCTGCCCGAGGTGGAGATGCACGTCAGCGACTCCTCACACGTGAAGCTTTCTGGATCTTTAATCTACATACCAGACATCCATTTGGTCTCAACAAAAGAAACAAATTGATGTTCCATTATTAATTTTATTTCTTTGCATTGATTTTATTTGTGCAAATATTGTTTTTGTTTCTTTATTCGTTATGTGCAAATTGTTAAAGGACTTGTCAAAAATCACATGACATTTTTTCTGATCGTGATTGGTCTTCCTTTGTCTTAAATATGTGCCTTTGTCTGAATATGTCAGCTGTGATAAAGATCCCTGTGATCGAAACGCGTAGCCTTGTCCTGAGCTTGTCCAGGAGCATGCCATTTTTCATGTTTTTATGAATCAATAAAGATGAAGATTTTATTGAAGCTGGATCCCTTTTTCCTTCATTTTCTTATGTATCTTCACGTTTGACCAAGCGGAGGATCCGTGCTTCTACAAACCGGTGAGCTGGTTAGCGTTCTTATATAAGTCATTATCTATACCTGTGCTGTAATCTATTATATGTTCTGTAGGACTGGTATTATTTATCACACACCATATGGCGGTGATATCAATATTGGTCTTTTTATATATAGATTATTTTTGGCAACAGCGCGGTCATTTGCTGAGGTTCTCTGGTTAGGGGCCCACTCAGAAGTTTCGCCCCCACTAAACCAAAACCCTAGCTACGCCTCTGGCTCTCTCTCTAGTCTTTCTTTCTCTCTGCAGTCTCTCGCTCTCTGTTTTTTTTTTCTCCTCTCTGTTCTCTCTTTCCCTGTTCTTTCTTTCTCGCTCTCTGTTCTTTTTTCTCTCTGTTCTTTCTTTCTCTCTCTCTTTTCTTTCTTTCCTCTCTTTCTTTCTCTGTTTGTTCTTTCTCTCTCCTTTCTTTCTCTCTCGCTGCTTTTTCTTTCTTTTCCTCAGTACCAATCACTGTGCCCATAATTCCAGCCACTGTGCCCTCATTACCAGTCAGTGTGATCAGCAGTGCTAAATGGGTACAGTTGGGGTGAGGATATGGGTGTGATTAGTTGTGAAATGGGTGTGGTCGGCAGCCGCAGCCTTTAGCCCTCTTTCCTGTCTTCAAAAGTTGGGAGGTATGCTGTATGACCTTCCTACAACTTCTGGGCATGCTCCTGATGAGCGCGACGGATGGTCTCCTGAGGGATCTCCTCCCACACCTGGACTAAAGCATCCAACAACTCCTGGACAGTCTGTGGTGCAACGTGGCATGGCCTAAAATTTGCTGCAGCAGTCACAGCGTGCCACAGCCTTTGTCCCTCTTTCCCTTCTTCAAAGGTTGGGAAGTATGATGGTGGACCCCAAGAATAATTTTTCTCTGGTGGGCCCAAGGTACTCCAGTCCGACGCTGCTGGCAAGGTCCATGGATATTGGCTCCTTAACAGCCTTAAATACCATGCCTCAGCAGTCTGCTTCATCAGGCTGGTTAACAAAAATAGGGGGGACCCCACGCCATTTTTTTTCCCAAGGGAACCCCTATTTTTGTTAATCAGTTCCCTCTGACGTCACTGATGGTGTCCCTGGCTGACCTGAAGTGAAAGTGGAAAGCAATCAATTAAGCTTTCCACTTCCTCTCCTGTCAGCCAGGAGAGGAGCTCATTCATTCAGGGGTTTACTGTGAGGCTGTAGCATTAGCTGCGGTCCCTGCAGTAAATATTAACCCTTTCTGATGGATTACACCATGGGACCTGACTGTGCATGGGATAGGTAAGAATAATTTTGCTTTTTTATTTTATTTTATTTTTATTACAGGAAATGGTTTTTGCAGTAAAATAAAAGATGGTCAAAAACATGTGTCTTTATTTCATTAAAATGATTTTTAATTAAAGTGTGTGTGTTTTATTTTTATTTCATGCAATAGGATTAATAATTGATAGTTGTCTAATTGACAGCTCTCAATTATTAACCTGGCTTAAGGTCACCTTTCAATAGCAAGGTGGCTTTAACCCCTTATTAACCCATTCGCCACCGCTACAGGGCAATGGGAATAGACGGGCAAAGTGCCAGAAAGGGCGAATCTAATTATAGATTTGTCTTTTCTGGGGTGTCTGGGGGCAGATGTTAGTAGCCCGGGTGGGGCCAAAATTAATGGTCCCTCTCTGGGCTATTATTATCTGCCCCCACTCGCTGGCTTTGTCTGTCTGGTTGAGAAAATAGGCGGGAGCCCACGCATTTTTTTTCAACAATTTTACACCTCATATATATATATACATGTCATTGAATTTGTGACACATATATATATATATTTATATTTATAGTTCATACACTTCTACATAGTATAATAGCCGCTAATTCAATTGCCGGCTTTTGTGAAAATGCAGAACCCGACATGAAATGACACATGGTTTACATAGAGTTAACCATGTCATTTCAAGTTGTTTGATATATTGTTTTCACTAACAATTACATGAGTGTATGTGTGCAAAATTTCACACCTGTAGGGGTTAATTAAAGGTGTAAATTCGTAGCAAAAAAGTCCGTTTTTTTTACAACGAATTTACACATTTAATTAACCCCTACAGGTGTGAAATTTTGCACACATACACTAATGTAATTGTTTGTGAAAATCAGATATCAAACTACATGAAAAGACATGGTTAACTCTATGTAAACAATGTGTCATTTCATGTCGGGTGCTTCTGTATTTTCACAAAAGTCGGCATTACCCGGCAATTGAATCAGAGGCTATTTTACTATGTAGAAGTGTATAAACTATAAATATATGTATATATATATATATATATATATATATGTCACAATGACATGTATATATATATATATATGTATTCTATGTGTGTATATTTAGTGTTTACAAGGAAAGAAAGGGTTTTTTTTAGTTACGATATTTCTGTCCCACAGACTTGCATTGGATTTCCGGTATCGGAATCGGGTATCGCCGATACTTTTGGGGTATCGGCGATACCCATTCCGATCCGATACTTCTTGATATCGGAAAGTATCGCTCAACCCTAATCGTAGCACTACTGTGATGGTGCACAAGTAGGTTTCCCAACCAAATACCGTGAATAGTAAAACTTGGCACTCAACTTTAGCAAAATGATTCCAGTTTATTGCAGTCAAGGTACAGGTAAGTACATCAAGGAAACGTTTCGGTCCAAGAGGACCTTCATCAATCTGACGGCAATAAAGTATACACAAAGAAAGAAAAAACAAAATAAAATAAAATAACATAAAAAAACATAAAAAAAAAAAAAATAACAAAAATTAACACTCCTGTGTTATAAAGCAACTTCATTAAAAGTGTATAATGAAATAGAGACCCTCTGGGGAATAATTCCCATAATGAGAGAGATTGATAAATTATATATCGTGATTAGAAAGTTCAAGTACCTATCCAACTGCTTGTGAAGAGATAATAGTATTAACTATAGTACTTTACTTATCTTTTCAGGCATTCTGCCTTTAAGTTCATACTATTATCTCTTCACAAGCAGTTGGGTAGGTACTTGAACTTTCTAATCACGATATATAATTTATCAATCTCTCTCATTATGGAAATTATTCCCCAGAGGGTCTCTATTTCATTATTCACTTTTAATGAAGTTGCTTTATAACACAGGAGTGTTAATTTTTTATGTTAATTTTTATGTTATTTTATTTTATTTTGTTTTTTCTTTCTTTGTGTATACTTTATTGCCGTCAGATTATAGAATAATAGAATCATAGAATGGTAGAGTTGGAAGGGACCTCCTGGGCCATCTGGTCCAACCCCCTGCTCAAAGCAGGATTCTCTAAATCATCCCAGACAGACGTCTGTCCAGCCTCTGTTTGAAGACTTCCATTGAAGGAGAATTTACCACCTCTCGTGGCAGCCTGTTCCACTCCTTGATCACCCTAACTGTCAAAAGTTTTTTCTAATATCTAATCTGTGTCTCCTCCCATTCAGTTTCATCCCATTGCTTCTAGTCTTTCCTTGTGCAAATGAGAATAAAGATGATCCTTCTACAATGTGACAGCCCTTGAGATATTTGTAGACAGCTATTAAGTCTCCTCTCAGTCTTCTTTTTTGCAAGCTAAACATTCCCAAATCCTGCAACCGTTCCTCATAGGACATGGTTTGCAGACCGGTCACCATTCTGGTGGCTCTTCTCTGAACTTGCTCCGGTTTGTTGATGTCTTTTTTAAAATGTGGTGCCCAAAACTGGACACAGTATTCCAGATGAGGTCTGACCAAAGAGGAGTAGAGGGCAATAATGACCTCACGTGATCTAGACTGTATGCTTCTGTTGATACATCCTAGAATTGTATTTGCCTTTTTTGCTGCTGCATCACACTGTTGACTCATGTTCAGTCTGTGATCAATTAGTATACCCAAGTCTTTTTCACATGTGCTGTTACTTAGCCCTATTCCTCCCATTTTGTATATGCTTTTTTCATTTTTATTGCCCAGATGTAGTACTTTGCATTTTTCCCTGTTAAAAACCATTCTGTTAGTTGCTGCCCACTGTTCCAGTTTATTTATATCTTTTTGAATCCTCTCTCTCTCTTCTCTAGTATTAGCTACCCCTCCTAGCTTTGTGTCATCAGCAAATTTGATCAGTTTACCCTCAATTCCTTCATCTAAATCATTGATAAAGACGTTGAACAATACAGGGCCCAAAACAGAGCCTTGTGGTACCCCACTTGAGACATTCTTCCAACTGGATGTGCAGCCATTTACGACCACTCTTTGAGTCCGATCACTAAGCCAGTTATGAATCCACCTAACAGTTGCCTTGTCCATTCCATACTTAGTCATTTTTTCAATAAGGATTGTGTGAGATACTTTGTCAAATGCTTTGCTGAAGTCAAGATATACTATATCTACAGCATTTCCCTGATCCACCCAGTCAATGATTCTGTCATAGAAGGAAATTAAGTTAGTCTGACATGACTTATTAGTTACAAACCCATGCTGACTCTGTTTAATCACTTCATTCTTATGCAGGTACTTACATACATGTTCTTTAATAATTTGTTCAAAGATCTTTCCTGGTATAGAAGTCAGACTCACCGGCCTGTAGTTCCCTGGGTCCACCTTCTTCCCTTTTTGAAGATAGGAACAACATTTGCTCTTCTCCAGTCTTCTGGGACTTCACCTGTTCTCCAAGAATTTTCAAAGATTATGGACAGTGGTTCAAGAATTTCTTCTGCTATCTCCTTCAGTATTCTGGGGTGTAATTCATCTGGGCCTGGAGACTTGAATTCATTTAGGTTAGCTAAGTGTTTCCTCACTGTCTTTCTGTTTATAGATATCCTGGATTCTTCTATTCCTTTAATAGGACAGATTGATGAAGGTCCTCTTGGACCGAAACGTTTCCTTGACGTACTTACCTGTACCTTGACTGCAATAAACTGGAATCATTTTTCTAAAGTTGAGTGCCAAGTTTTACTATTCAAGGTACAGTGACAAAGACACAGGGACCAAGATATTCTGCCTCCTGGAGGACGGCAAGGACAAGTACAAGACAAGGTCAGAAGCAAGAGCACAGAGACCAGGATATTCTGCCTCCTGGAGGGCAGACAAACAGGTACAAGGCAAAGATAGAAGTGAAGCCTCCAAAGATGGAGGAACACAGAGCAAGACCTGGCAGCTCAGTAGCTAGACACTAACTGAGTTAACACATTGCACAGCCAAGATCGACAGTGTGGAGCAGCCCTAAATACTAGAAGGCTCTTGGTAATTGGTTAGACAGGTGTACCCTGACTCCATAAGAACCAGAGAGTTCTGGCACCGCCCCCCTATGGACACAGCCAGGAAACATGCACAGAGCAGATAGGAGACAAGAGGCACAAAGCATGGAGCTGGCAGCAGACAGAAATCACAGCAAGACCTGGAACAGTGAGCATGTTGGTGTGCGGTAAATGGGAGGCCATGCAGTGATGTCAGCAGGGTTGTTACTGTTAGGGTTCGAGTTCCCGCTGCTGCACAAGGGGAGTCTCTAACCAGTCCCGCTGCGGTCCCCATTCATCTCCGTCCGCAGTGGAACCTGCTCAGCAGAGACGTCGGTCCCAGCGTCTTGCCCATTCCAGTACTGTGCAGAGACTTGCTGCTGCCCTTCCTGGATCTTCTATTATAGCCAGTGCTGGAGCAGACGTCTTTGGGACGAAGTCCTGTGTTTCCCCTTCTGAGCATGCCCAGGGTAAGATCTCTCATTGGAGATCAGGGTCACATGTTCAGGTACTGCAGCAGCTCCTATTGGTCCGTCAGGAAGGTCCTGAAACTACATGTGTTTTGGAACAGTTTCTCATTGGTCCTTGTTTCTGGCAGGTCCTGTAGCTGTTACTATAAAAGGGTGGCATGGCTGGGCCGCCATGCGCTAGTATCAATTGCATTATGTGCTTTGAGCCAGTGTGATCATGCATGCATGTGGTTAGGGCTCGGCTGAAATAAGCCCCTAGAATACCGGCACCTCCGGTGAGGAGATTTGAGTGCAAGTGGTTAGGGCTTGGCTGAAATAAGCCCCTAGAATACCGGCTTGTCCGGTGAGGAGATTGCTTGATTGTGTTGCTGTCTGCATGATCACGGACTGCTATCCGCACAGCAGTTATCTGTGTATCCCTGTGGTGTTAACAGGACACAGTCTTTTTCTCAGCGGCTCTGTGACGCAACATGGTTCGCTTTATAACGCTGGTTCAGCACCCTAGCGTTTTACTTTGCGGCTCACTGAAGCTAAGTGAGTTCGCACTTATCGCGATATAGTGCTGTGGCATTCCAGTTAGCGGCTCTGGGGATTAACAGAGTTCGCACTTACTGCCACAGCGCGCTACGACGTTTATTTTAGCGACTCTGTGGGATAACAGAGTTCACTACTTTCGCCATCTTACTAGCAGCGGGCTTCGCCTGCACGGTGGACCCCGGGCTGCGAATGCACCTCTCTACTACATCTATTAGGTGCGTTCCGCAGACCCTAGCATAATACTAGCACCAGGGTCTGGCTAGTAAAATGGCGGACGACCAGCGTCTACAGCAGTACATCCAGCAGCTGGAGGGTAGGTTGGCGGTCCTTGAGCGCACAACCTCAGCTGTGGATGTTACCGCAGTCGCTGTTCAGGCTGCTAGCGTAGCTGCAGCCAGTTTGTCCACCGCTACCTCTGCTCCGACATTTCCCACCTCCCACTTCCAGACAAGTTTACGGGTGACAGTAAACATTGTCGGGGATTCGTGAGTCAGTGTTCTTTACAGCTTGAGCTTCTGGCAACACGTTTCCCCACGGAACGGGCACAAGTGGCTTTTATTGTGTCTCTTCTGTCGGGCAGAGCATTGGAGTGGGCAACGCCGCTGTGGGAGCGCGACGATCGTGTGGTGCAGAGTGCTCCTCGGTTTTTGGAGGCTCTGAAAAAGGTCTTTTTAGGACCTCAGGTCACGCACGATACGGCACTCCAACTGCTGGCAATATCACAGGGTTTGTCCATGGTCAGCCAGTTCTCAGTCCAATTTCGGACTTTGGCCTCTGAATTAGAGTGGCCAGATAAAGTTCTTATTCCAGTGTTCTGGAGAGGACTGGCAGACCATGTAAAGGACGCTTTGGCTACCAGGGAGATTCCTGCCACACTGGAGAAACTCATTTCTATTTTTCACGAGCGGAGGTTAGAGTGGACCCAGTGTAGGCAGAGGTTTCGGCTGGCACCCACTTTTGCCAAACCTCTTGAATTTCCCGTTCGGGCGTCCGACTCCCCATAGTCCGTGGAGACTACTCAAGTGGGATCTAAGTCTCGGACCACTCGAGTATCCGTGGTCTGTAGAGTGTGTCAGCAGCCAGGACATTATGCCAACCGATGTCCACAGCGAATGAGTAAACGGTCATGTTCCGTGACCATAGGTGCAGGGTCATTAGACGCGAGGGATTTTGCTCTGAAAGTGCTCCTTTAAAGGGTTAATCTCCCTAGGTTCATCCACTCTTCCCGCCAAGCTTTGTGTGGACTCTGGGGCAGAGGGGAATTTTATATCCTCCTCTTTGCCTCTCGCCATTCCTGTTATGATCTGCTACAAGCACTAAGGAAAGATGGGAATTCTGTCCCTACAATAGAACTGAGCTAGATCCCTACGATGTAGCGGGGAACCTGATCCTGCGACCAGACCCGCTAAAGTCCTCAGCTAGTCTGAACGAAGACCTATAGTTGCGAGGGAGGAATCCCTACAAGAACTAGGGACTGGGAGAAAAGGTGGACACCTCCTAACAGAAATTGTAGCAGGAAAAAAATAAACAGAAAACAAATTACTTAGAGATCCTAAGATCAAGCAAAACTGACTGAGTAAGGCACCTAAGCACCCGGCTAGCTTAAGAGTAGGTAATACAATGAAGTCCAGCAAAGCCAGAAGGGCGGAGCCAGACTAAATAGGGAAAAAAAGGTCATTTGACCAGCAAACTGAAACAAAACCTAACAAGAGGGTTCTAACAGTACCCTCCCTTCTAAGAGGATCCTCCGGATCCCCTAGGACTTAGGCTTATCCGGAAACCTCTTGTGAAACGCTCTGACAGTCTAGACGCAGAAACATCATCCGCCCTCACCCATGAGTTATCCTCGGGTCCATAACCCTTCCAAGCGACGAGGTACTGTAAACTCCCTCTATACCGTCTAGAATTTAGGATGCGGGAAATCTCATATTGCCCGTCCTCCACCACCAGGGGAACAGTGGCCGAGACGTCTCCATCAGAGACCTCAGCTTTTTTCAAGAGAGAAACATGAAACACCGGATTAATCTTCCAGGGGTGGGAAAGCTCAACTTAACAGCAGATTGGTTAATAACCTGAAGCACCTTAAAGGGCCCTACAAACTTGGGACCCAATTGACGGAATCCTCAAGCGCAGATTCTTAGAGGACAACCAAACCATGTCACCAATAGCAAACAAAACCTCTTGTCGTTTTCTATCAAAATACACTTTGGATCTTTTGTTAGCCTCCTGAAGATTACCACGCACATCAGTCCAAACTCTCTCCAAAACACCAGAAAAATTCTCCTCTTCAGGTACAGCCGATCCCAACTTGGAAAATGACCCAAACGACGGATGTCTCCCAGTACAACAAAAAAAAGGCGAACAACCAGCAGAAGCGGATGTATGGTTGTTAAGAGCAAACTCAGCAAGTGGCAGAAACTCAGACCACCCCTCTTGATTATCATGTCACAAAACAACGTAAGAACTGCTCAACATCCTGGTTTTTCCTTTCTGTCTGGCCATTAGACTCAGGATGATATCCGGATGAAAACGACAAATGAACTCCCAACCTGTCACAAAAGGCGCGCCAAAAACGAGCCACAAACTGAGGTCCCCTATCAGAAACAATGTCAGTAGGAACACCATGTAGTCTGACTATTTCCTTGACAAAGGCCTTAGCGAGAGTCTTAGCGCAGGGCAGTTTGATGAAAGGAACCAAGTGACAATCTTGCTAAAACGGTCCACGACCACCCAGATGACAGTGAAACCCTCAGAAGGGGGAAGGTCAGTAATAAAGTCCATAGCCAAATGTGTCCAAGGTGCACTAGGACCTCCAGAGGGCAAAGCAACCCGCAGCAGGAGTATGAGAAGACTTAGATCTAGCACACACAAATGCATTGGCGCACCCACTTAATGACTTCCTTCTGCCATCCTGGCCACCAAAAACTGCGACCCACAAGTCTCTTGGTCTCAGAGATTCCAGGATGACCTGCCAACCGAGAGTCATGACATTCATCAAACAAATCTCTCCTCAGGGTACCAGGCACAAACAACCTCCCATGCGGCGTGTTAGATGGGGCATTCTCCTGTGCTTTAAGAATCTCATCTTCCAACACGGAGTCCAAAACAGCAATAACAACCCCCTCTTGCAAGATGTTTTCCTCCTCCTCCTCAGTACCCACCATAGGAGAAAAGCTGCGAGACAAAGCATCAGCTTTAACATTTTTAGTACCTGGGATGTAAGTAACCGTAAAATTAAACCGTGAGAAAAAACAGTGCCCACCTAGCCTGACGGGCATTCAAGCGTTTGGCAGCATCAAGGTAGATCAGATTTTTATGATCGGTGAAGACTTGAACGGGAAATTCCGCTCCCTCCAAAAAATGACGCCAGTGTTCAAATGCGAGTTTAATTGCCAACAATTCCCGATTACCGATATCATAATTTAGTTCAGACTCAGAAAATTTCTTTGAAAAAAAAAGCACAGGGATGTACTCCATCCGTCTTTGCCTGAGACAACACCGCGCCGACCCCCACAGAAGAAGCATCAACCTCAACCAAAAATGGTTTAGTCACATCAGACTGCGTAAGGATTGGAGCAGAGCTGAACCTCTCCTTTAGCAACACAAAAGCCTCAATGGCCTCAGTAGTCCACTGAACCGCATCAGCACCTTTCCTGGTGAGATCGGTCAGAGATTTGGCAATCACAGAAATTTTTTTTATGAATTTTCTATAATAATTGGCGAACCCCAAAAACCTCTGTAATGATTTCACACCAATAGGCCTAGTCCATTCCTGCACAGCTTGCACTTTCACCGGGTCCATCTCAAAACCTTCACTGGAGACAATGTAGCCCAAAAAACTAAGTCTCTGTACAGCAAACTCACATTTTTCTAGTTTGGCAAAAAGTGAATTATCACTCAGTAACTGTAATACTTCACGCACACTCCTCCAATGAGACTCCAAATCCAGTGAATAAATCAAAATGTCATCCAAATACACAACCACACTTCTGCCGATCAAAGGTCTAAGGATGTCATTAATAAGATTCTGAAAAATGCCGGAGCACTGGAAAGCCCAAAAGGCATGACCAGATTCTCAAAATGACCCAGTGGAGTGTTAAACGCAGTCTTCCATTCATCCCCCTCCTTCATGCGCAACAAATTGTATGCCCTCGAAGATCAATTTTCGAGAACCACTTGGCCCCCACTAACTGATTAAACAAATCAGGAATCAATGGCAGTGGGTAAGGATTGCGTACAGTAATCTTATTAATCTCACGAAAGTTAGACAAGGCCGTAAACCGCCGTCCTTTTTTGAACAAAAAAAAATCCAACCGCCACAGGAGATTTGGAAGGCCTAATGTGACCGGCGGCCAAGCTTGTCTGTATGTATTCCTCCAAAGCCTTTCTCTCAGGAATAGTCAAATTAAATAAACGACTTTTAGGAAGAGTCGCTCCAGGGACAAATTCAATTGCACAATCATAATCTCTATGAGGGAGGCAATACCTGCGATTCCTTATCAGAAAAAACTTTCCAAAAATCCTGAATAGGTACAGGTAACTCCCCTTAACTACAGCAGCAACACTTGTCATAACAATTAGGACTCCAGACTTAATTTCATTGGTAGACCAATCCAGTACCGGATTGTGCAATTTTAACCAGGGTAACCCAAAATCACAGGTGAGGGCAAATTATTCAAAACTACCAAATCCAAATTCTCTTGATGAACACCATTAAATAGTATAGAGGAAATTCACAGATATGGTGAGTAACATTTTTCAAGTGAGAACCATCCACAGACACCACATTAATAGGAGAAGATAGAAGTTTGGGTTTTAATTTTAGTTTTTCCAAAAATTTCCCATCAGTCACATTGAGGTTGAACCACAATCCACAAATACCCGAAACTCCATTAATTCCTCCTCACCAGCAGTGGTAGCAGAAAGAAAGACACCTTTTGTTTAAAACAAGCTATGCGGGCGAAACTGACCTCATTTTTTTTTTTCTCTTTATTCATTCGAAGCGCACAGTTCTTAATAAAATGCCCAGATTTGGCACAATTGAAACACAAGCCCTCCGCAAATCTACGGTCTTTTTCCGAGAGTGAGGTGTCATTGCTCCAATCTCCATCGGCTCTGCAATGTCAGTACAGTCCCTTTCCAAAACTTGGAGATGACAAGGCGATTTACTCTCATTAACCCTTGCACGCAGTCTCCTATCCACCCTATGGCTAATTGCATAGCCTCTTGCAAGTTACCAGGTATAGGATAAGAAATTTCAGCAAATCTTTAAACCCTTTCACTTAACACTGCAAGAAAAAACTTTTCAAAGCTGAATCGTTCCACCCCACCTGAGTGGACCACCTTCGGAAGTGAGTACAAATATTTTCCACATTACCTGATCCCTGTCTCAAAAGTTCAATTCTGTCTCAGCTGATGAAACCGATCCGGATCGTCATAAATAACCCCAAAGCAGAAAAAAAACTATCCAGATCTAAAGCATGAATCACTAGGCTGCAGAGAAAAGGCCCAGTCTGAGGTTCTTTGCGCAAAAGTGACATTATGACCCTATGCGCTGTGATTCATCACCAGAGGATCTGGTCTCAAACGGAAATACAACAAGCAAGCATTTTTAAAAGAAAAAAAATCTTGTTGTTCACCAAAAAATAAATCAGGCAAACAAAATTTGGCTCCACGAAATGTGCTCCAGAACAACTACTCACGTGTTGTGGATTTCAGCCACCTCCAGAGAAAGTCCCTGCAAAAATCCTGAACAGACACCATGATGGAAATAGTGTTGGAGCATTCCCATACCACAAGTATCGGGTATCGGCCGATATTCGCTGTATGGAATTCCAACTTAGTTCCGATATTTTCCTAATCGTATACCGGAATCGGAAGTTCCCATAATTCTTTGAGAGGCACTGTGATTTTTAGTCAGCCCAAAGAGGAAACCTACGAAGTTT
The DNA here is from genome assembly GCA_033576555.1 of Oophaga sylvatica. Taxonomy (NCBI): domain Eukaryota; kingdom Metazoa; phylum Chordata; class Amphibia; order Anura; family Dendrobatidae; genus Oophaga; species Oophaga sylvatica. The sequence continues at coordinate 289,535,258 of JARQOD010000003.1, read as the reverse complement.
TGGGCACATCCTGTACTGCTGCAGTCATCTTAACTAATGGCATGGCTGTGATTGGCTGCTGAAATTATGTCAGAAAAGCACTATAAAAGGCGCCGCCGCCATTTTAGCGTCACTGTGCTGTGAACTCAGTTAGGGACAGAACGCTGCTTGCGACTCTGAGGGACAGTTAGAGATTGCGATTTTGTGTACTGTGCTTTAGGCAGGCTATTTTACCAACCGCTGTGTAAAGCTTCCTTTTGCCTTGCAGTGTTGTTTTAACAGCTCTGTGCAGGTGTGTGTGAGAGTGCAGGTGACGCTGCAGTTTGCTCTGCATCCACGCTGTTTGTAGGCATCTGCACGTGTCACTCACTGACTCTTTTTTTTATTTATTTTGTGGAATTGGTGCAGCTCCATTCAATAGAAATTAACAGTGTTCTATTAGTGTGACGCGCTCCATCCGTTATACAATACATTGGTTGCAAACACTATAGAAGTACAGAAAGGAGCCTTTCACAGATAGTGAACAGTTGTGTGCAGTGTTCACTGTAGTTCTGTGAGCTTTTTATTTTTTGAGTGCAGATTACGCTCCAGTTAGTTCTTCAACCACTGCTGGTTGTGTCTGCTGAGCGTGTGTCACTGCCCCATCCTTACATTTTTCTCAAATGTTGCTGCTCCATTAATATTTTAAAAAAATCTAATCTATTAGTGTGACGCGCTTCCATCCGTATACAATACATTGGTTTTCAAACACTATAGAAGTACAGAAAGGAGCCTTTCACAGATAGTGAACAGTTGTGTGCAGTGTTCACTGTAGTCTGTGAGCTTTTTATTTTTTGAGTGCAGATTACGCTCCAGTTGTTCTTCAACCACTGTGGTTGTAGTCTGCTGAGCGGTGTTCACTGCCTAATCCTTCACATTTTTCTCAATGGTGCTGCTCCATTATATTTGAAAAAATCTAATCTACTAGTGTGACGCGCTTCCATCCGTATACAATACATTGGTTTGCAAACACTCCCTGGCCTGGGAGTTTCAGCAGGGAGAGGCGTGGGGATTCTGTGGCTGCTGCCGCACCCAGTGACACAGCATCCACCAGTTTTCCCTGTGAGCGTTCCTTTATGCGCAATTTGTAGGAGTCGGCGTACCCCCTGCTGCGGGAAGAAACAAATTGAAGCCGTTGTTGGTTGGATGGCAGCCAATGCATCGACTACAATTGCTTCCACCTCCTCTCAGGACCACAACACTGTTGAGCAACCATCTGTCTGTTCACCGCCTGTCAAATTGCCAGGCAGTCAGAGAGTTCTGAACTGGACCAGCTGAGTGTCAGCTTCTGTTCTCAGAATCTGCTGGCTTGCAAACAGGGGCCCCAGCCAAGCAGCATTCTGAATGTGAAGAAGAGGCAGTATGCAGTGATGCGCAAACAGCTGGTCTCTCATGAATCTGAAGAGGCGGGTGAGCCAGTGCCGATGGTCAGCACACCGCAGAACGCATCTGATGATGATGAGACTCAGGTGCCAGTTTTCCTGTTGAGCATGGTGCTGGCCAGACACCCAACAGCAGCAGGTGTTGGAAGAGGGTTAGTGGAGATGATGAGGTCCAAGACCCAACATGGCGTGAGGAACAGGAAGTGGTGGTAGCAGCTCTGAGGAAGAATTTGCCCCAACGGTCCAAACAGTAGGGAAGGTAGGCTGCAGACTCGGTTGCCTGTAGCCTCCAGTTTGGCACCCGTTCGTAGCAGTTCTCTTCCAACAGCCAAAACGGGCGCTCCCAGGACTGCACTGCGTGGTCCTTTTTGACACACTTGCAGATGATTTTGCTATTTCAAATGCAAGCTGTGTAACCCAAAAAGCAAAAAGAGGTAAAAGTGTAAAGTAACCTTAATACCACAAATATGTGGAAACATGTGCGGTCAAAGCACGTGGTTGAGTTCCAAAGACACACTGGAGATGTAGCCAACCTACAGCAGCACCTACTTCTTCAGCTCGTGTTGGAGCCTCTTCCCAGCTCACACACAGCTGGTTCGGCTTCCTCACAGGAATCGCCATGGAAGAACCTCTGTCACTGTTGTCCAGAGACCCAGTGTTATTCCACCCACAGCTGCAAGTTCCCTGTCATCCTCACACCTCCCCAGGCCACAAAACAGCCATCGGTAGCACAGGCATGGGATAAAAGACGGCCATACTCGGCAAACCATCCACGACACAGGCTCTGAATGCTGGCATTGCAAAACTCCTGTCCCTTGAAATGCTGTCATTCAGGCTGGTGGAGACTGACAGTTTCCGTAACTTAATGGCATTGGCAGTCCCACAATACAATGTCCCAGCCGATTTTTATTTCAGCAGGCAAGCCGTCCCTGGTCTGCAAAAGCATGTTGAGGGAAAAATTAAACATGCGCTACTAAACGCCGTCAGTAGCAAGGTCCACCTGACCACCGATGCGTGGACCAGTACCCAGGCCAGGGACGATACCTTTCCCTCACTGCCCATTGGGTCAAGTTTGTGGAGCCGGGTACAGATCTTGCGAGTGGCGGTGTACGTGTTCTGCCAACTCCAAGATTGCAGGAATCAAATCTGTCCACATTGACTCCTCCTCCTACTCCAGTTCCTCAGAATCATCGCTGCAGGAGTCCGTCACGGTCTACCTCCACTGGACCCGTGAACGCTTACCCTGTTGCGACTGATATGAGCACAGCCGTGGCCAAACGTCAACAGGCCGTCCTGAAATTAATTCCCATGGGAATCGAAGCCACACAGCGCAGGAGCTCTGGAATGCCATCAAGCAGGAGAGCGACGTGTGGTTTTTGCCAGCGAATCTCCAGCCAGGCTTGGTAGTGTGTGACAATGGCCAAAATGGTGTGGCAGCTCTGGGCCTTGGCAACCTCACTCACATACCATGTCTGGCACATGTGCTCAACTTTGGTCGTGCAGAGTTTTTTGAGGACTATCCGGATCTTGATGCACTGCTGCACAAGGTCCGCCTAGAGTGCGCTCACTTGCGACGTTCCAGCATGGCCAGATCGCGCATTGCAGCTCTGCAGAGCAGATTTCGCCTTCCTGAGACATCGCATCATATGTGACGTAACCCACCAGGTGGAATTCCACGTTACATATGTTGGAGCGGTTGTGTGAGCAGCAGCCAGCAGTAATGGAGTATCAGCTGCATCAGGCGCAATCAACTCGCAATTTGCGCCGTTCACACTTCACCACTACTGAGTGGCCTCTATGAAGGACATCTGCCACGTTTTGCGTGCGTTTGATGAGTTCAACGCGGATGGCGATTGCAGATGATGCACTAGTCAGCCTGACTGTCCCCCTTATCTGCCTGCTTCAAAAAACACTGCAAGCACTAAGGGATGAGGTTTTGGAAGAGGTGGAGGATGAGGAGTCACAAATTCCATCACCTTCTGGACAGTCAGCGCAACGTGGTTCCTCACAAAGGGCTGGGCAGGGCTCACTTTATGAGGAGGATGAGGAGGAGTCAATGGAGGAGGAAGACATCGCTCCAGAGGGAGGTACACAATGCTCTAGTCATTAATGTTAGAGCGAGGGTGGGGTGATGCAGAGCAGGCAGAGATGACGCCTCTTGCAGGGGACAGCGTTTCTTGGCCAGTTGGGAGTCTGCACACATGTTGATTTCATGCTGCAAGTGCCTGAGAAACGAACCGCCGCATCGCCCACATTCTCACCACGTCTGATTATTGGGTGTACACCCTCCTAGACCCTCGCTACCCGGGACAACTTACAAAGCCTCATCACACCGTTGAACCGGGAGCGTAAAATGCGGGAGTACCAAGACACACTGGTGCAATCCATAATGTTCTCCATTCCAGCCCAGAGCACTGCTGCTGCTACTGCTTTACAAAGCAGCTCTGTGCGTCGAGGCAGTGGAGACAGCTCTGCAACAAGAGGGAGCACAAGCAGCGCCTCTGCACAGGGCAAAACCAGTATGTTCCAAATGTGGCGAAGTTTTGTGGCAGCGCCACAAATGTCTACACCATCCGAGACGGCTCCAGTCAGCAGGAGGCAACGTTTCCGTAAGATGGTGACAGACTACATGTCTTTCCCTCTCAGTGTACTCCCAGATGGCTCTTCCCCATTCAAGTTTTGGTCTCTAAGCTGGATACATGGCCAGAGCTTAGCCAGTATGCATTGGAGGTGCTGGCTTGCCCTGCTGCCAGTGTATTAATCGGAGCGCGTCTTTAGTGCTGCAGGTGGTGTACTAACAGACCGTCGCATGCGACTATCCTCCGATAATGTAACCGGCTTACTTTTCTGAAAATGAACAAGGCATGGATCTCGCCAGAATTTGTCTGTCCGTTTTCAGAGTAAATAACTGGTTCGCAACGTTATCCATGTCTCCTGTTTATGTTCATCTTTCTACCACCTGAACTCTACTCCCTGGGCTACAACACTGCCAGTTGCTGCTCAGAAGTGTCGTGTCCACAGACCAATTACACAAGCTATAGTGTTAGTGGGGTTCAGTAACGCCAGCTGTTCCCCTGCTGTGTGTCCGGCAAGAAGTCTCCTTTTCCCGTACACATGCACAGAAAAATCCATGTGGAACATGCTCCAAATAGGGAAGAGCCGTCACCCTGATTGTTATGCTTAAAACAGGAAATTGTGAAGTTTTCCAGGCCTAGAATGATAAATTTTTTATAACAAATATGGACAAATAATAATTTGTCATCACAGCGCATATCTGCACATGTCTATTAGAAATGGTAACAAAAACTAAAACATAGTGTTCACTTTTTGAAATTAATGCATAAAAGTACATTTCATACTTATCAATTAATGCTTTTTAAGGAACTTTATCTGTACCTGTAAGATAATGCAGTCAATGGATGTACGAATCATAAAATCCTCATCATCATCATCACGATTTTTATTTATGACAGACATTATAAAATACACATACTGATGCAACTGTAACTTCACACACCATATATGAAATGGCCAGCATCTAAACCTGGTAATAATGTGCAATAAATAAATTATTACATCTAGAAAGTGCATCATGCATACTGAACAATAGTGTTATAAACCTGCAAGTGCTGTTGAAACAAGCACAACAGATATAAATTATAATGGTATATAGGTATCACAGTGCATAGTTACTCATGGACAATGTCGATGTAATACTGTACCTCAATAAAGTCAGCGTCAACCATTATGCTTGTTAGTCTTGTAGATTGTTAAAGAGGGAACGTGCTTTTTTTGTTGGTCATAGGTGGGAGTATTAGACAGTAAATGATTACTGCTGTCGTATTTTTGGCGTCCCTAGGGCACAATAAACGCTGCGTAACGTCACATTTTATAGAGTCATCTAATTGACACACGCTACCCTAACCCTACCCGCGTGACAGTAGAAGGTAGTGTTGACGGATAAAGCCTGCGCAACCAGACATGCTTTTACCCTCTTCAACATTGTACAAGCAAAAAATGCATGATTGCAGCCGCAGACTTTATTGACGTACAGTATAACATCGCCATTACCCATCAGAGCTGTCCACTGTCTGATACAGACATAGAATATACCTTTGCTATCCGTAGCCTTTGTTTCACCTACACTTGCAGGCACACACTTAAATTGTGACAATGCATAATGTTTTTTTAAATTGTTATTTTTTATCGTACATTATTGCGTCATCACATTGATGAGTCCATGCTGGACATGTCATACATGCTGTACAAAGTAACGATTTTAATAACTTAAATAATTGAAATGTCTGTGACTGTCACATATAAATTGCAATGATGATGATGAGTGACTATTACAAAATCCATTGTCTTCACTATGTTATGGTTTAACATAGCGTTCCCTAAGCATTATTCATAAATACAAAAATGGACTTTTATTCTTAAATTTACAACACTATATTTTGTAACCAATTTTTTGGTGGTGTGTGTTGTTCCATTTCTTGTTGGCATGTGCATATATGCGTTTATATTTGCAGGGTCTTTATTTTTATTCTTGAAGTTAGGAAACATGTGTATCTTCGTACCGTGTTAGCCAGTAGATAGAAAAATATTTAGACTTGAGAGTCCGCAGTGGTTGATACCTTTTAATGGATAACTGAAAAGATGGTAACAAATTCTAAGCTTTTGAGGCTACTCACGTCTCTTCATCAGGCAAAGACTAAAACAAAAAAATGAAGCATCACATATTTCTATACACAACAGGACACAGGAATAGTGCAATAGTAAGAGAAGTAAGTCACGTGTAGCAGAACTGTCATTATGACAGAGGGATGAACATAAATATTGGAACAGTTCCTAGATAAGGATAGAAAGTTTTATTGCCCTCTGATTGGGGTCTGGTTTTGTGTTTTCATGCCCCTGGAAGGGCAGAGATGCAGATTCCTTAATTGATATAGAATGACATAAATCCGTGTGATCTATTCATTCCATCACTAAGAGTGTCAAAGGTCATGATGAGCTTATATTCTGAAACCTTTGTATCTTTCTCATATTTGAAGTTATATTTTAATACCAGTAATTCCATATCCATCATGCTATGACCGGGCATACAAAAGTGTTTTGCCGCAGGTAAATCCATTATTTTTTCTCTTATTGTGTGGCGCTGATAATTCATCCTTGTTCTCATTTTTTGGCCGGTCTCCCCTCACTTGTCCCTCCCTCTCTTGTCTTACCTATTCCTGTGTCCTGTTGTGTGTAGAAATATGTGATTCTTCATTTTTTGTTTTAGTCTTAGCCTGATGAAGAGACCTGAGTAGTCTCGAAAGCTTGGAATTTGTTACCATCTTTTCAGTTAGCCATTAAACGGTATCAACCACTGAGGACTCTCAAGTCTAAATATTTTTCTATTCTTGGAATTGAAATTCATCATTTTATTGTCCTAGTAAAACTTCATTTATTCTTGTTTGAAGTACATACATTTGCAATGGCCACGTAACAAGGCAATAACTCAATATTTTATGCCTACACCCTCCTTGACCCTGGCTTCAACACCGCCAGTTGCTGCTCAGAAGTGTTAGATGCACAGATGAAAACAATCGCTGATGTGTTTGTGGGGTTCAGTAACGCCTGCTGTTCCCCTGCTGTGTGTCTGGCAAAAATTACTGCTAGCTACCTACACATGGTGAAAAAAACATGACATGTCAAAGTGTCTAGTGCTACACATAGATATGAGGCTACACCCTGATTTCTAAGCTGTAAATATTTGAAACGTCAGCTTTAAAACCATAAAATGATTAGTCTTTGTCACAAATCTGTAACAAAATAATTATGACATATTATTTCAGATATGCACATGTCGAAAACAAATGCTAACACAAAAGCCTACTTATGCTATAGGATACTGATGGTCAACCTTGTCACTCCATAGCTTAGACAAATCCAACTCACATCATGACTCAAATGCTGCAATGTGGAAGTGCATAATGTGGGTTGAACTTTGACAACAGCTGCAGTGCGAAGGTTAGACTTCAGTGTTCTTGGCTTTTAAATAAAAGCATACAAGTAAATATAATAATCCAATGTTGATTAAGGGACGTGATGTACACCTGTAATATTGTGCAAACAATGCATGTAGGAATAGTCCTCTTCAACATTACTTATATTTGTGTCATTTTAAAAAATACATATTTAATTAGAAAGTTAACAGCCCATATCATAAAGGTCCTTCATGTAAACATGATAATCGCTAACAAAAATCATGCATTACCTTGTTAAAGTCAATAGTGCATAGTCACAATAGCAAAATATATACCTGTAAGTGGTGCTGAAAGAACGACAACTGATAGAATAGGTGAATGATATCTATTTATCAGACTGAATAGCGACACCTGTGCAATGTCGATATAATACTGTACCTTAATAAAAACAGCTGTGTCACACCTCACACTCGTTTTCTTGTAGCTTGTTATGTAATAGGGCACATGCGTGTATGTTTCATCATAGGTGCATGTTTACTGAGTAAAGCAGTCATGACAACGCCTTTGTGTTGTCGTACGCTTGCGATGATGAACGATGCGCACCGTGAATGTTAGTCTGCGTCATAAGACGCACAGACGCTCCAATACCCAACGCGTCACAGCAGGAAGCCAGTCTGTGCGTCCAAACAAAGGCGCAACCATACATGCACGTAACCTTTTATAAAGCTATATAAAAAAAAGGATGTAGTAGTAACGCACACTTTATTGAGGTACAGTATTACATCGCCATTCACCATCTGTGGCTATGCAGTCTCATCTATATATACCTTATCTATCCGTTGTCATGCTTGCAAGTCCACAGTCAGGCATAAATAGCTGTTTTGACTATGCACTATGCACTTTTTAAAGTTTTTGTTTGTTAATATAAATGATTGGCACATATTATCAGTATTACATGATGGAAATTTTAGATATTTTTAAAAACTTTTTAGTGATATTATTCACCAAATGTAAACTTTTATGAATGTCAAAGATAACTTGTAATGCTGATTATGTTTTTAAGTCAGCCATTCATTGTCTACACAATAGAAATGGTGTACATACTGTTACTTAGCCATCATTAATGGATTCTGATATGTACTTGTATGCTTTTATTTTAAACCGTATAGCAGATTATTTAACCTATTTTAATTGTGGATTGCATTGCTTTTCAACATGTTAATGTATGCGTTTATGTTTGTAAATTATTAATTTACATATATTTTTTTAAGTAAAATCATCATCTTATGGTACTAAAGGTTATATTTCTCTTGTTTGGAGTATAGACATTTTTAATTGACACGTAACAAGGAAAATACTTGATCTAGTATTTAAACATCCTCCTTGACCCTGGGCTCCAACACCGCCAGTTGTTGCTCGGAAGTGCTGTTAGCACAGTCAACACTTGCTCCTGTGTTACTGGGGTTCAGTAATGTCAGCTGTTCCCCTGCTGTGTGAACGGCAAAAAGTCCTGCTGCCTCCACCCTGTTGTCTTCTCATCCCTGGGCTTCAACACCGCCAGTTGTTGCCTGGAAGTGCTGTTAGCACAGTCAACACTTGCTCCTGTGTTAATGGGGTTCAGTAATGTCAGCTGTTCCCCTGCTGTGTGAACGGCAAAAAGTCCTGCTGCCTCCACCCTGTTGTCTTCTTATCCCTGGGCTCCAACACCGCCAGTTGTTGCCTGGAAGTGCTGTTAGCACAGTCAACACTTGCTCCTGTGTTAATGGGGTTCAGTAATGTCAGCTGTTCCCCTGCTGTGTGAACGGCAAAAAGTCCTGCTGCCTCCACCCTGTTGTCTTCTCATCCCTGGGCTCCAACACCGCCAGTTGTTGCCTGGAAGTGCTGTTAGCACAGTCAACACTTGCTCCTGTGTTACTGGGGTTCAGTAATGTCAGCTGTTACCTTGCTGTGTGAACGGCAAAAAGTCCTGCTGCCTCCACCCTGTTGTCTTCTCATCCCTGGGCTCCAACACCGCCAGTTGTTGCCTGGAAGTGCTGTTAGCACAGTCAACACTTGCTCCTGTGTTACTGGGGTTCAGTAATGTCAGCTGTTCCCCTGCTGTGTGAACGGCAAAAAGTCCTGCTGCCTCCACCCTGTTGTCTTCTCATCCCTGGGCTCCAACACCGCCAGTTGTTGCCTGGAAGAGCTGTTAGCACAGTCAACACTTGCTCTTGTGTTACTGGGGTTCAGTAATGTCAGCTGTTCCCCTGCTGTGTGAACGGCAAAAAGTCCTGCTGCCTCCACCCTGTTGTCTTCTCATCCCTGGGCTTCAACACCGCTAGTTGTTGCTCAGAAGTGCTGTTAGCACAGTCAACACTTGCTCTTGTGTTAATGGGGTTCAGTAATGTCAGCTGTTCCCTGCTGTGTGAACGGCAAAAAGTCCTGCTGCCTCCACCCTGTTGTCTTCTCATCCCTGGGCTTCAACACCGCCAGTTGTTGCTCGGAAGTGCTGTTAGCACAGTCAACACTTGCTCTTGTGTTAATGGGGTTCAGTAATGTCATTGTTCCCCTGCTGTGTGAACGGCAAAAAGTCCTGCTGCCTCCACCCTGTTCTATTCTCATCCCTGGGCTTCAACACCGCCAGTTGTTGCCTGGAAGTGCTGTTAGCACAGTCAACACTTGCTCCTGTGTTAATGGGGTTCAGTAATGTCAGCTGTTCCCCTGCTGTGTGAACGGCAAAAAGTCCTGCTTCCTCCACCCTGTTGTCTTCTCATCCCTGGGCTCCAACACCGCCAGTTGTTGCCTGGAAGTGCTGTTTGCACAGTCAACACTTGCTCCTGTGTTACTGGGGTTCAGTAATGTCAGCTGTTCCCCTGCTGTGTGAACGGCAAAAAGTCCTGCTGCCTCCACCCTGTTGTCTTCTCATCCCTGGGCTCCAACACCGCCAGTTGTTGCCTGGAAGTGCTGTTAGCACAGTCAACACTTGCTCCTGTGTTACTGGGGTTCAGTAATGTCAGCTGTTCCCCTGCTGTGTGAACGGCAAAAAGTCCTGCTGCCTCCAACCGGTTCTCTTCTCATCCCTGGGCTCCAACACCGACAGTTGTTGCCTGGAAGTGCTGTTAGCACAGTCAACACTTGCTCCTGTGTTACTGGGGTTCAGTAATGTCAGCTGTTCCCCTGCTGTGTGAACGGCAAAAAGTCCTGCTGCCTCCACCCTGTTGTCTTCTCATCCCTGGGCTCCAACACCGCCAGTGTTGCCTGGAAGTGCTGTTAGCACAGTCAACACTTGCTCCTGTGTTACTGGGGTTCAGTAATGTCAGCTGTTCCCCTGCTGTGTGAACGGCAAAAAGTCCTGCTGCCTCCACCCTGTTCTCTTCTCATCCCTGGGCTTCAACACCGCCAGTTGTTGCCTGGAAGTGCTGTTAGCACAGTCAACACTTGCTCCTGTGTTAATGGGGTTCAGTAATGTCAGCTGTTCCCCTGCTGTGTGAACGGCAAAAAGTCCTGCTGCCTCCACCCTGTTGTCTTCTCATCCCTGGGCTCCAACACCGCCAGTTGTTGCCTGGAAGTGCTGTTAGCACAGTCAACACTTGCTCCTGTGTTACTGGGGTTCAGTAATGTCAGCTGTTCCCCTGCTGTGTGAACGGCAAAAAGTCCTGCTGCCTCCACCCTGTTGTCTTCTCATCCCTGGGCTCCAACACCGCCAGTTGTTGCCTGGAAGTGCTGTTAGCACAGTCAACACTTGCTCCTGTGTTACTGGGGATCAGTAATGTCAGCTGTTCCCCTGCTGTTTGAACGGCAAAAAGTCCTGCTGCCTCCAACCGGTTCTCTTCTCATCCCTGGGCTCCAACACCGACAGTTGTTGCTCGGAAGTGTCATTGGCACGGGTACTCACTCCTGCCCAGACTGGTTACAGCACGCCATCTGTTTCCTGTCAGTGTAAACGTCACTTAGCCTCCAATAAGTTGTCCTGTCGTGTTGCGGTCGGGTTAGCCGACTCTATGGTGCCTGGAGTTTAGGTGCTTCCTATGTGTGCTGCGGGATATGCAAATAAAGGCTGTTTCCGTTGTGACAATAGGACAATCACCCACTGTAGTACTGTGCGATTCGGTAACTGCGGCGGGCTCGCGGCCTGTCAACTTATATTTCCATGGGTACCTTCTGCTACCCGTCCGAGTTCCAGTACCGTCAGCTGGTTCTCCGCAGTGCCTTTGGCCTAGGTGCCTCCATCTCGGTATCCGAGTTCCAGCAACGTCTGCTGGTCCTTGGTAGTGCTTTGGAGCACAGGTACCTCCTGCTTAGTAACCGTGTCCCAGTAACGTCAGCTGGTCCTCGGTTGTGCCATTGGCTCTTTTCCTTCTGCTGCCCCTCCGGGTTCCAGCACAGTCAGCTGGTCCTCGTTACTTGCATTGGCTCTTGTACCTTGTGCTACATTTACAAATTTAAGATTTTTTCAATTTTTTTTGGGTAATCACTCTGGATCTCCAACAATGAAGACGACGACCCTGATGACCACCCCGAAGAAGATGACGACCACAAGGACGACGAGCATCAAGCCAACCAGCCTAAACACCATCACAAAGAAGAAATAAAAGATTACCAAACAGGACTAAGAAGGTTAAGACAAACTACAAGATACAGAACAAGAGACTTAAGAACAATAAGCAGAAGATCAAAAAGCAGAAGAACATGAAGTATAAGACCAAAATGAAGAGCAAAATATATGCTCTAAATTATAAGCAGAAGAAGACTAAGCAGTGTATGGGGGTGAGTCCGTTCCTCCTCGTGGTGCCCATGGAAAAAGGATGAAAAATTCATACTTTGACAGATTACAAGTACAGGAATCTCTGTCACAAATAAGAATATGATGAAGAAGATGAAGTACAATATGAATAAGAATAATAGTTTAATAAGAAGAATATGAGTAATGTTAACAAAAAGATGAATAGCAAGAAGTTTAAGAAGAAGATAAAGAAGGTGAAGATGAAGAATAATTTGATGAAAAAGATGATGCTGCTGAAGATTATGAAGGAGAAAGTGTGTCAATAGTTAAAAAGGTGAAGAGCATGGAAGTTGTGAAATATACATATTTGCCAAAATAGAAAAAACGTTAACAACATTGTCAATTTCTTCGTCAATCCGAACATCTTTAAAAAAAAAAATATTTATGCTATTCCATTTGATTGGGTTAAACATCTATGCCTTTAATGTCTCCTCAACCTTCCCCAATACATTCTACATTACTCTTTGTTGTTTTCCTTCATGTACAATTAACCAACAAGGCAAGAATGGGTTTTTTTTAATTCCGATATTTTGTTCCCATAGACTTACATTGGATTTCCGGTATCGGTATCGGGTATCGCCGATATTTTTTGGGTATCGGCGATACCATTCCGATTCCGATACTTTTGGATATCGGAAAGTATCGCTCAACTCTAGATGGAAACAGAAAATCTTTCCTTAGAGATTTTTTTTTTTTTTTTTTTTTAGGCTGGACTTACTGTTATGATCTGCTACAAGCACTAAGGAAAGATGGGAATTCTGTCCCTACAATAGAACTGAGCTAGATCCCTACGATGTAACCGGGAACCTGATCCTGCGACCAGACCCGCTAAAGTCCTCAGCTAGTCTGAACGAAGACCTATAGTTGCGAGGGAGGAATCCCTACAAGAACTAGGGACTGGGAGAAAAGGTGGACACCTCCTAACAGAAATTGTAGCAGGAAAAAAATAAAACAGAAAACAAATTACTTAGAGATCCTAAGATCAAGCAAAACTGACTGAGTAAGGCACCTAAGCACCCGGCTAGCTTAAGAGTAGGTAATACAATGAAGTCCAGCAAAGCCAGAAGGGCGGAGCCAGACTAAATAGGGAAAAAAAGGTCATGTGACCAGCAAACTGAAACAAAACCTAACAAGAGGGTTCTAACAATTCTATACCGCTGGTGACGCTCGCCGAGCCAATATCAGTGAGAGTATTGAATGGAACAATCCTGCCCTCACAAATCACCCACCAGACTGTCTCTCTACCTCTGTCTATGTCCCATTCTTATCAGGAGAATATATCCCTTTTTGTTCTTCCTGAGGGAACAGATGAGGTTTTGTTGGGATTACCCTGGCTTCGCCACCACTCTCCCCATATTGAGTGGTCCTCTGGGAGAATACTGGGTTGGGGTCATTGCAGAGACAGATGTCTCAGAGAGGACGTTCAGGTTTCCACCACAGAGATACCCATAGACCTTGCTTCTCTCCCCAAGGTTTATCGGTCATACGTGGACGTATTCTCCAAAAAGGCAGCGGAGACTCTTTTGCCTCATCGCCCCTATGACTGTCCTATAGACCTCTTGCCTGGAACGGAGCACCCTCGGGGAAGAGTGTATCCTCTCACTCTTCCTGAGACGGAGGCCATGTCACAATACATCCAGGAAAATCTGGCAAGAAGGTTTATTAGGAAGTCAGTGTCACCAGCAGGGGCAGGATTTTTCTTTGTGCAGAAGAAGAATGGAGAATTACGACCGTGTATAGACTATAGGGGTCTAAACGCCATTACCGTTAAGAACAAATATCCTTTGCCCCTAATATATGAGCTCTTTGATAGGCTCCGGGGAGCAAGGGTATTTACTAAGCTGGATCTTCGTGGTGCCTATAACCTGATCCGCATCCGTGAGGGGGACGAATGGAAGACAGCGTTCAATACCAGAGATGGACATTACGAATATCTTGTGATGCCCTTCGGGCTCTGTAATGCTCCAGCCGTCTTCCAAGATTTCATTAATGACATCTTTTGGGACATGCTTGCCACCTCTGTGGTAGTCTATCTGCATGACATTCTCATCTTTTCTCCAGATATGGACACCCACCGGAGAGATGTCTGCAAGGTCTTCGACCTCTTGCGGGCAAATTTCTTATATGCGAAGTTGGAGAAGTGTGTGTTTGAGCAGGAGTCTCTGCCATTCCTGGGCTATATCATCTCCACTCAGGGATTGGCTATGGATCCTGCCAAACTACAGGCTGTAATGGATTGGCAAGAACCCCACTCTCTTAAAGTGGGGCAGCGCTTTATGGGGTTCATTAATTACTATCGCCAATTCATTCCCCACTTCTCTACTTTGGTTGCTCCCTTGGTAGCCCTCACCAAGAAGGGAGCCAATCCCAAATTGTGGTCAGAGGAGGTCTCCAAGGCCTTTACTTCAATCAAGTCCCATTTTGCTAGCGCTCCTATCCTACATCGTCCCGAGGTTGATAAGCCTTTTATATTGGAGTTAGATGCCTCGTTCGTTGGTGCTGGAGCAGTCCTTTTTCAAAAGGATGCTCAAGGTCGTAAACATCCTTGCTTCTTCTTCTCCAAGACCTTCACACCAGCGGAGAGGAATTATTCCATTGGTGATCGGGAGTTGCTAGCCATGAAGTTGGCCTTTTCCGAGTGGAGACATCTCCTGGAGGGGGCTCGCTTTCCCTTTCAAGTGTTCACTGACCACAAAAATTTGGTCTATTTACAGACCGCCCAGCGGCTAAATTCCCGTCAGGCCAGATGGCCCTTGTTCTTCTCCCGGTTCCATTTCACCCTCCATTTTCTCTCCGGGGAGAAGAACATTCGTGCCGATGCTCTGTCTCGCTCCGTGGTGTCCTCTGAGGAGTTAGAGGAGGAGCCTCGGCTGATTGTCCCCACAGAGAGCCTAAGAACTGTGGCCCCGGTTTCGCTTGAGTCTGTGCCTCCGGGCAAGACTTTGTGCCCATCAATTTGCGACCGGAGGTACTCTCTTGGGCACACTCGTACAGGGTGGGTGGACATTTTGGGGCAAAGAGGACATCTGAGTTGCTGGCGAGAACATACTGGTGGCCACATTTGGTCCGTGACGTCAGGGAATACGTTCAGGCGTGCGTCTCCTGCGCCAAGAATAAGTCTCTTCGACAATGGCCAGCTGGGTTATTTTTCCCTTTACCGGTCGCACACAGGCCCTGGGAGATGGTTGGGATGGATTTTGTGGTGGGCTACCCAAGTCTCGGGGCTGCACCATCATCTGGGTGATAACTGACCACTTCTCCGAAATGGTGCACTTGGTGCCGATACCACAGTTACCGTCTGCACGGGCCTTGGCAGCATTATTCATCAGACATATTTTCCGCCTACACGGTATGCCAGACAAAATTGTCAGTGATCGAGGTCCCCAGTTTGCGTCTCGGTTCTGGAGATAGCTGTGTCGTTTACTCAGCATTGAGTTTAATCTCTTCTCTGCATGCCATCCCAAGACGAATGGGTTGGTAGAGAGGGCCAACCAGACCTTGGTCACATACTTGTGACATTTTGTCTCTGCCAGGCAGGATGACTGGGCATCCTTGCTACCATGGGCTGAGTTCGCTCTAAATAATGCTGTGGCTGACTCCACCGGACAGACCCCATTCCTCCTGAACTACGGCCAACATCCGTACCAGTGCCCATGCCCGTGTCTTCTGCCGATTCCAGGGTGGCAGACTGGGCTGTGGAGGCACCGGACATTTGGGACCGCACCCAGGATGCCATTCAGGCCTCCAAAGAGAGGATGAGGTCTTCGGCCGATGAGATGCCCATGTCCTATAGACCTCTTCCCTCCGGGTGACCTAGTGTGGCTTTCTGCTTGAAATATCAGGCTGCGTGTAGAGTCCACCAAGTTGGCACCTCACTTTTTGGGCCCCTTTAAAGTTCTTGAGCAGGTGAACCCGGTGGTGTACCGCCTAGCTCTTCCGCCTCACCTTGGTATCACAGACACCTTTCACGTGTCCCTCCTGAAACCCGTGGCCATTTCCCGGTTTTCCGAGTCATCTGCCGGGACGTCGGTTCATCTACCGATGATCATGAGGTGAACGCCATTGTTGGGTGCAAGGTAGTACGAGGCAAAAAATTTTATTTGGTGTATTGGAGGGGTTATGGGCCTGAGGATAGGTCTTGGGAGCCTGCCGAGCATATTCACGCTCCGCAGCTCATCGCTGCCTTTGAGCGCAGCGAGGCCCAAAGAAGGGGGGCCCCAGGAGGGGGGGTTTGAGTTCCCGCTACTGTACAAGGGGAGTCTCGAACCAGTCCCGCTGCGGTCCCCCATCCATCTCCATCCGCAGTGGAACCTGCTCAGCAGAGACGTCGGTCCCAGCGTCTTGCCCATTCCAATACTGTGCAGAGACTTGCTGCTGCCCTTCCTGGATCTTCTATTATAGCCAGTGCTGGAGCAGACGTCTTTGGGATGAAGTCCTGCGTTTCCCTTTCTGAGCATGCCCAGGGTAAGATCTCTCATTGGAGATCAGGGGTCACATGTTCAGGTACTGCAGCAGCTCCTATTGGTCCGCCAGGAAGGTCCTGAAACTAAATGTGTTTTGGAACAGTTTCTCATTGGTCCTTGTTTCTGGCAGGTCCTGTAGCTGTTGCTATAAAAGGGTGGCATGGCTGGGCCGCCATGCGCTAGTATCAATTGCATTATTATTATTATTATTATTATTATACATTTATATAGCGCCATTTATTCCATGGCGCTTTACATATGAAAAGGGGAAAAATATAGACAGATACAATAAACATGTGCTGGACAAGGGACAAACAAGTACAGAAGGAGAGAGGACCCTGCCCGCGAGGGCTCACAGACTGCAGGGATGGGTGAGAATACACTAGGAAAGGGTAGAGCTGGTCGTACGATGGTTCAGTACACTGAGGATCATTGCAGGTTGTAGGCTTGTCGGAACAGGTGGGTCTTCAGGTTTTTCTTGAAGGTCTCCGTTGTTGGTGAAAGTCTGATGTTTTGCGGCAGAGAGTTCCAGAGTATGGGGGAAGCCCGGGAGAAGTCTTGTATGCGGTTGTGGGAAGAAGAGATGAGGGGGGAGTCGAGAAGGAGATCTTGAGAGGATCGAAGGTTGCGTGTAGGTAGGTAGCGGGAGACCATGTCACAGATGTATGGAGGAGAAAGGTTGTGGATGGCTTTGTATGTCATGGTTAAGGTTTTGAACTGGAGCCTCTGGGCAATAGGGAGCCAGTGAAGGGCCTGGCATAGGGGGGAGGCTGGGGAATAGCGGGGAGACAGGTGGATTAGTCGTGCAGCAGAGTGTAGGATGGACTGGAGTGGTGCCAGAGTGCTAAAGGGGAGGCCAGACAGTAGGAGGTTGCAGTAGTCGAGGCGGGAGATGATAAGGGCGTGCACTAGTGTTTTTGTAGTTTCATGGTTGAGGAATGAGCGGATCCGGGAAATATTTTTGAGTTTGAGGCAGCAGGAGGTGGCGAGGGCTTGGATATGTGGTTTGAAAGAGAGGGCAGAGTCGATGATCACCCCAAGGCACCGAGCATGTGGGACTGGGGAAAGCGAGCAGCCATTGACATTGATGGATAGGTCTGGTGGAGGGGTAGAGTGAGGTGGGGGAAAGATGATGAATTCTGTTTTGTCCATGTTCAGTTTGAGAAAGCGAGCAGAAAAGAAGGCTGAGATAGCAGACAGACACTGTGGGATTTTGGTCAGTAGGGAGGTGAGGTCAGGTCCAGATAGGTAGATCTGCGTGTCATCGGCATAGAGGTGATACTGCAAGCCGTGGGATTCTATGAGCTGTCCCAGGCCCAAGGTGTAGATGGAGAAGAGTAGGGGTCCTAGGACTGAGCCTTGAGGAACACCGACAGACAGGGGGCGAGGTGAGGAGGTGGTGTGTGAGAGGGAGACACTAAATGTTCGGTCTGTTAGGTATGATGAGATCCAGGATAGGGCCAGGTCTGTGATGCCAAGAGATGAGAAAATCTGTAGCAGGAGGGAATGGTCCACAGTGTCGAAGGCAGAAGACAGGGGCGGAACTATCGTGGAAGCAGGGGAAGCAGCTGCCATAGGGCCCGGGCTAGCAGGGGGCCCGTCCCTGCTGCAGCTGTCTCCCCTGCGGCTGTGTTCCGCCGCCCATGGCCTGAGAGTCGGCGGTTCCCTGTGCTGGCTGTCATGCTGACAGCCGGCGCAGAGAAGCTGCTGCGTGCCGTCTCCCAGGAATCAATTGCACTGGTGTCTATACAGACGCCAGTACAATTGAAGCTCTGACCGCCGGGTCAGAGCGACGTCTGCAGCGTGATCATGTCATGTGATCACGCTGCTGACGTCACTCGTCGGCGGCGCCCAGAAGGGTGAAGACTGGTGGTGAGTGTGCTCCACTGTGGAGCTGAAGATACCACCGAAGATTAACGGGGGCACATACTGTGTGAGTGATAACTCTGCATTCTTGGCTGCATTACTACTTGAGGGGCACATTACTACTGATGGGAGAATAAGAGGGCTTATTACTAGTTATGGGGGCATAATGTGCCTGCATTAATAGTTATGCGGGACATGGTTACTAGTAATGGTAGCATAAGGGGGCTGCATTGCTACCAGTCCATTATATTATATTGTGTTTCCATAATGTCTGCTTTAAATACAGCTCTGATTTGGGCAAAAAGCTGGCCGTTATGAGACTGAAGAGTATTTTTGGGCCTAGAGAATTGCTGTGATTTGCTCCGCCCACTGCTATTGGCACCGCCCACTATCAGAACCCCGCCCCCCCGCCGCCCGTTTGGGAGAGGGGGCCCCGTTCAAAATTTTGCTGTGGGGCCCCGCCATTTCTAGTTACGCCACTGGCAGAAGACATTATGTGCTTTGCGCCAGTGTGATCATGCACGCATGTGGTTAGGGCTCGGCTGAAATAAGCCCCTAGAATACCGGCACCTCCGGTGAGGAGATTTGAGTGCAAGTGGTTAGGGCTTGGCTGAAATAAGCCCCTAGAATACCGGCTTGTCCGGTGAGGAGATTGCTTGATTGTGTTGCTGTCTGCATGATCACGGACTGCTATCCGCACAGCAGTTATCTGTGTATCCCTGTAGTGTTAACAGGACACAGTCTTTTTCTCAGCGGCTCTGTGACGCAACAGGGTTCGCTTTATAACGCTGGTACAGCACCCTAGCGTTTTACTTTGCGGCTCACTGAAGCTAAGTGAGTTCGCACTTATCGCCATATAGCGCTGTGGCATTCCAGTTAGCGGCTCTGGGGATTAACAGAGTTCGCACTTACTGCCACAGTGCGCTACGGCATTAATTTTAGCGACTCTGCGGGATAACAGAGTTCGCTACTTTCGCCATCTTACTAGCAGCGGGCTTCGCCTGCACGGTGGACCCCGGGCTGCGAACGCACCTCTCTACTACATCTATTAGGTGCGTTCCGCAGACCCTAACAGTTACTTACCTGTTTTAGTATCCTTAAATTTTTCTATCAATAGTAGTCTACGAAGCTGATATTTGTGACACCTGAGTATGGCTGAGCAGAAAAGCAGTTTGAGGTGTTGCATGAGGTATCAGGGCTCTCAGCACAGCAGGCCTACATCGGTCCTTCACCCACCTCATCTTAATTTAAACTTAAGTTTAAAGCTCTAAATGCTGGCCATGACCCTGATACCTCATGCATGGCCCATGACTGACTGCTGCTGTGCCATTCTGAAATTTCTACTGTGGGAGAATTGATCAATCGACTAACTGTGTGACTATTCTATGACGCCCCATTACTAATCCCATAATGATATTGAATAAAAAAAAAACACACAACCAGAATAAAGCTCCTTAATTGAAAGAATGATACAGACTCATTTAATAAATCTAAATTAAGCCATATTCACGACATCGCCCAGTCAGCTGATGAACATGTCTCCTGTAACAGAATTAAAATAGTAAACAATATTTCACACCTGTCTGCTAAGAAGATAATAATCTATTTCTCCCATGACAGGTCAAGATCTGCTACATCTTGATTTGCATGCTGCATTGTGGCATGTTGCAACTATACAGCCTGACATCCATTAGAGCCAATGAGCAGCGAGTCTATGGGGTTAGTAATGGGGGCATCTTATAGATGCCTCTCCATTACTAACCTCTGGGCTGGATGTCACTGGACAATACTAAGGTGACATCAACCCCACAAATATAAACCGTACTGGCCACCACCACAGGGCAAGTGGGAAGAGCTTGTTAAAGCGCCAGAATTGGTGCATATAATAGAAGTGCAATTTCTGGGCCATTGCTGGCTGTTATTCTTAGGATGTGGGGGCCAATATCTCTGGTCCCTTACCAGCCTGAGAATTCCAGCCCCCAGCTGTCAGCTTTAGCCTTTAGCTTGGCAGGCTATTAAAAATGGGGATGACCTCAAATTGTTTTTTAATTATTTATTTAAAGTATTAAAAAAACAGCATGGGGACCCCTCTATTCTTGATAACCAGCCAATCTAACGCTGGCAGCTGAGGGTTGGCTGGTTATCAAAAATACGGGGGAACCTACATCATTTTTTTATTATTATTTATTTATAGAGCAATTGATGGGTCAGTTGATTCCACTTTTCCTGGTGTCTGCCCCTAATTTGATCTGTTTTAGTCTTTTAGGCTACTCTGAAGGTGTTTTCTATGTGTTTGGCTTTACCTCCCATTAAATTCAATGCTGTTTGGCTATATTCGGCGAACTGTTCAGTGAACATCGGGAAGTTCGGCAAACATATCTGAACCAAAACTTAACATAGTCTCTCATCTCTAGTTACGTGTTCCCTAGTGTGGTGCTTTTTTAAAGTCTGTCCAGTTGACCCCAAAAAAACAATTTGCAACATCTGAAATTCCAGCATCAGTAGGGGCAGCACAACTACCAGCCTGACTGTAACGCAGCTGCAAGGCAGGCTAGTGTGTGCTCCACCTGTAGGCCACAGAGGGAAGAAGGGATTACTCACTCCCAGGACAGGCCTGCACTGCAGCAGCCTAAACCACCACCAGGTGGCAGCAAAAACATCCAAAGCTGAGTTTGGAATAATCAGTCATACGAAGTATCAGAGGTCTCAGCAAGCCTGTGGTCAGAAACAAGCCAATAGGTCAAAACCGTACAGAGGCAGAAGTACCAGAAGGAGCAGCAATACACGTAGTCAGTATACCAAGCCGAGGGTCAAATAGCCAAACATGAGCGCGGGGGGTCCAAGGACGTGAGACGGGAGACGTGGTCGGGGTACAAGCCAGGGAATCAAAAAGCCAGACAGAGAACGTAGCAGCAGAGACGGATACCAAGAGACGGGGTCAGAGTCAGTCCGGGTCATACACGAGTAAACAAGTCAAAAGCAGGAGAATCACCAAGGTACAAGGGTCAGAGGCTCTAAACTGGAAGCTTGAGCTATCACTAACACTGGCAAGCCAGCTGTGACGGACTGAAATAGCCCAGCTAGCTCCAGAACGAGGTCGAGGAAATTAACCCCAGCATGATCAGTCCTGAGAGAGGACAGCAGAGCATAAACTCCGGACTGGTCCATGACAGTACCCGCCCTCTCAATGGGGGGCCACCGGACTCCCAGGCTTCCCTGGATGACGAGCGTGAAAGGCCCGGACCAATCGATCAGCATGGACCGAACGCGCCGGCACCCATGACCGGTCCTCAGGACCGTACCCTTTCCAATGGACCAAGTACTGAAGTGAACAGCGGAGCATACGAGAATCCACCACCTGTTCCACCTCATACTCGGTCTGTCCATCTACCACAACAGGCGGCGGGTGTGAGGGAGACTCAACAGAGGAAGGCACCGACGGCTTCAGAAGCGCCTTATGGAACACATTGGGGATCCGCAACGACGGAGGCAAGCGCAGACGAAAGACCACAGGATTAATCACCTCTAAAATTTCATACGGACCAATATACTTGGGACCCAACTTAGCCGAGGGAATTCTCAGCCTTATATTTTTGGTGGATAACCATACCATATCCCCCACCTGATAAGCTGGCCCCACAGAACGTCGTTTATCTGCAAAAAATTTATGTTTGCCCTGAGCCTCCCCAATGTTTCTCTGAACCTCCCTCCAGACCTTCACCAACCGCAGAAAGGCCGAATCAGCTCCTGGACATCCTGAATCCAGCCGGGAAAACTCACCAAAATGAGGGTGAAACCCATAGTTACAGAAAAATGGAGAAGTACCAGTGGACTGATTGACACGATTATTGAGAGCAAATTCTGCTATAGTTATTGCAGAGAACCAATCATCCTGTCTAGACGTGACAAGACACCGTAAAATGTGCTCCAAAGACTGATTGGTCCTTTCAGTCTGACCATTGGTCTCAGGATGGTAGGCCGATGAAAATGTTAGACTAATGCCCAGCCTTTTACAAAAAGCCCTCCAGAATTTTGCCACAAATTGCACCCCTCTATCAGACACCACACTGACAGGCACACCATGCAACCGGATCACATGCTCAATGAATAGTTTAGATAGAGTTTCAGCATTCGGGAGGCCCGTTAATGGTACAAAATGTGCTTGTTTACTGAACCTATCAACAACTACCCAGATCACGGTTTTGCCATTAGAGGGAGGAAGATCGGTGATAAAATCCATGGACAGATGAGTCCATGGTCTATCCGGAATTGGCAGTGGCACCAATTCCCCGGCCGGCCGGTTGCGGGAGGCTTTTGCGCGGGCACAAGTTTCACAGGAAGACACAAACCCAGTGATGTCAGACGTCAACGAGGGCCACCAGAACAGCATAGTGATGGCTTTATGAGTGGCCGAGATTACAGGATGCCCACTCAGAGCAGAGTCGTGGAGCTCACGAAGCACCCTTAACCGATATTGGACAGGCACAAAGAGCTTATTTTCAGGTATGGACGATGGAGCAAGAGATTGGGACTCACAAATCTCCTGTTCCAATCTCGAGGACACCACAGCCACCACCACCCCACGCTGAAGAATGGAGGAAGGAGGTTCAGGAGGAGATACTGGATCTAGGCTGCGAGACAAGACATCTGCCTTCACATTCTTGGACCCTGGTCTGAAAGTAATGGAAAACTGAAATCGGGAAAAAAAAAGTGACCACCTTGCCTGTCTCGGAGTTAAACGTTTGGCGGACTCGATGTAAGACAGGTTCTTGTGATCTGTAATGATACGATGAGCTACCCCCTCCAAAAAATGCCTCCATTCTTCAAATGTCAATTTAATGGCCAACAATTCCCGGTTACCCACATTATAATTCCTCTCAGCAGAGGAACATTTTTTTGAAAAGAAGGCACAGGGTCTTAAGTTAGTTAATGTGGTGGGCCCCTGGGACAACATAGCCCCCACTCCCACCTCAGAGGCGTCCACCTCTATGATAAATGGTTTAGACAAATCAGGTTGAACCAGTACAGGGGCAGTCATGAAACTGATTTTTAATTAAGAAAACTCCGCAACAGCTGGAGCTGACCAGTTTTTTTTAGATCAGCCCCCTTTCGAGTGAGATCAGTGAGGGGTTTGACCACTTGAGAAAACCCCTTGATAAATTTTCTATAGTAATTGGCGAAACCCAGAAATCGCTGAAGACCCTTGAGATCTCTGGGTTGCACCCAATCAACAATGGCCTGTATCTTCCTAGGGTCCATACGAAACACCTCAGAGGACAAAATGACCCCTAGAAAGGACAATTCTTGAGTACAAAATGAACACTTCTCCAGTTTGGCAAAGAGAGAGTTCTCCCTGAGCCTCTGGAGAACCGCACGAAGATGACCCATGTGACTTTGTCTATCAGAAGAATATATAAGTATATAATCAAGATAAACTACCAAAAAGCATCCAATAAAGTCTGAGAAAACATGGTTAATGAAATTCTGGAATACTGCTGGTGCGTTAGTCAAGCCGAACGGCATGACCAAATTTTCAAACAGACCTTCAGAGGTGAGAAACGCAGTTTTCCACTCATCCCCCTCCGCATACGGATGAGATTGTATGCTCCCCTGAGGTCCAACTTAGAAAATCATCTGGCCCCGGACAATTGGTTGTATAAATCAGGTATCAGTGGGAGAGGATAAGTGTTTCTTATGGTGATCTTATTCAGTTCTTGAAAATCGAGGCACGGGCGTAAACCACAATCTTTTTTTTAACAAAAAAGAACCCCGCCGCCACGGGAGAGACAGATGGCCGAATATGTCCTTTACGGAGGCTTTCAGAAATATACTCCTTCATAGCAGCTCGCTCAGGGATGGAGAGATTGTACAGACGGGCTTTGGGCAATTTGGCACCGGGAACAATATCAATGGCACAATTGAATGGGCGGTGTGGTGGTAGAACCTCAGCCTCTTTTTCGGAGAACACATCCTCAAAGTCCTTCAGGTACTCCGGAATACCCTCCAGACTGACGGATGACATAGACACAGTAGCAAGACAATTTTTAGAACAATTAGGTCCCCATTTGACAATATCCCGGGACCCCCAGTCAATAACCGGGTTAAGCCGTTGCAACCAAGGAAACCCTAACACCAGGCCAGCAGGGAGGTTATCCAAAACAAAGCATGACATGTGCTCCTGGTGCAGGGCCCCCACCCTGAGGGTGAATTCTTGAGAAATAAAATGGAGACCATCCTTTGTGAGAGGTGTACAGTCATGGCCAAAAGTTTTGAGAATGACACAAATATTATATTTTCACATGATCTGCTGCCCTCTGGTTTTTATGTATGTTTGACAGATGTTTTTATCACAGACAGAAATATAATAATTGCAAACATATGAGTAACAAAAGCTTATATTGACAGTTAGAATGAGTTAATGCAGCAAGTCAATATTTGCAGTGTTGACCCTTCTTCTTCAGGACCTCTGCAATTCTCCCTGGCATGCTCTCAATCAACTTCTGGACCAAATCCTGACTGATAGCAGTCCATTCTTGCACAATCAATGCTTTCATTTTGTCAGAATTTTTAGGTTTTTGTTTGTCCACCCGTCTCTTGATGATTGACCACAAGTTCTCAATGGGATTAAGATCTGGGAGTTTCCAGGCCATGGACCCAAAATCTCTATGTTTTGTTCCCTGAGCCATGTAGTTATCACCTTTGCTTTATGGGAAGGTGCTCCATCATGCTGGAAAAGGCATTGTTGATCGCCAAACTGCTCTTGGAGGGTTGGGAGAAGTTGCTCTTGGAGGACATTCTGGTACCATTCTTTATTCATGGCTGTGTTTTTAGGCAAGACTGTGAGAGAGCCAATTCCCTTGGCTGAGAAGCAACCCCACACATGAATAGTTTCAGGATGCTTAACTGAAGTTGGCATTAGACAAGACTGGTGGTAGTGCTCACCTTGTCTTCTCCGAATGAGGCGTTTTCCTGATGTCCCAAACAATCGAAAAGGGGATTCATCAGAGAAAATAACTTTACCCCAGTCCTCAGCAGTCCACTGCCTGTACCTTCTTCAGAATATCAGTCTGTCCATGATGTTTTTTCTGGAGAGAAGTGGCTTCTTTGCTGCCCTCCTTGAGACTAGGCCTTGCTCCAAGAGTCTCCCCCTCACAGTGCGTGCAGATGCACTCACACCTGCCTGCTGCCATTCCTGAGCAAGCTCTGCACTGCTGGTAGCCCGATCCCGCATCTGAAACACTTTTAAGAGACAGTCCTGGCGCTTGCTGGTCTTTCTTGGGCGCCCTGAAGCCTTTTTGCCAACAATGGAACCTCTCTCCTTGAAGTTCTTGATGATGCGATAGATTGTTGACTGAGGTGCAATCTTTCTAGCTGCGATACTCTTCCCTGTTAGGCCATTTTTGTGCATTGCAATGATGACTGCACGTGTTTCTTTAGATATAACCATGGTTAACAGAAGAGAAACAATGATGCCAAGCACCAGCCTCCTTTTAAAGTGTCCAGTGGTGTCATTCTTACTTAATCATGACAGATTGATCTCCAGCCATGTCCTCATCAACACCCACACCTGTGTTAATGGAGCAATCACTGAAAAGAGGTTAGCTGGTCCTTTTAAGGCAGGGCTGCAATGATGTTGAAATGTGTTTTGGGGATAAAGTTCATTTTCTAGCCAAATATTGACTTTGCAAGTAATTGCTGTTAAGCTGATCACTCTTTATAACATTCTGGAGTATATGCAAATTGTCATTAGAAAAAGTGAAGCAGTAGACTTTGTAAAAATTAATATTTGTGTCATTCTCAAAACTTTTGGCCATGACTGTAGAGTCAATAGCCACAATTTTTAAGGGAGTCTCCAACCTAACTGTCCCTAATCTACAGCGGGCCACCAGTTTAGAGTCAATCAGGTTCAGGGATGACCCATAGTCTACAAAAGCCAAAGTATGGACAAAGCAGTTCTCAACACCAAGTTCCACCTATAACAGTATCTTTGCAAATTAAGAAAAATGTACCTGAGAGTCTGAGTGACCTCCACGATGATCACCCAGACTCAGCCGCTTGTTAGTGGATGGACAAGAGGGGCAGTCCCTTTTCCAATGTCCGGGATCTCCGCAGTAAAAACACAGCTTTCCATCACGCTGCCGTTTCCTCTCTTTCTCCTGGAAGTCGGTGGCTCCCACCTCCATAGATTCAGACGGAAGCAAAACATCAGGGTTAGCAGGGAACAACGGAATCCCCCATTGTGCAACACCTCTCTCCCGTAGCCTCCGATCCATATGGATAGCCTGAGTCATAGCCTCCTCCAAAGAGCTGGGAGGAGGATGGAGAGCCAGAGCATCCTTCAAGCAATCCGACAGTCCTTTGCCGAATAGACATCTCAGTGCAGAGTCATTCCAAGATACCTCAGTGGACCATCGACGGAACTCGGAGCTGTACCATTCGGCTGAGTGCTTCCCCTGAACCAGACCCATAATGGTGTCCTCTGCCACCCTAACACGGTCCGGTTTGTCATAGATAAGTCCTAGGGCCTCAAAGAACCTCTCTACCGAGCTCCGTTCAGGAGCGGTAGGGGGCAGCGAGAAAGCCCAGAATTGGGGACCTTCCCTAAGCAAGGAAATAATAATCCCTACCCGCTGAGTCTCATCCCCAGACGATCGGGGTCTAAGAGAAAACCATAATTTACAACTCTCCCTGAAAATGCGATACTGATCTTTTTTGCCAGAAAACGTGTCAGGAAGTGTAACTGTGGGTTCGGGGGAGTGCAAAACAACATCTACAGAGTCATCAGGTAGACTAACAATATGAGAGGTGTTTCCCTGCACAGTCTTAATATTCTCAGTCAGTTTTTTCTGCAAGTGGGTATGAGACGTAACAAGGGACTGATGTCTCACAGAAAAATACTGCACCATCTGGACACTTGATCCACCAAGTTATGCAGTGGATCCATGACCAGAGAAGAAAAAATTGCAAACTCCCGTTTAAATGTAAGGTTAGTGATAATGTAACGCAGCTGCAAGGCAGGCTAGTGTGTGCTCCACCTGTAGGCCACAGAGGGAAGAAGGGATTACTCACTCCCAGGACAGGCCTGCACTGCAGCAGCCAAAACCACCACCAGGTGGCAGCAAAAACATCCAAAGCTGAGTTTGGAATAATCAGTCATACGAAGTATCAGAGGTCTCAGCAAGCCTGTGGTCAGAAACAAGCCAATAGGTCAAAACCGTACAGAGGCAGAAGTACCAGAAGGAGCAGCAATAAACGTAGTCAGTATACCAAGCCGAGGGTCAAATAGCCAAACATGAGCGCGGGGTCCAAGGACGTGAGACAGGAGACATGGTCGGGGTACAAGCCAGGGAATCAAAAAGCCAGACAGAGAACGTAGCAGCAGAGACGGATACCAAGAGACGGGGTCAGAGTCAGTCCGGGTCATACACGAGTAAACAAGTCAAAGGCAGGAGGATCACCAAGGTACAAGGGTCAGAGGCTCTAAACTGGAAGCTTGAGCTATCACTAACACTGGTAAGCCAGCTGTGACGGACTGAAATAGCCCAGCTAGCTCCAGAACGAGGCCGAGGAAATTAACCCCAGCATGACCAGTCCTGAGAGAGGACAGCAGAGCATAAACTCCGGACTGGACCAAGCAAGCAAAGCACCCAAATGCCAGGGTCCAGAAACAGAGTCTGCAGGTAACCCCACTGCCTCTTTACCTGTTCTACATGCACACCAATCCCCTGTCCATGATATAGGTGAAGATGGCTCCCACCCTGCACCTGTCCTTGCACACTTGTAACCACCGTCATCAGCCACATCCATGTCCTTGTCCCAGCACAGTGTTCAGTTGCCCCTATCCCCGAACTTGGAATGCAAGAGTAAATATGACCGACAGGCTAAAATACTAAATGGCAACATTTTCAGACTGCTTGACCTGGCTATGTTGCCAATTAGGCCTGTGGAGATGGAACTTTTCCGCAACCTTACCTCGGTACTCGGTCCCCAGACGCCACTATTTCTCCCGATGTTCCATCATCACCTTACACAAGCACTTGTCCCATTCTAGTAGCCATGCCCCGACCAATGCTATGACGGGGAAGGTCCACTTACCCACTTATATTGGGACAATTGCTTGTGGCCAGGGATGCTACATTTCCTTGATGGCACACTGGGTGACCATTGTGGAAGCCGGGACCCAGTTAGGCACTTGGAGGAAACACATTCTACCTACACTGAGGATTGCGGGCCCTGGTTCAACCAGGGTTTCCCCCTCCTCCTACAGAAATTCCTGCACCACCTCCTCCTCCTCACCTAACATCAGTGTCAAGCTGAAAGCACTGCAGCGCTGCCTGGGCCAAGTGGCAACCACCTCTGCTGAAGCTAATCTGGTTAGATGACACCCGCACATCGCTGCAGAGTTGCTGAAAGGTTCTCGATCTTGAACGTATAACCAGGCATGGTCGTGTGTGACCATTGCAGTAACCTGTTGGCAGCTCTGAAGTATGGCATCCTCACACACGTACCATGCCTGGCCTATTTACTTAACTTAGTGGTTTCCCAAAACTTACCCAGATCTGCCTGAGCTACTTGTGAAAGTACACTGCGTGTGACCTATTTCCGCAAGTCAGCTACAGCAGCCACCACCCTGGCAGTGCTGCAGCAGTGTTTGCAATCTCCAGCTCACCGATTGGTGTGCGATGTCACCACATGTTGGAACTCAACGTTACATATGTTGGCAAGGCTTTGTGAGCAGCATAGGGCAGTAGTTGAATACCAGCTACACCATGCACGTTTGCATTCTGGTCAGCCTCCGCACATAAGAGCTGATGAGTGCGCATGGATGTCTGACATCCGTACGGTTCTCTAAAACTTTGAGGACTCAACCAAGATGGTGAGCGGTGATGAAGCCATAATCAGTGTCACCACAACCCTTCTCTGTCTACTGAAACGCATGCTACTCACAATTAAAGAGGAGGCTTTGCAGGTGGAGCAAGTTGAGATGGAGCAAGAAACTATACTGGGTGATGCTACACGTCCCAGCCTCATCTCATCTTCTCAACGTGGAATGGGTGATAATGAGGAGGAGTAACAGGAGCTCGTTGCCTGATCTACAGACAGTAGTACCCACCCCACCTTCATCTTGTCTGTTCAGCATAGATGGCCTGAAGAAAAGGAGGACAACATGGACAGTCGCCCTCTTGGTGGGGACAGAGCAGTCTTGGCTGTTGGCTGTCTAGCACACATGGCTCAGTTTATTTTCCTCTGCCTTTCCTGAGACCTTTGCGTTGTACTTGTGGAGCCCAGCTGTGCTAGGATTCCCACATCTCCTGGAAGGATGCGCTGAAGGATTTAACCACTAGAGGTCCCAATGCATACACACACCTTCACCCATCCCCTAAGACCACCAGAGGGAGCCGTATAGGCATATAAAAGGAGGGTGAAGATAGGAAGAGAGTTCAGATTGCAGATTAGAGTTCTGCTGAGTGCAGTGTACAGTGCAGAGCAGAAGGCTGCAGTATGCAGCAGAGAGACTGCAGAGCAGTTCAGTAAAGTGGAGTCTAGTAGAGTGGAGCCAAATCCATTCCAGTCTAGTCAGAACTGAGACAAGTGAGTAGTCTGCAGACAGAGCAGACGAGTGGAGTTTGTAGTGAGGGACTCCATAGCTCAAGTTGAGAGCTGGGAGCGTGCCGACGCTCTGAGAGCGGCGAAGAGGCAGCCCATCAACTGCCAGTGTGTGTAATCGTGTGAGGGCCCGAGTAGGCCGAAGGCAAGTGAAAAAGAGTAGCAAAAGAGGCAGAGGAGCCTTAATAGCTCACCTCAACAAGTAATTACCGGACGCCGGGGTCCAAGCCTATAGGGATCTCCACGACCCATTAGGAGAACACCGGAGTTCCTGGATGACTATAGGTACCAGAACCACCACAGAGCTGATACGTAACTGGGCCAGGAGGATGGAGTCGGAAAGCGGGATGCTGCAAGTAGGGACTGTACTTCAGGAGAAGGTCCAACCAAAAGATCAGCCAGGTGCAGGACAGAGATTAAGTTAGGCCCAGCTACATGCAGGCTAGGACTTCAATTACAGAAAGGCAAGGAACAGAAAGCCACACACCTACTCAGTGGGAGAATCTGGATGTGCACCCTTCACCCTACAGTGCTTCGGGATGTGCCTGCAACATCTACAGTAAAGGTACCAAAGTGACTTGTGTGTGTGTGTCCACCTTCTTACCCTCCATCCTGCATCCCTACACATTTACCTGCCCTGAAGGACTCAGCCTCACCTGTGGGAGGCCTAACATCTAGCTGCACAACATCAACCCTTCAGTGAATCTGCACAGCAGCGCGGGTCACCCTGACCAGGTACTACAGGTGGCGTCATGAATCATCCTATAAACATTTATTCCCCTGTAAATATCCCACATTTATGTGTGAGCGCCCAGGGCCACGGACCGAGCTGTGTTGCCGTGACATCCCCCATAGAAGTTAATAGGCTCGGATCCGAGTACCCCACTGCTCTGGCAGGGCGGCTCATCTAACTTGTGCCTGTTGCCACCAGGTGCTGTGTGCCTTAGTAAAAGACTGTGTTTTGAATTGTGGTGAAGATTTCCCGCCATTGCCCGCCATTTACAGTGTTACTGCGCGAAAAACTAGTGGGCGTACCTGCAAAAGCGCGCTGAGTCCTGGACACGCCCCCAGCGTTGACGAAACTGCAGGTCCTGCAGAGAGCTTCGGTGAACGCTCTGACGTCAGAGAGCCGGCGACGCAGGTCCTTCTAGCAACTGTGCCCAGAGGAAGCTGCGGCCTACAGGAGAAGGTAGGCCACGTTTCACTAGGGGGGCACAGAGATGTCGCAGCAGCAGGTCGACGGCACGGCCCAGGCCGACAGCCCCAATAACTTACCCACGGGCGCTGCCCCCTCACCTGGGTGTGTAGCCCCGATAGTACCGCTGACACTGCCATATATGCCCGGAGCAAAGTGGCTTCCCCAGTACAGCGGCAAGCCAGACACCCTGTCAGGGTTCAAGCGAAAAATATGCAGCATACTGGACATGTACTCAATGTCAGAGAAACAGAAAGCTGCAGTGGCAGTGGGACAATTGACTGGTGCTGCAGAAAGAGAAGTAGAGACATGGTCAGCTGCAGACCAGGAGTCAGTGCTTGCAATTTTCTTAAAGTTACAGACTATCTTTGAGGATCGCACTGAGACAGACCTCCGAATGAGGCTCTACCAATGTTCTCAAAAACCGGAGGATAGCATTCGGGACTATGCCTGTCGACTACAAGGGGCCCTGCGAGCTCTCAGACAGGTTAACCCAATAAGTGTCACTAATGAAGTCAGATATGGCCTTGGTCAGATGTGACATCATTTTAAGTGTGACATCTTTGAAGTGTTACATCAGAAATATATCCAGAATGATAGCGCATGGTATATTCCCCTTCATGCTGTCGTGTCCTGATCCATCTACTTTCATCCACAGGTACGTCTGAACCACCTCCTATCCAGAGTACCCACTGCACCCCAGAATCCTATGTACTCCTTTTTTCTGTTGTAACTGGTACGTCTGAACCACCTCCTATCCAGAATACCCACTGCACCCCAGAATCCTATGTACTCCTTTTTTCTGTTGTAACTCGTACGTCTGAACCACCTCTTATCCAGAAAATCCAACGGCACCCCAGAATCGTATGTACTCCTTTTTTTCTGTTGTAACTAGTACGCTGCTGCTTTTTCCCTGATTTTAATTCCATGTAGCATCCTTCAGATTTACTGAATACATATTGATTTGTCTG
>JARQOD010000003.1:289395049-289502922 GCA_033576555.1 Oophaga sylvatica | reverse complement strand
CACATTTCCAAAAACCGGGCGGTGTTGTACCCAGGGTGAAAGAACGGGTGGGGGCCAACTTTTGCCGTTCACACGCAGGGGAACAGCTGACATTACTGAACCCAGTAACACAGGAGCAAGTGTGACTGGCTAACGCACTTCCAGAAACAACGGGCGGTGTTGTAACCCAGGGATGAGAAAGAACAGGGTGGAGGCAGCAGACTTTTGCCGTTAAACCAGCAGGGAACAGCTGACATTACGAACCCCAGTAACACGGAGCAAGTGTAGACTGTGCTAACAGCACTTCCAGAAACAACTGGCGGTGTTGTACCAGGGATGAGAAAGAACATGGTGGAGGCAGCAGGACTTTTGCCGTTCACAGCAGGGAACACTGACATTACTGAACCCAGAAACACAGGAGCAAGTTTTAACTGTGCTAACAGCACTTCCGAGAAACAATTTTGGCGGTGTTGTAACCAGGGATGAGAAGAAAACATGGTGGAGGCAGCAGGACTTTTTTGCCGTTCCAAGCAGGGGAACAGCTGACATTACTGAACCCCAGTAACACGGAGCAAGTGTAGACTGTGCTAACAGCACTTCCGAGAACAACTGGGGGTGTTGTAACCCGGGGATGAGAAAAACATGTGGAGGCAGCAGGACTTTTTGCCGTTCACACAGCAGGGGAACAGCTGACATTACTGAACCCCAGTAACACAGGAGCAAGTGTTAACTGTGCTAACAGCACTTCCGAGAAACAACTGGCGGTGTTGTAACCCAGGGATGAGAAGAGAACAGGGTGGAGGCAGCAGGACTTTTTGCCGTTCACACAGCAGGGGAACAGCTGACATTACTGAACCCCAGTAACACAGGAGCAAGTGTTCACTGTGCTAACAGCACTTCCGAGAAACAACTGGCGGTGTTGTAACCCAGGGATGAGAAGAGAACATGGTGGAGGCAGCAGGACTTTTTGCCGTTCACACAGCAGGGGAACAGCTGACATTACTGAACCCCAGTAACACGGGAGCAAGTGTTAACTGTGCTAACAGCACTTCCGAGAAACAACTGGCGGTGTTGTAACCCAGGGATGAGAAGAGAACATGGTGGAGGCAGCAGGACTTTTTGCCAGACACACAGCAGGGGAACAGCAGGTGTTACTGAACCCCAGAAACACATCAGCGATTGTTTTCATCTGTGCATCTAACACTTCTGAGCAGCAACTGGCGCTGTTGAAGCCCAGGGTCAAGGAGGGTGTAGGCATAAAATATTGAGTTATTGCCTTGTTACGTGGCCATTGCAAATGTATGTACTTCAAACAAGAATAAATGAAGTTTTACTACGACAATAAAATGATGAATTTCAATTACAAGAATAGAAAAATATTTATACTTGACAGTCCTCTGTGGTTGATAACGTTTAATGGCTAACTGAAAATATGGTAACAAATTCAAAGCTTTCGAGACTACTCAGGTGTCTTCATCAGGCTAAGAGTAAAGCCAAAAATGAAGAATCACATATTTCTACACACAACAGGACACAGGAATAGCTAAGACAAGTGAGGGAGGGACAAGTGAGGGGAGACCGGCAACAAAAAGGAGAACAAAGTTGAATTATCAGCGCCACACAATCACAGATAAATTAATGAATTTACCTGTGGCAAAAGACTTTTGTATGCCCGGTCATAGCATGATGGATATGGAATTACTGGTATTAAAATATAACTTCAAATATGAGAAACGTACAAAGGTTTCAGAATATAAGCTCATCATGACCTTTGACACTGTTAGTGATGGAATGAATAGATCACATGGATTTATGTCATTCTATATCAATTAAGGAATCTGCGTCTATGCCCTTCCAGGGTCATGAAAACCCAAAAAAACACGCCAATGAGAGGGCAATCAAACTTTCTATCCTTATCTAGGAACTGTTCCAATATTTATGTTCATCCCTGTGAGATAATGACAGTTCTGATACACGTCACTTACTTGTCTTACCTATTGCACTATTCCTGTGTCCTGTTGTGTATAGAAATATGTGATGCTTAATTTTTTTATTTAGTCTTTGCCTGATGAAGAGACGTGAGTAGCCTTGAAAGCTTGCAATTTGTTTCCATCTTTTCAGTTATCCATTAAAAGGTATCAACCACTGCTGACTCTGAAGTCTAAATATTTTTCTATCTACTGGCTAACACGGTACAAAGATACACATGTTTTCTAATTTCAATAAGGAAAAATAAAGAAAATACAAATATAAACGCATATATGCACATGCCAAATGGAACAACACAACACCCAAAAAATTGGTAACAAAATATAGTGTTGTAAATTTAAGAATAAAAGTCCATTTTTTTTTTTATGAATAATGCTTAAGGAACGCTATGTTAAACCATAACATAGTGAAGACAATGGATTTTGTAATAGTCACTCATCATCATCATCGCAAATTTTATGTGACAGTCACAGACATTTCAATTATTTAAGTTCATAAAATCGTAACTTTCGATAGCATGTATGACATGTCCAGCATGGACTCATCAATGTGATGATTGATGACACAATAATGTACGATAAAAAATAACCATTTAAAAAAACATTAGGCATTGTTTGTCACAATTTAAGTGTGTGCCTGCAAGTGTAGGTGAAACAAAGGCTACGGATAGCAAAGGTATATTCTATGTCTGTATCAGACAGTGGACAGCCTCTGATGGGTAATGCCGATGTTATACTGTACGTCAATAAAGTCTGCGGCTGAAATCATGCATTTTTTGCTTGTAGAGTGTTGAAGAGGGTAAAAGAATGTCTGGTTGCGCAAAGCTTTATCCGTCAACACTACCTTCCTACTGTCACGCGTAGGGTAGGGTAGCGTGTGGCAATTAGCTGACTATAAAATGTGAGGTTAGGCTGCGTTATTGCGCACTAGGGATGCAAAAAAAAAAACAGCAGTAATAATTGAATGTGTAATACTCCACCTATGACAAACCAAAAAATTACGTTCCCTCTTTAACAATGTACAAGACTAACAAGCCTAATGGTTGACGCTGACTTAATTGAGATACAGTATTACATCAACATTGTCCATGAGTAACTATGCACTGTGATACCTATATACCAGTATTAATTTATATCTCTTGTGGTTGTTTCAACAGCACTTGCAGGTATAACTACCTATTGTCAGTATGCATGATGCACTTTCTAGATGTAATAATTTATTATTGGACATTATTACCATGTTTACATGCTGGCCATTTCATATATGGTGTTTGAAGTTACAGTTGGCATCAGTATGTGTATTTTATAATGTCTGTCATAAATAAAACTCGTGATGATGATGATGAGGATTTAATGATTCGTACATCCATTGACTGCATAATCTTACAGGTACAGATAAAGTTCCTTAAAAAGCATTAATTCATAAGTATGAAATGTACTTTTATGCATTAATTTCAAAATGTGAAGAGTAGACTATGTTTTATTTTTGTTACCATTTCTAATAGACATGTGCAGATATGCGCTGTGATGACAAATTATTATTTGTCCATATTTGTCATAAAAATTTATCATTCTAGGCCTGCAAAACTTCACAATTTCATGTTTTCAGCATAACAAGCAGGGTGACGGCTCTTCCCTATTTGGAGCATGTTGGTCATGTGTTTTTCTGTCCATGTGTCGGGAACAGGAGACTTCTTGCCGTTCACACAGCAGGGGAACAGCTGGCGTTACTGAACCCCACTAACAGTAGAGCTTGTGTTTTGTTCTGTGGACACGACACTTCTGAGCAGCAACTGGCAGTGTTGGAGCCCAGGGAGTAGAGTTCAGGTGGTAGAAAGATGAACATAACAGGAGACATGGATAACGTTGCGAACCAGTTATTTAATCTGAAAACGGACAGACAAATTCTGCTGAGATCCATGCCTTGTTCATTTTCAGAAAAGTAAGCCGGTCTACATTATCGGAGGATAGTCGCATGCGACGGTCTGTTAGTACACCACCTGCAGCACTAAAGACGCGCTCCGATAATACACTGGCAGCAGGGCAAGCCAGCACCTCCAATGCATACTGGCTAAGCTCTGGCCATGTATCCAGCTTAGAGACCCAAAACTTGAATGGGGAAGAGCCATCTGGGAGTACACTGAGAGGCAAAGCCAAGTAGTCTGTCACCATCTGACGGATACGTTGCCTCCCGCTGACTGGAGCCCTCTCGGATGGTGTAGACATTTGTGGCGCTGCCACAAAACTTTGCCACATTTTTAACATACTGGTCTTTCCCTGTGCAGAGGCACTGCGTGTGCTCCCTCTTGTTGCAGAGCTCTCTACACTGCCTCGACGCACAGAGCTGCTTTGTAAAGCAGTAGCAGCAGCAGTGCTCTCGGCAGTAAGGTAGAACATTAGGGATTGCACCAGTGTGTCTTGGTACTCCCGCATTTTACGCTCCCGGTTCAACGGTGTGATGAGGCTTTTGACGTTGTCCCGGTAGCGAGGGTCTAGGAGGGTGTACACCCAATAATCAGACGTCGTGAGAATGTGGGCGATGCGGCGGTCGTTTCTTAGGCACTGCAGCATGAAATCAACCATGTGCTGCAGACTCCCAACTGGCAAAGAAACGCTGTCCTCTGCAAGAGGCGTCATCTCTGCCTGCTCTGCATCACCCCACCCTCGCTCTACATACTGACTAGAGCGTTGTGTACCTCCCTCTGGAGCGATGTCTTCCTCCTCCATTGACTCCTCCTCCTCATCCTCCTCACAAAGTGAGCCCTGCCCAGCCCTTTGTGAGGAACCACGTTGCGCTGACTTTCCAGAAGGTGATGGAATTTGTGACTCCTCATCCTCCACCTCTTCCAAAACCTCATCCCTTATTGCTTGCAGTGTTTTTTGAAGCAGGCAGATAAGGGGACAGTCAGGCTGACTAGTGCATCATCTGCACTCGCCATCCGCGTTGACTCATCAAACGCACGCAAAACGTGGCACATGTCCTTCATATTGGCCCACTCATTAATGATGAAGTGTGGACGGCGCAAATTGCGTGTTGATTGCGCCTGATGCAGCTGATACTCCATTACTGCTGGCTGCTGCTCACACAACCGCTCCAACATATGTAACGTTGAATTCCACCTGGTGGATACGTCACATATGATGCGATGTTCAGGAAGGCGCAATCTGCGTTGCAGAGCTGCAATGCGCGATCTGGCCATGCTGGAACGTCGCAAGTGAGCGCACTCTAGGCGGACCTTGTGCAGCAGTGCATCAAGATCCGGATAGTCCCTCAAAAAACTCTGCACGACCAAGTTGAGCACATGTGCCAGACATGGTATGTGAGTGAGTTTGCCAAGGCCCAGAGCTGCCACCAGATTTCGGCCATTGTCACACACTACCAAGCCTGGCTGGAGATTCGCTGGCAAAAACCACACGTCGCTCTCTCTGCTTGATGGCATTCCAGACCTCCTGCGCTGTGTGGCTTCGATTCCCCATGGGAATTAATTTCAGAACGGCCTGTTGCCGTTTGGCCACGGCTGTGCTCATATCGGTCGCATCAGGTAAGCGTCCACGGGTCCATGTGGAGGTAGACCGTGACGGCTCCTGCAGCGATGATTCTGAGGAACTGGAGTAGGAGGAGGAGTCAATGTGGACAGACTTGATTCCGGCAATCCTTGGAGTTGGCAGAACACGTACAGCGCCACTCGCAAGATCTGTACCCGGCTCCACAACATTCACCCAATGGGCAGTGAGTGAAAGGTATCGTCCCTGGCCATGGGTACTGGTCCACGCATCGGTGGTCAGGTGGACCGTGCTACTGACGGCGTTTAGTAGCGCATGTTTAATTTTTGCCTCAACATGCTTTTGCAGACCAGGGACGGCTTGCCTGCTGAAATAAAATCGGCTGGGCACATTGTATTGTGGGACTGCCAATGCCATTAATTCACGGAAACTGTCAGTCTCCACCAGCCTGAATGACAGCATTTCAAGGGACAGGAGTTTTGCAATGCCAGCATTCAGAGCCTGTGCTCGTGGATGGTTTGCCGAGTATGGCCGTCTTTTATCCCATGCCTGTGCTACCGATGGCTGTTTTGTGGCCTGGGTGTGTGAGGATGACAGGGAACTTGCAGCTGTGGGTAGAATAACACTGTGTCTCTGGACAACAGTGACAGAGGTTCTTCCATGGCGATCCTTTGAGGAAGCCGAACCAGCTGTGTGTGAACTGGAGGAAGAGGCTCCAACACGAGCTGAAGATGTAGGTGCTGCTGTAGGTTGGCCTACATCTCCAGTGTGTCTTTGTAACTCAACAAAGTGCTTTGACCGCACATGTTTCCACATATTTGTTGTATTAAGGTTACTGACACCTTTACCTCTTTTAATTTTTTGATTACACAGCTTGCATTTGACATAGCAAATATCATCTGCAACTGTATCAAAAAAGGACCACGCAGAGCAAGTCCTGGGAGAGCCCGGTTTGGCTGTTGTAAGAGAACTGCTCCGAACGGGTGCCAAACTGGAGGCTACAGGCAAGCGAGTCTGCAGCCTACCTCTCCCTACTGTTTGGACCGTTGGGGCAATCTCTTCCTCAGAGCTGCTCCCACCACCTTCCTGTTCCTCACGCCATGTTGGGTCTTGGACCTCATCATCTCCACCACTACCCTCTTCCAACACCTGCTGTTGTTGGGTGGTCTGGCCAGCACCATGCTCAACAGAAACTGGCAACTGAGTCTCATCATCATCAGATGCGTTCTGCGGTGTGCTGACCATCGGCACTGGCTCACCCGCCTCTTCAGATTCAGAGAGACACAGCTGTTGCGCATCACTGCATACTGCCTCTTCTTCACATTCCAGAATGCTGCTTGGCTGGGCCCCTGTTTGCAAGCCAACAGATTCTGAGAACAGAAGCAGAGACTCAGCTGGCTCCTGTACAGAGCTCTCTGACTGCCTGGGCAATTTGGCAGGCGGTGAAGAGACTGATGGTTGTTCAACAGTGCTGTGGTCCTGAGAGGAGGTGGAAGCTATTGAAGTCGATGCATTGGCTGCCATCCAACCAACAACGGCTTCAATTTGTTCTTCACGCAGCAGGGGGGTACGCTGAGCTCCTACAAAAGTGCGCATAAAGGAACGCTCACGGGGAAAACTGGTGGATGCTGTGTCACTGGGTGCGGCAGCAGCCACAGAATCCCCACGTCCTCTCCCTGCTGCAAGTCCACGGCCACGACCACGACCACGTGCCTTACTCACTGACTTCTTCATCTTGGTAGATTGATAAAGAAAGTCAGAAAAGTTATAAGGCCTAAGTGTGGTTATTCCTCACAGACTACAGTGAACCCTGCAGACAACTGTTCAGTATCTGTGAAAGGCCTCTTTGTGTACTTCTATAGTGTTTGCAACCAATGTATTGTATACGGATGGAAGCGCGTCACACTAATAAATTAGATTTCTTTCCACTAAAATGGAGCAGCACCAATTAGAGAAAAATGTGAAGGATGAGGCAGTGACACACGCTCAGCAGACTACAACCGGCAGTGGTTGAAGAACAAACTGGAGCGTAATCTGCACTCACAGAATGAAAAGCTCACAGACTACAGTGAACACTGAAACACAACTGTTCAGTATCTGTGAAAGGCCCCTTTGTGTACTTCTATAGTGTTTGCAACCAATGTATTGTATACGGATGGAAGCGCGTCACACTAATAGATTAGATTTCTTACCACTAAAATGGAGCAGCACCAATTAGAGAAAAATATGAAGGATGAGGCAGTGACACACGCTCAGCAGACTACAACTGGCAGTGGTTGAAGAACAAACTGGAGCGTAATCTGCACTCACAAAATGAAAAGCTCACAGACTACAGTGAACACTGAAACACAACTGTTCAGTAGCTGTTAAAGGCCCCTTTGTGTACTTCTATAGTGTTTGCAACCAATGTATTGTATACGGATGGAAGCGCGTCACACTAATAGATTAGATTTTTTTCCACTAAAATGGAGCAGCACCAATTAGAGAAAAATGTGAAGGATGAGGCAGTGACACACGCTCAGCAGACTACAACCGGCAGTGGTTGAAGAACAAACTGGAGCGTAATCTGCACTCACAAAATGAAAAGCTCACAGACTACAGTGAACACTGAAACACAACTGTTCAGTAGCTGTTAAAGGCCCCTTTGTGTACTTCTATAGTGTTTGCAACCAATGTATTGTATACGGATGGAAGCGCGTCACACTAATAGATTAGATTTTTTTTCCACTAAAATGGAGCAGCACCAATTAGAGAAAAATGTGAAGGATGAGGCAGTGACAAACGCTCAGCAGACTACAACCGGCAGTGGTTGAAGAACAAACTGGAGCGTAATCTGCACTCACAAAATGAAAAGCTCACAGACTACAGTGAACACTGAAACACAACTGTTCAGTAGCTGTTAAAGGCCCCTTTGTCTACTTCTATAGTGTTTGCAACCAATGTATTGTATACGGATGGAAGCGCGTCACACTAATAGATTAGATTTTTTTCCACTAAAATGGAGCAGCACCAATTAGAGAAAAATGTGAAGGATGAGGCAGTGACACACGCTCAGCAGACTACAACCGGCAGTGGTTGAAGAACAAACTGGAGCGTAATCTGCACTCACAAAATGAAAAGCTCACAGACTACAGTGAACACTGAAACACAACTGTTCAGTAGCTGTTAAAGGCCCCTTTGTGTACTTCTATAGTGTTTGCAACCAATGTATTGTATACGGATGGAAGCGCGTCACACTAATAGATTAGATTTTTTTCCACTAAAATGGAGCAGCACCAATTAGAGAAAAATGAGAAGAATGAGGCAGTGACACACGCTCAGCACTGTCAGCAGACTACAACCGGCAGTGGTTGAAGAACTAACTGGAGCGTAATCTGCACTCACAAAATGAAAAGCTCACAGACTACAGTAAACCCTGCAGACAACTGTTCAGTAGCTGTGAAAGGCTCCTTTCTGTACTTCTATAGTGTTTGCAACCAATGTATTGTATACGGATGGAAGCACGTCACACTAATAGATTTGATTTTTTTCTAATATAATGGAGCTGCACCAATTCCACTAAATAAAATAAAAAAAAAAAAGAGTCAGTGACACGTGCAGATGCCTACAAACAGCGGTGGATGCAGAGCAAACTGCAGCGTCACCTGCACTGTCACACACACACCTTGCACAGAGCTGTTAAAACAACACTGGCAAAATGAAGCTTTACACAGCGGTTGGTAAACTAGCCTGCCTAAAGCACAGTAGTACACAAAATCGCAATATCTAACTGTCCCTCAGAGTGAGCAGAGTAGCGTTCTGTCCCTAACTCAGTTCACAGCACAGTGACGCTAAAATGGCTGCGGCGTCCTTTTATAGTGCATTCTGACATCATTTCAGCAGCCAATCACAGCCATGCCATTAGTTAAGATGACCGCAGCATTACAGGATGTGCCCACACTTCTTAGGATTCATCATTGGCTGACTAACATCACATTGCCTCTCAAAGAATTATGGGAACTTCCGATTCCGGTATACGATATTGAAAAAGTATCGGAATTAAGTATCGGAATTCCGATAACGCGAATATCGGCCGATACCCGATACTTGCGGTATCGGAATGCTCAACACTAGTGATCAGGTTCAACCCTCATTATCACCTGAGTAGAAAACTGGGGTTTATTCTGAGCCAAAGGGTAGAATCGA
Source organism: Oophaga sylvatica (assembly GCA_033576555.1). NCBI lineage: Eukaryota > Metazoa > Chordata > Amphibia > Anura > Dendrobatidae > Oophaga > Oophaga sylvatica. The sequence continues at coordinate 289,493,266 of JARQOD010000003.1, read as the reverse complement.
TCCCCAGTAGGGGAATAGACTTCTGTAGGGGTATCAAGGGAAACCCACAACGTTTAGCAAAATCATAATCCATCAGGTTAATAGCTGCTCCAGAATCAACAAAAGCCTGAGCAGAAAATGAGGACAGAGAGCATATCAGAGTGACAGTTAATAAAAACTTAGTCTGAACACTACCCAAGACAACTGAGCGTGCAAAACGTCTTCCCCGCTTAGGGCAGACTGAAATAGCATGAGAGGCATCACCACAGTAGAAACATAACCCATTGCGCTTTCGAAACTCATGACGCTGTGCCCCAGACACCACTCCATCACACTGCATGGGCTCAGAAGCTGGCTCACAAGGCAACACCACTCCACGCATACTTCTCTGCTCACGCAAACGTCTGTCAATTTGAATCGCTAATGACATAGAATCATTGAGACCAGAGGGGACAGGGAATCCCACCATAACATCCTTTACATTATCCGACAGACCCTTCCGGAAAAGGGCCGCCAAAGCATCGTCATTCCATTTGGTCAGGACTGCCCACCTACGGAATCTCTGACAGTATAACTCAGCGTCATCAAGCCCCTGATTTAATGCCAACAAGGCTTTTTCAGCTTGATCAGTGACATTAGGCTCATCGTACAATAACCCCAAAGCCTGAAAAAATGCATCAACATCACTCAAAACAGGATCCCCAGGTATCAGGGAAAAAGCCCAATCCTGAGGATCGCCGCGCAGGAGAGAGATGATAATTTGAACCTGCTGCGCTGCGTTTCCTGAGGACTTAGATTTTAAGGCAAAAAACAATTTACAATTATTTTTGAAATTCTGAAACTTAGCTCGATCCCCTAAAAACAAATCTGGCATGGGGATCCTAGGTTCCACAACAGGCAACCTAGCAAGATATGCAGCAATACTCTGAACCTCAGTGGCAAGCTGATCCACACGGCCAGACAACTGTGCAAACTCCATTGGGAGAAAAGATCCCCCCAGCACCCAGAGATACAGAGGGAAAAAAATGTAACAAACAGAAAAATATCTCTGACAACTCTGACAACCTTTCTTCTGTCACAATATTTTTTCCCTTCTGTGAGTACCATTCAATTTTTTGGGCCGGTGATACTGTTATGTTACGGTAGCTGAGGAGTGCAGGTAAAAAAAGCAATACACCAGAGCAGTTGGAATCTATGAGATTGCAGTACCCTGACTAACCACCGCAACTAGAGGCAGCCGTGGAGCGTTCCTACGTTGGTCCTAGACGCCTCGTCACAGCCTGAGAAACTAACTACACCTAAAGATAGAAATAGGAAAGCTATCTGCCCCGGAGCAGACCCCAAAGATAATAGAAAGCCCCCAAACATGTAATGGCGGTTAGACAAGAGGAAATACTGACACAGAAAGAAAATAGTATGAGCAAACGCTGGGGCCAAAACTATCTAAATAGAAAAGGACAGGAAGGGTACTTACTGCAATCTCAGAAAACCCTGAAAAACACCAACTCTACTAATTTCAAAATCACCTGAGATCACACGACCTCTACCACCTAAATTAGTTCTCTGGTGTAACAAAATCAAGACAGCAGCCACTGAAAAAACTGGAAAAGCAAAAGTACAAAACTCAGTGGCTGAACAAACTGAGAGGGCAAAAGCCCCCGGAGGGGACCCAGAAGGCCCCCACAGAAGTGCAGGACAAAATGCAAAAATATAGCACAAACACAAAAGAAGAAATTGTCTTATCTGTTAGCAGGAGATGCAGACACGACACAGCAGGCTACAAGGGAAACTGGAAAGAAGGATTCAGACCAGAACAATTGATCACCGGCAACCCTGATGGGAAAATGACTCCCTTATATAAGACCAGTCAGTAACACCTGATTCCCAGTCCTCACAATCTTCACTAGTACCGCTTGTAACCACCAGAGGGAGCCTCTGCTCAGAACTCATCTCAAAACCATTCACAACAGTCCACGCTCAACTTTCCTCCCACCTCTCATCTAACTCTCTCCTTGACAACCTCCAATCTGGCTTCCACCCCCACCACTCCACTGAAACTGCCCTGACCAAAATTACTAATGACTTACTCACAGCTAAAGCTAACAGACAGTTCTCCATCCTCCTCCTCCTTGACCTGTCATCTGCCTTTGACACAGTCGACCACTGCTTACTGCTACAGATTCTTTCTTCCCTTGGCATCAAAGACCTTGCCCTGTCCTGGATAGCCTCTTACCTTTTCGACCGCACATTTAGCGTCTCCCACTCCCACACTACCTCCTCATCCCGCCCTCTCTCTGTTGGATCCCTCAAGGCTCTGTCCTGGGGCCCCTACTTTTTTCCATCTATACCCTTGGCCTAGGACAACTCATAAACTCCCATGGCTTCCAGTACCACCTGTATGCAGACGACACTCAGATCTACCTCTCTGGCCCAGATGTCACCTCTCTGCTGTCCAGAATCCCGGAGTGTCTATCAGCCATATCCTCCTTCTTCACCTCCGCTTCCTAAAACTCAATGTTGACAAAACCGAACTCATCATCTTTCCTCCATCTCATGTATCTTCCCTACCCGATCTATCTATTATGGTAAATGGTATCAAGATCTCTCCTGCACCTGAAATCCGCTGCCTCGGAGTAACTCTTGTCGTCGCTGTTATCTCGTTAACCCTTTCCTCCTCGGAATGTGGTACCAGAGAGAATAAGACACAGACCAAAGGATGCGTCAATAAGCTCTGCCGTTTATTGCTAACAAAGGGATTCATATACACCCCTGAAGCAGGAAGCGGAATTACCATATATGGCAGTTAATACAACATAAACATAAAATGCTAGTTTCACTTTAAAAAACTCCATTTTTGCCTTTTGGCCCTGTTTAGCTCCTAGCACAGAGCGTCTCTTCTCAGGCGGGGGTGTGTGTATTGTATTGACTAAAATGAGGAACATCTTATCTTGTCTCCTGGTACACGTCAACCTGTCGGTTAAAAAGAAAACAAAGCCTCTGAACTTTAGAAAAATGCTAGCTCTAAGAAAAAATGCTGGTTCAGCGATCACACTTTCGACTCTGCCCTGTCCTTCAAACCACACATCCAAACTCTTTCCACCTCCTGTCGCCTCCAACTTAAAAACATTTCCAGAATCCATCCCTTCCTCAGCCCTCAATCTACTAAAACTCTTGTGCATGCCCTCATCATCTCCCGCCTCGATTACTGCAACATCCTCCTCTGTGGCCTCCCCGTCAACTCTCTTGCACCACTCCAGTCTGTCCTCAACTCTGCTGCCCGACTAATCCTCCTCTCCCCTCGCTACTCCCCTGCTTCTCCCCTCTGCAAATCCCTCCACTGGCTCCCAATTCCCCAACGAATCCAGTTCAAACTACTAACACTGACTTACAAAGCCGTCCACACCTGTCTCCTCCCTATATCTCTGAACTAATCTCCCAATATCTTCCTTCACGTAATCTTCGATCCTCCCAAGACCTCCTACTATCCTCCACACTTATTCGTTCCTCACACAACCGCCTCCAAGATTTCTCCCGAATATCCCCCATCCTCTGGAATTCCATGCCTCAACATGTACGATTATCCACCACCCTTGGATCCTTCAAACGGAACCTGAAAACCCATCTCTTCAGGAAAGCCTACAGCCTGCAATAACCATTCCGCCTCGCCGCCACAACCCGAGCTATCGCCTCGCTGCCACCTCGCCGCCACCACCCGAGCTGCCGCCTCGCTGCCACCACAAGAGCTGCCGCCTCGCCGCCACCACTATCAGAGCTGCCGCCACCACCAGAGCTGCCGCCTCGCCACCACCAGAGCTGCCGCACCCCCGACCTTCTGTTTCTCCCCCAATATCCCGTAGAATGTAAGTCCGCAAGGACAGGGTCCTCTCCCCTCTGTACCAGTCTGTCATTGTAAATTTGTTTACTGTAAACGATATCTATAACTTTGTATGTAACCCCTCTCATGTACAGCACCATGGAATTAATGGCGCTATATAAATAAATAATAATAATAATAATAATAATGAAGATAAAATGTTAAAAGAACAATTTGTACGGGAACTGAGGTCCCAAGCGGAAAGTAGGACTGTGCATTGGTGGTCCTTGGATCATCCTGATGCTACTTTTGATGCCCTTAAGGATATGGCTATAAAAAGACTGTGACCCCTGGAAACGCCCGAGATGGCAACCCAGCGTCACCCGGGTGAGACCACTCTAATGCCAGCAGCATCCACCTTCTCCCCGCTGGTTGCTGAAGCCAAAACGCAGGTGGCACCCCCTACTGAGCTGGAATGTATACGCTCGGAAGTGCGTCAGCTGACCAAAAACCTGGCCACTGTTATTAGTGCCCTGCAACTGCGGACGGAACCTGAGATGGAAGGAAAGATCCTGCTAGCCGACTGCCCGGAGGATGTCCCCTGGATGAGCCGGAGGAGAAAGAGGACGTCGAGACCCCAGAGGAGGACAACGACACCCCCAGGAAGGACCCGTGACCAGCACCATCCTCACCGAGGGATCATCTGCTACCGCTGCCAGAAGGAAGGTCACATCGCACGCCAGTGTCCTTTAAATGAGCAAATCCTGGGTCCGAGGGCCAGCACCCAGGAATAGACTCATCAGGCCCTTCAGACTGGAACCGCAGGTTTGTGGGAGGAAGACCTTTCCTGTCCATCATACTGGACGGGATCGCAATCCCTGCCCTGCTGGACACCAGATCTCAGGTAACCAGCATACCTGATATCCTTTACAACAGATACTGGTCCATGGACAGTCTCCAACCCCCAAACCCCGACTTTGCAGTATACGCCTCTAATGGCCTCCCTCTTGACTTACTGGGGGCTAAAAACGTAGACGTAAAAGTGGGGAGAGTGGAGCTAAAGGATCAGGGACTTCTTGTAGTGAAGACTGTTAATGAGGAAAATGGGTTGAATGTGGTTTTAAGCACTAACATTATTAGTAAATGTTTGGAGGAGGTTGTGTTTTTACTCCAACAGCTCGCCTATGTTGCCAGGCCAAAGCAAAAGGGAGCGATCCAGAAGGAGATCCGGGCCCTGATGTGCCAGCAGCAAGTGAAACTGACCGGTGGTGAGATTGGTAATGTACGGGTGACAGACCCGAACCCCATTGTGATACCCTCAATGAGTGAAATGCTTATTTGCTGTAGAGCAGCCATAGGTTTGAGAGGACAGAACTACCAAGCAGTAGTAGAGCCCCATTGTTCAGAACACAGACCTACACTCTTGACTGCCAGAGGGGTAGTGGAGGTACGTAATGGGAGGGTGCCAGTGCGTCTCCTCAACTGGGGAGAGGATGAAGTCAAATTACCACGTTATGCCACTGTTGCCAAGTTACATGCTGTAGATAATAACTCCATTCACCCGACGGAGCCCTTAAATTCCCCACAACCAGTGGAGGATAACGGCCCGGCAACCAAGGTGGAGGATTGGTGTCAGCAGCTCCATGTCGGGATGGACACCACTCCGGCCCACCAGAAACAGGGAGTACATCGGGTAGTTCAGGAGTACGCACAGGTATTCAGCAAACACCCACTTGACTTTGGGAAGATTAAAGGGGTCCAACATCATATCCTCACAGGCAACCATCCCCCCATTAAAGAACGGTACAGGCCTATACCACCAGCACACTACCAGAAAGCCAAGGAGATGTTGCATGACATGAAGGAGGCAGGGGTGATAAGGGATAGTTGTAGTCCCTGGGAAGCACCTCTAGTCCTAGTCAGGAAAAAGGATGGGAGCATGAGAATGTGTGCAGATTACAGACAAGTAAATCGCATTACACATAAAGATGCATACCCTTTGCCACGCATTGAAGAATCCCAAGCTGCCTTAAAGTCTGCTAATTACTTTTCCACCCTTGACCTCACTAGTGGGTACTGGCAAGTAGCTGTGGCTGAGGAGGATCGGGAGAAGACGGCTTTCACCACCCCGATGGGACTCTGTGAGTTTGACAGGATGAAGTTTGGACCCAGCAGTGCCCCTGGAACATTTCAGAGAGTGATGGAGAGCTGCCTGGGACATCTCAACTTCGAGACTGTGTTACTGTACCTGGACTACGTAATTGTGTACTCCAAGACGTATGAAGATCACTTGAAGCACCTGGCGGAGGTATTCGAGTCACTCTCCAAGTATGGGATGAAACTGAAGCCTTCAAAGTACCACCTGCTCAAACAAAAGGTACAATATCTGGGACATATTGTCAGCTCAGAAGGAGTAGCGCCAGACCCCGAGAAGGTCACCGCCATCCAGAAATGGCCGTAGCCGAAGAACCTCAAAGAGGTGCATCAGTTCCTGGGACTGACAGGATACTACCAGAGGTTTGTAAAGGACTACACTAAGAAAGCAGTGCCTCTGCAAGACCTCCTGGTGGGACAGTCTCTCAAGAGCAGAAATTCTCCTTTCCACTGGGGTAAAGAACAGGCTGAAGCATTCAAAGAAATGAAGGAGATCCTGACAGGTGATGAGATCCTAGCCTACCCTGACTACAGCCAACCGTTCTTGCTGTATACTGATGCCAGCAATGAAGGATTGGGAGCTGTCTTAAGTCAAAAGCAAAATGGCCTAGAGAAAGTCATCGCCTATGCAAGCAGGAAGCGCTGCCCGACCAAGAGGAACCCAGAGAACTACAGCAGCTTCAACTTGGAGTTCCTGGCACTGGTCTGGGCCATTACTGAAAGGTTCAAGCACTACCTAGCCTCCAGCAAGTTTACAGCCTACACTGACAATAACCCCTTAACGCATCTGGAAACAGCCAGACTGGGAGCCATGGAACAACGCTGGATGGCTCGGCTGTCAAACTACCAATTCACAATCAAGTACCGAGCGGGCTGCAAGAATGCCAAGGCTGATGCCCTGTCCAGGATGCCTGGAAGAGATTGAACTACCTGCTTTTCACAGGAATGGGATAATCCACAAGCAACGAGCCTGCAAGAGGCCGCGTGGTAAGACGTTAAACCCTTTACCTCACCACAGCTGGAAGGAGACTCAGGACAGCGATCCAGTTGTCAGCCGAATCAAGGAGCTGCTAACTCAGGAAGGTTCCTTCTTGGAGAAAGATGCGTCTCCCCAAGCAAAGCAGCTGTGGAATGAGAGAAGCTGACTGTTTATCTATCGTAGAAGCTGTGCCGGAGGTATGTCAATCCAAGAACCCACGAGATGGTTTGGCAGATAGTAGTCCCCAGAGCAGATATCCAGATGGTGTTGGAAGCCTACCACGATCAAGCGGGGCACTTTGGCAGGAAGAAGCTGGAGACCCTGTTGAAGTGTCGTTTCTACTGGGTGGGAATGCGCAGCTCCATTGAGAGGTGGTGCCAGAACTGTGGACCCTGTAGCCTCAGAAGAAAAAACTACAGCAGTCAGAAGGCACCCCTACAGCCCATCAAGACGACTCGACCCTTAGAGATCGTGGCCCTGGACCATGTCAAGTTGTCACCCAGCCAGTCAGGATACTCCTATGCCCTGACTATGGTGGATCACTACTCCAGGTTCCTGGTGGTCGCCCCTGTCAAGGATCTGATGGCAGAGACAGCAGCAAAGACGTTCCAAGCGTATTTCTGCAGACCACATGGATATCCTGAGCAGGTGTTAACTGATCAAGGCTCAGCCTTTGAGGCCGAATTGTTCAAAGAGTTCTGCCATCTGTACGGACGCAAGAAGATAAGAACCACATCGTACCACCCCCAAACCAATAGTCTCTGTGAAAAGATGAATCACATCGTCATTGACCTGCTGAAGACTGTACCACTCGAGGAGAGAAATCAGTGGCCAGACCTACTACCTGATTTGGTAGATCTGTACAATCACATACCTGTGAGTTCCACCAATTGCACCCCAGCTTACCTCATGCGGGCAAGACCAGGAAAGCTGCCCATGGATCTAGAACTTGGTGTTGTAGAACCAGAAGCGGATGTGACTACTGAAGACTGGGATACGACCAGACAGGAGCAGTATAAAAAAGTACAGGCCTGTGTTGAAGACAGTCTCACTAGAGTAAGAGACAAGCAAGAGACTCGCTACAACAAGTGTGCGCCAGCAGAACCCTTCACACCGGGAGAAGTTGTGCTGAAAAGAAAGAGAAGGATGCATAAACTCGACGATCAATGGGAAAAAGAGCCCTACACTGTGTTGAATTCAAGATTTGATAACCAGAAAACGTGTCTAATCAGTAAAGATGGAGGAAGAACGACCACAACTGTATCCAGAGATCACCTAAAGTTGTGTCCAGATCTGCTAAAGCCCCAAGAAGAAGTGCCTTTCATCCCTTCAGAGGAACCTGAAGAAAATGTAATACATACGGAATTAGGAGATTTTCCAGCGGATTGGCCTAGAATCGGAGAAGCCGTAATCATCCCTGTACTCTAATTCTACCAACAACAGAAAGAACCACCACAGCAAGTTGAGCCAGTTGCCGCAGTAGAGTTAGTTCCAGAGGAACCTGCCCAAGCAGAATCCCAAGAAGTAGAACCTATTGAGGAAGAACCTTAGGAAGAATCCCCTGCAGCAGTCGAGCAAAATGGCCCAGCCCATGGTATACTTGCCAGTCCTGTAGAGAGGTTAAGGCAATTATATAATTCACTCGCACGCAGAACAAACAGGGAAACTGATACCTCACAGGTCACTGCACCACACCAGTCAGAACGTAGCACAAAAGGACAAATCCCTGCTAGGTTTAGAGACTAGTTCAACTCTTGGCAGATGTATATAGTTAATTTAGAGCCATTGTATATAACTGTAAAATGTATTATCATTGCTATTGTGCCTTACTAATTTTTTTTTTTTATATCAATTCAAGTGAAATGGACATTATTTTACTTGTTTCCCATTACCCCAGAGCAATCTTTCAAAAAGAGACTAGGACTTTTCAGATTGCTCATTCCCTAATTGTTATTATATATGTATATAGTTGTTTATTTCTGCAACAGTTCAAGAGTGCCTTACCTCCCGAAAAGGGAAGATATATTGTTTAATGTTTTTGTTTTGAAAAAATGTCTTTCAGCCCGGGAGTGCTGAATTGTACTAGGAGGGAATGTGGAGCCCAGCTGTGCTAGGATTCCCACATCTCCTGGATGGGTGCGCTGAGGGATTTAACCACTAGAGGTCCCAATGCATACACACACCTTCACCCATCCCCTAAGACCACCAGAGTGAGCCGGATAGGCATATAAAAGGAGGGTGAAGATAGGAAGAGAGTTCAGATTGTAGATTAGAGTTCTGCTGAGTGCAGTGTACAGTGCAGAGCAGAAGGCTGCAGTCTGCAGCAGAGAGACTGCAGAGCAGTTCAGTAAAATGGAGTCCAGTAAAGTGGAGCCGAATCCATTCCAGTCTAGTCAGAACTGAGACAAGTGAGTAGTCTGCAGACAGAGCAGATGAGTGGAGTTGGCAGTGAGGGACTCCATAGCTCAAATTGAGAGCTGGGAGCGTGCCGACGCTCTGAGAGCGGCGAAGAGGCAGCCCACCAACTGCCAGTGTGTGTAATCGTGTGAGGGCCCGAGTAGGCCAAGGCAAGTGGAAAAGAGTAGCAAAAGAGGCAGAGGAGCCTTAATAGCTCACCTCAACAAGTAATTACCATACTCGGGGGTCCGAGCCTATAGGGATCTCCACGACCCATTAGGAGAACACCGGAGTTCCTGGAGGACTATAGGTCCCAGGACCACCACAGAGCTGATACGTAACTGGGCCAGGAGGACGGAGTCCAGAAAGAGGGACGCTGCAAGTAGGGACTGTACTTCAGGAGAAGGTCCAACCACAAGGTCAGCCAGGTGCAGGACAGAGATTAAGTTAGGCCCAGCTACATGCAGGCCAGGACTTCAATTACAGAAAGGCAAGGAACAGGAGGCCACACACCTACTCAGTGGGAGAATCTGGATGTGCACCCTTCACCCTACAGTGCTCCGGGATGTGCCTGCAACATCTACAGTAAAGGTACCAAAGTGACTTGTGTGTGTTAGGGTTCGAGTTCCCGCTGCTGCACAAGGGGAGTCCCGAACCCGTCCCGCTGCGGTCTCCCATTCATCTCCGGCCGCAGTGGAGCCTGCTCAGCAGAGACGTCGGTCCAGGCGCCTTGCCCACTCCTCTACTGTGCAGTGACTTGCTGCTGCCTTTCCTGGATCTGCTATTATAGCCAGTGCTGGAGCAGCCATCTTTGAGACAAAGTCCTGCGTTTTCCCATCTGAGCATGCCCAGAGTGAGATCTCTCATTGGAGATCAGGGGTCACATGTTCAGGTGCTGCAGCGGCTCCTATTGGTCCGCCAGGAAGGTCATGTAGCTACGTGTGTTTGTAACAGCTTCTCATTGGTCCTTGTTCCTGGAAGGTCCTGTAGCTGTTGCTATAAAAGGGTAGCATGGCTGGGCCGCCATGCGCTAATATCAACCATTGTATGCTATGCGCCAGTGTGATCATGCGTATGTGTGGTTAGGGACCCGGCTGAAATAAGCCACTAGAATACCGACTTAATCGGTGAGGAGTTTGGTATGGTAGCTGGCCAGGGTCGGTGTCCTAGATGCCCTAGATTACCGGCGTAACCGGTGAGGAGTTTTGATTGCCGTATTCAGGGTCTGGCGTTCAGACGCCATAGATTGCGGGTGACTCCCGCGAGGACATTAGCAAATGATCACGCGTTATGTACGCTAGCACTTAACTGTGTACCTGAGAGCCTGACAGGACACAGCACTTTTCCTCAGCGGCCCTGTGACGTAACAGGGTTTGCTTTCGACGCTAGACAGCGCCCTAGCGTTTTACTTTGCGGCTCACTGAAGCTAAGTGAGTTCGCACCTATCGCCATATAGCGCTGTGGCATTTCCGTTAGCGGCTCTGGGTATTAACAGAGTTCGCACTTACTGCCACAACGCGCTACGGCGTTTATTTTAGCAACTCTGCGGGATAACAGAGTTCGCTACTTTCGCTGTTATGTTACGGTAGCTGAGGAGTGCAGGCAAAAAAGGAAATACACCAGAGCAGTTGGAATCTATGAGATTGCAGTACCCTGACTAACCACCACAACTAGAGGCAGCCGTGGAGCGTTCCTACGTTGGTCCTAGACGCCTCGTCACAGCCTGAGAAACTAACTACACCTAAAGATAGAAATAGGAAAGCTATCTGCCCCGTAGCAGAACCCCAAAGATAATAGAAAGCCCCCAAACATGTAATGGCGGTTAGACAAGAGGAAATACTGACACAGAAAGAAAATAGTATGAGCAAACGCTGGGGCCCAAACTAACTAAATAGAAAAGGACAGGAAGGGTACTTACTGCAATCTCAGAAAACCCTGAAAAACACCAACTCTACTAATTTCAAAATCACCTGAGATCACACGACCTCTACCACCTAAATTAGTTCTCTGGTGTAACAAAAACAGCAGCCACTGAAAAAACTGGAAAAAGCAAAAGTACAAAACACAGTGGCTGGACTAAACTGAGAGGGCAAAAGCCCCCGGAGGGGACCCAGAAGGCCCCACAGAAGTGCAGGACCAAATGCAAAAATATAGCAAAAACACAAAATAAGAAATAGTCTATCTGATAGCAGGAGATGCAGACACGACACAGCAGGCTACAAGGGAAACTGGAAAGAAGGATTCAGACCAGAACAATTGATCACCGGCAACCCTGATGGGAAAATTACTCCCTTATATAAGACCAATCAGTAACACCTGATTCCCAGTCCTCACAATCCTCACTAGTACCGCTTGTAACCACCAGAGGGAGCCTCTGCTCAGAACTCATCTCAAACCCATTCACAACATTTCGCCATTTTACTAGCAGCAGGTTCCGCCTGCACGGTGGACCCCGGGCTGCGAACGCACCTCTCTACCTCATATATTTGGTGCGTTCCGCAGACCCTAACATAATATTAGCGCCAGGGTCTGGCTGGTAAAATGGCGGATGACCAGCGTCTACTACGGGACATCCAGCAGCTGGAGGGTAGGTTGGCGGCTCTTGAGTGCACAACCTCAGCTGTGGATGTTACCGCAGTCGCTGTTCAGGCTGCTAGCGTGGCTACAGCCAGTGTGTCCACTGCCACCTCTGCCCCCACAATATCCCACCTCCCGCTTCCAGACAAGTTTGCTGGTGACAGCAAGCAATGTCAGGGATTTGTGAGTCAGTGCTCTATACAACTCGAGCTTCTGGCTGCACGTTTCCCCACGGATCGGGCACAAGTGGGCTTTATAATTTCGCTTCTGTCAGGCAGAGCGTTGGAGTGGGCCACCCCGCTGTGGGAGCGTGACGACCGTGTGGTGCTAAGTGCTCCTCGTTTTCTGGAGGCTCTAAAAAAAGTCTTTTTAGGACCTCAGGTCACCCACGATACGGCGCTACAACTGCTGGCATTGGCACAGGGTTCGTCTTTGGTCAGTCTGTTTTCTGTCCAGTTTCGGACTCTGGCCTCAGAGCTAGACTGGTCGGATAAAGTACTCATTCCAGTCTACTGGCGAGGACTGGCTGATCATGTTAAAGATGCTTTGGGTACCAGGGAGATTCCCTCCACACTGGAGAAGCTTATCGCCATATCTACCCGCATCGACCTCCGTTTTCACGAGCGGAGGTTGGAGCGGTCCCAGTGTAGGCAGAGGTTCCGGCTGGCTCCCACCTTCGCCAGACCTCTGGAATCTTCCAGCCAGGCGCCCGACTCCCATGAGGCCATGGAGGTTTCTCGAGCGGGACCTAAGTCCCGGGCCGCTCGAGTACCCGTGGTCTGTAACATCTGCCAGCAGTTAGGACACTATGCCAACAAATGTCCACAGCGGTCGGGAAAATGGTCGCGTCTAGTGACCTTGGGAGGAGGTTCACTAGACACTGCGGCATTTTCCACCAAGTTGTCCTTTAAAGGGACAATTACAGTAGGTCCATCCACGCTCTCCGCTGAGCTCTGTGTGGATTCCGGAGCCGAGGGGAATTTCATGTCCTCTGCATTTGCTCTCCGCCACACTATACCTCTGGTGATGCTCGCCCAACCGGTGACTGTGCGAGTAGTGAATGGATCAACTCTGCCCTCCCAAATCACCCACCAGATGATCCCTCTCACTTTATCTATGTCCCCGTCCCATCAGGAGAGTATTTCTTTTCTTGTCCTGCCCGAGGGAATAGACGAGGTGTTGCTGGGAGTACCTTGGCTCCGTTACCACTCTCCCCATATTGAGTGGTCCTCTGGGAGGATACTGGGTTGGGGTGATTCATGTAGAGGCAGGTGTATCAGGGAGTGCGTTCAGGTCACCACCACAGAGATACCCGTAGATCTCACTTCTCTTCCTCAGTGTTATTGGGCATATGCAGACGTTTTCTCCAAGAAGGCGGTGGAGACTCTTCCACCTCATCGCCCCTACGACTGTCCTATTGATCTCTTGCCTGGAGCAGAACCTCCTCGGGGGAGAGTATACCCCCTCTCGCTCCCTGAGACGGAGGCCATGTCCCAGTACATTCAGGAGAATCTGGCAAGAGGGTTCATTAGGAAGTCGGTGTCACCAGCAGGGGCAGGGTTCTTCTTTGTGCAAAAGAAGAACGGAGAATTACGTCCATGCATTGACTACAGGGGTCTTAACGCCATCACCGTCAAGAATAAGTACCCGTTGCCCCTAATCTCTGAGCTCTTTGATAGGCTCCGAGGAGCAAGAGTATTTACCAAGCTTGATCTACGTGGTGCCTATAACCTAATTCGCATCCGTGAGGGGGACGAGTGGAAGACAGCTTTTAATACCAGGGATGGGCATTACGAATACCTGGTGATGCCCTTCGGGCTCTGTAATGCTCCCGCTGTTTTCCAAGACTTTGTCAATGATATCTTCCGGGATATGCTCTCCACCTCTGTGGTAGTCTATCTGGATGATATTCTCATCTTTTCACCAGATATAGACTCTCACCGGAGGGATGTCAACAAAGTCTTCGACCTCTTACGGGCAAACTCCCTCTATGCCAAGCTGGAGAAATGTGTGTTTGAGCAGGAGTCCTTACCTTTTCTGGGCTATATCATCTCTGCCCAGGGATTGGCTATGGATCCTGCCAAACTACAGGCTGTAATGGACTAGCAAGAACCCCATTCTCTTAAAGCGGTGCAGCGCTTTATGGGGTTCATTAATTATTATCGCCAGTTCATTCCCCATTTCTCGACTTTGGTAGCTCCCTTGGTAGCCCTCATCAAGAAGGGAGCAAATCCCAAGTTGTGGTCTGAGGAGGTCTCCAAGGCGTTCTCTTCCATCAAGTCGCATTTTGCCAGTGCTCCCATATTACATCGCCCTGATGTTGATAAACCGTTTGTTTTAGAGGTGGACGCCTCTTCTGTTGGTGCTGGAGCAGTCCTATATCAAAAGGATGCTCAAGGTCGGAAGCATCCCTGCTTCTTCTTTTCTAAGACCTTTACACCAGCAGAGAGGAATTATTCCATCGGGGACAGGGAGTTGCTGGCTATGAAATTGGCCTTCTCAGAGTGGAGACATCTTCTGGAGGGAGCTCGTTTTCCCTTCCAAGTCTTCACTGACCACAAGAACTTGGTATATTTGCAAACGGCTAAGCGGCTAAATTCTCGCCAGGCCAGATGGTCCCTATTCTTCTCTCGGTTCCATTTCACCCTCCATTTTCTCTCCGGTGAGAAGAATGTTCGGGCCGATGCTCTCTCTCGCTCCTTAGTGTCATCAGAGGAGGAGGATGAGGAGCCTCGGCTTATTGTCCCTGAAGAAAGCCTGAGAACTGTAGCCCCGGTTTCGCTAGAGTCTGTGCCTCGAGGCAAGACTTTTGTGCCCACTAATTTGCGACCGGAGGTACTCTCTTGGGCACACTCGTCCAGGGTGGGTGGACACTTTGGGGCAAAGAGGACAACTGAGCTATTGGCGAGGACATACTGGTGGCCACATATGGTCCGTGACGTCAGGGAGTATGTTCAGGCGTGTGTCTCCTGCGCCAGGAACAAGTCCCCTCGACAACAGCCAGCTGGGTTACTTTTTCCTTCGCCAGTGGCAGACAGGCCCTGGGAGATGGTCGGGATGGACTTTGTGGTGGGCTTACCCAAGTCTCGGGGTTGCACTAACATTTGGGTGATCACCGACCACTTCTCCAAAATGGTGCACTTAGTGCCGCTACCACGGTTACCTTCCGCACGGGCCTTGGCAGCATTATTTATTAGACACATCTTCCGTCTACACGGTATGCCAGACAAGATTGTCAGCGATCGAGGTCCCCAATTTGCGTCTCGGTTCTGGAGAGAGTTGTGTCATCTACTCTGAATTGAATTGAACCTCTCCTCTGCATATCATCCCGAGACGAATGGGTTGGTAGAGAGGGCCAACCAGACCTTGGTCACCTACTTGCGACATTTTGTCTCTGCCAGGCAGGATGACTGGGCATCTCTGCTTCCGTGGGCGGAGTTTGCGCTAAACAATGCTGTGGCTGACTCCACCGGACAGACCCCATTCCTCTTAAATTACGGCCAGCATCCGCGGGTACCGGTGCCCATGCCCGTTGCTTCCGCTGACTCCAGGGTGGCAGACTGGGCTGTGGAAGCACGGGACATATGGGACCACACCCAGGATGCCTTTCAGGCTTCCAAGGAAAGGATGAGGTCTTCTGCCGATGCTCATCGGCGTCCCGCTCCTACATTTTCTCCTGGCGACCTAGTGTGGCTCTCCGCCCGAAACATCAGGCTACGGGTGGAATCCACTAAATTGGCACCCCGCTATTTGGGTCCCTTCAAGGTTCTCGAGCAGGTGAACCCTGTAGTTTACCGTTTGGCCCTTCCGCCTCGCCTTGGTATCTCCGACACCTTCCATGTATCCCTCCTAAAACCCGTGGTCATCTCCCGGTTGCCTGAGTCATCTGCCGGGACGTCGGGTTCGTCTTCGGACGACTATGAGGTGAATGCCATTGTTGGGTGCAAGGTGGTACGAGGCAAAAAATTTTATTTGGTGGATTGGAGGGGTTATGGGCCTGGGGATAGGTCCTGGGAGCCTGCCGAGCATGTTCACGCTCCGCAGCTCATCGCTGCCTTTGAACGCAGCGAGGCCCAGAGAAGGGGGAGCCCTAGGAGGGGGGGTAATGTTAGGGTTCGAGTTCCGCTGCTGCACAAGGGGAGTCTCGAACCCGTCCCGCTGCGGTCTCCCATTCATCTCCGGCTGCAGTGGAGCCTGCTCAGCAAAGACGTGGGTCCAGGCGCCTTGCCCACTCCTCTACTGTGCAGTGACTTGCTGCTGCCTTTCCTGGATCTGCTATTATAGCCAGTGCTGGAGCAGCCGTCTTTGAGACAAAGTCCTGCGTTTTCCCATCTGAGCATGCCCAGAGTGAGATCTCTCATTGGAGATCAGGGGTCACATGTTCATGTGCTGCAGCGGCTCCTATTGGTCCGCCAGGAAGGTCATGTAGCTACGTGTGTTTGTAACAGCTTCTCATTGGTCCTTGTTCCTGGAAGGTCCTGTAGCTGTTGCTATAAAAGGGTAGCATGGCTGGGCCGCCATGCGCTAATATCAACCATTGTATGCTATGCGCCAGTGTGATCATGCGTATGTGTGGTTAGGGACCCGGCTGAAATAAGCCACTAGAATACCGACTTAATCGGTGAGGAGTTTGGTATGGTAGCTGGCCAGGGTCAGTGTCCTAGATGCCCTAGATTACCGGCGTAACCGGTGAGGAGTTTTGATTGCCGTATTCAGGGTCTGGCGTTCAGACGCCATAGATTGCGGGTGACTCCCGCGAGGACATTAGCACATGATCACGCATTATGTACGCTAGCACTTAACTGTGTACCTGAGAGCCTGACAGGACACAGCACTTTTCCTCAGCGGACACTGTGACGTAACAGGGTTTGCTTTCGACGCTAGACAGCGCCCTAGCGTTTTACTTTGCGGCTCACTGAAGCTAAGTGAGTTCGCACCTATCGCCATATAGCGCTGTGGCATTTCCGTTAGCGGCTCTGGGTATTAACAGAGTTCGCACTTACTGCCACAACGCGCTACGGCGTTTATTTTAGCGACTCTGCGGGATAACAGAGTTCGCTACTTTCGCCATTTTACTAGCAGCAGGTTCCGCCTGCACGGTGGACCCCGGGCTGCGAACGCACCTCTCTACCTCATATATTTGGTGCGTTCCGCAGACCATAACAGTGTGTTTCCACCTTCTTACCCCTAACTGCCGGGTTCCCCTCCATCCTGCATCCCTACACATTTACCTGCCCTGAAGGACTCAGCCTCACCTGTGGGAGGCCTAACATCTAGCCTCACAACATCAACCCTTCAGTGGATCTGCTCAGCAGCGCTGGTCAGCCTGACCAGGTACTACAGGTGGCGTCACGATTCTCACGAATCATCCTATAAACATTTATTCCCCTGTAAATATCCCACATTTATGGGTGAGCGCCCAGGGCCATGGTCCGAGCTGTGTTGTCGTGACATCCCCCATAGAAGTTAATAGGCTCGGGGCTCGGATCCGAGTACCCCACTGCTCATACTCATTTTGGCCAACACTAATGACTGGTTGTACACCCTTCTACACCCACGCTACAAGGAGAACTTTACATCTCTCCGTCCCATGGTGGAGAGGACTAATAATAATAATAATAATAATCTTTATTTATATAGCGCCAACATATTCCGCAGCGCTTTACAGTTTAACAGTTTCAAAACACAAGTCATAAGTAACAACGTTAAAATACAATAATTAAAGCAAAATAAGCCGCCCCTGCTCGTGAAAGCTTACAATCTACAATGAGGTGGGGGAGATACAAAGTACAGGTGTGTATATACAATGGTGCATTTACAATGATGGTCCAGCCATCTTGAGGGAGTGAGGGATGGATGGAGATAGTGAATGAGCTACACATACATACTTACACATAGAATGACTTTGATTAATGAATGTGATAGGCCGCTCTGAACAAATGTGTTTTGAGGGAGCGCCTGAAACCATGCAAATTGTGGATAGTCCTAATTTCTTGGGGTAGAGCATTCCAGAGGATTGGCGCAGCGCGGGAGAAGTCTTGGAGTCGGGAGTGGAAGGTATGGATTAGTGCAGAGGTTAGTCGAAAGTCATTTGCAGAGCGCAGCAGTCGGTTAGGCCGATAGATAGAAATGAGGGAGGAGATGTAGGGGGGTGCTGCACTGTGGAGAGCTTTGTGGGTGAGAACCAGTGCTTTGAATTGGATCCTATAATGAATGGGCAGCCAGTGTAAGGACTGGCGAAGAGCGGACGTGTCCGAGTACCGATTAGCCAGATGGATGACCCTGGCTGCTGCATTAAGGATGGACTGGAGAGGGGATAGTCGAGTAATGGGGAGGCCAAGTAATAGAGCATTGCAGTAGTCCAGGCGGGAGTGGATCAATGCTACAGTGAGGGTTTTTGTTGTTTCCATGGTGAGAAAAGGGCAGATTCTAGAGATGTTCTTTAGGTGTAGGCGGCAAGAGCGGGCAAAAGATTGTATATGGGAGGTGAAGGAGAGATTGGTGTCAAACATAACACCCAGACAGCTAGCCTGCTGCCAGGGTGTTATTATGGTGCCGCCCACGGAGAGGGAAATGTCAGATTTAGGGAGGTTAGTTGACGGCGGGAGCAGAAGGAGTTCAGTTTTGGAGAGGTTAAGTTTTAGATAGAGAGCGGGCATGATGTTGGAGACTGCAGACAGACAGTCGGTGGCGTTCTGTAGAACAGCGGGGGTAAGGTCGGGGGATGACGTGTATAGTTGTGTGTCATCAGCATAAAGATGGTACTGAAAGCCAAATCTGCTGATGGTCTGTCCAATTGGGGACTAATAAAATGTTGCAGTAACAGAAGGCCCTATTTGAAGAATTATTAATTATTAATTACCATCTGACAACGCTGGCCAAAGATGTCAGTTCTTTGTACAACGAAAGAGTGGAGACTAGGGAGACACACAACAGATGCAGCAGAGGCAGGGGAACACTCTCAAAGGTTTGAGACAGTTTTCTCAGACCCTCACATTGCCCAGGCCATGATGCACGGAGTACTCTAACAAGGAGTGAAACATTTTGGAAGATGCTGAAGAAGTGCCTTGCCAACCATACCAGAGTACTCTGTAATTCCTCTGTGCCTTACAACTATTGGATATCCAAGCTAGACACATGGCATGAACTGTCTCTCTATGCCTTGGAGGTCGTGGCCTGCCCTTCCACTAGTGTTTTGTCAGAGCAGGTCTGAGAAGTATAACCCATAGGCTCATCCACCTGTAAACTGAAAATGCTGAAAGGCTGACTCTTATCAAAATGGACAAGGTTTGGATTGGGCCAGACTTTTGTACATCACCAGATGACCGCAGTGGAACATAGACTCAAATGCAATGTTTTTTTGTTTTATTCTGGTGTAATCCCATGCACCCTTTCCCACCCAAGCATGAGTATACACTTCAGGATTTTGTCTTTTTTGTTTCCTCCTCCTCCACCACCATATCAACAGGGTGAACATGCTACCCTCGCTATACATTTTTTAAGGTTGTTTATGATGCTCACATTAACAATTTTTAGAGATCTACCTCGATCATTCTAATATATATATGTATAATGAGAAAAAAATGTTTTCTGAGACGCTTCACTATGTCTCTTCAAAAGGGTTTTGGAGTTCCTCCTTTTCATTTTCGGCATCCCTTGCACTTAGTGCTTTACCAAAAAACTCTGTCTTGGTCTTGTGGCGCCCTGCGTCTTATTCGCCACAAAAGAGTTAAAAGTGTACTGTTTTATATGTGTGTTGTAAGCAATGGGAGTTATGCCTTCTCTGCTGGACAGGCACACATAATTTGCCTCACTCCCTTACTTGTCTGAAGCTGAGAGCTTGGCAGACATACCCTAATTGGGAAGGGGAGGAGCCAAGTTGTTGTTCGGTGTGAGGAGAAGGAGGAAGAATGCTGGGGACTCCATGATGCATGTGGCTGATCCCTGAGTGATAATTAACAAGCATGGAGCCAGCCCCTAGATCATCCATGCTTCCAGAGCTGGGTGATAAGCTGAGAGACTGTGTGGGATTACACAACCAGCAGAAAGTGTTCTCCCTCAGAATTACAGCAGTGACCAGGAGTCAGTGAAGGACAGTACAAGCTGCTTCACAAAGGATTCCAACTGCATGTTGCTGAAGGTGAAATACACAGTGAGTAGAAGAGATACTGGGAAGTTCTAAACCCCAGAAAGCCTTGGTCCCAGAAGGGATTAGATTAGCAAGGAGGATACACTGAGCCCTGGCAGAGAAAGTTAACTCCCATTATCCAGAGCAAACTGTAAACTGTGAGAGTTGTAATATCTCCTCTGAAGTGCAACAGAACTCCAGTAAATACTAAAGTGACTTTCCGTGTCTCCTGCTTCATTACTCGGTGCCTTCTTCTTGTATCATCATCTCTGGGGGACCTGCCCTGGTTGGAGAGGGTTTTAACATCTGCACTGCCATCACCATCTACTCCCCCAGAGATCCTCTGCAGTGCCGGATATACTACAGTCGAACACTCCAACTGGCGTCACGAATCACTACATAAACTTTATCCCCTGTAAATATACCCCTTTTAATTGACCGCCTGGGGCCACGGACCGGGTCGTTGCCGCCGTGACATCCCCCATAGAAGTCAACAGGCTCGGTACCGAGTACCCCTCGGGCGCGACAGTCTGATCTGTCAACAAGACACTTGCTGGCCCTCTGAAACTGTGGGGGCAGCCTGCTGGCCTGCTATAAATAGTGAGGGCCACCTGAGTTTCAAACTTTACAGTATTAATATGAAAAAGAAAATTTTCCCATCTCAGATGGATAAATTATATTGCAGTAAGCAATATATGGCTATCCAAAGCATAGCCATCTGCTGGCCCTTCAAAAATTCTTAGTGAGGGCTGGCTGCTCGCCCTCTAAAATTAGAAAGAGGGCTGTCTGATGTCCCTCTGACAATAGGGAGGGCCACCCGCTGACCGTATAACAATAGTAAGAGCCGCCTGATGGCCCTCTACAAATAATGATTGCCGCCTGGTGGCCCCTAAAAAAAATTGTGACTTTCAGAGTCCCTCCTTCATAAATAACAGGATGTGTCTGATAATATCTCACATGAACACATGACCAGATAAGATATTAAAATGATAAAATCACATTTCCAGTTGAATTTTTTTTCACCTTTGAAAGCAATGCAAACGTGCAAAAACGCAGCAAAAATACGTGTGAACGTTAGCCCAAGGTGTGGAGGAGGTGTTTTTTTTATTTATTTTGTCTTATATACCAGATATTACAAGATATTATCCTGGAAAGAATGTTTATTAACATTTTTTCCAGTCAAATCCATTTTAACGGAGGTTTTGTATGTTTTATTATCAGTCCGTAAAAGTGGCGTGATTCTGGGATTCTGAGATGCTTCCAGAGGAATTCCATGCCACTTCAGCTCTGTCCATTGTTTTCAGTAATGTTTAGACCACCTCCAGACCTCCAGGGAGGCTGCCCGAAAAATGCTCGTTTCCCATTGACTTCCATTATACTCATTACGTGGATCGTGCACCCGAGCATAACTATTTGCTTGACTCGAGAAACGAGTACCAGAGCATTTTAGTGCTTGCTCATCACAAATGGAAACCCCAAAGTAAGTGCTCAGCGTAGAGCACCGGATACATGTGATCCCAAATGTAATGTATTTTATTGCTCACTCATCACTAGTAGAAATAAAGAATTTTGTTTTCTGCTGCAAGGCCTATAATGTACTACCAGCAAGGTTCATAATGCACTACTACTGTGCACTTCTGATGTCACAAATGCTCTTCTGGATAACTGAGCTAAAAAAACAATAGAAACAATAGAAAAACTCCAAAATCTTGTAGACAGACTTCCCAAAAGGGTAAAACTGTTTAAACTGCAAAGGAAAGATCAATTCCATATTTATGCCTATGGATGAAGAATGAGATATCATAAAAGCCCATGTAGGTGGTCCAATAGTTTTGTCAATAAAGTGTATATACTATTCTAATTTCCTCAAACCTAGATCAACTTATCAGTAATTTTTATATGAGTCATTTGGAAACGTTTATTACTACGATTCTACAAGATAAAACATGGTATCTTATCTGTGAAAGTGCAGCAAAGACCTTTATGCTCCATCCATAAACTAAATTAGTATACTATGCGTATGCGATTATGCAACAGAACCTATTGCACAAACTAAATCCAGTCATTTACGTTACTTGCTAGAGGTAGGAAAGATTAGTGTGTGCTATATTCCATACTTTTTATGACTGCCTGTAGATCCAACCATTTTGGTAAAGGTGAAATATTTAATGCACAAAGTCCTGGGATATGATAAACCTTTGGACTCCCGCCACAACTATTTAATATATCACCTAGGAAAACGTTTCACCCAGTGCTTCTAAGTACTTTTAACTGCACAACGTCTTATTGTGAGACAGTGGAATCAAAAAGGTCTTTTTTTCTTTGCAGAGATTTTGTCATGAGCTGCTTTGTTTGTGGGATTAGGTAGTTCAGAGGTTAATCTAGACGGCCTCATTTTGGGATTCTGGGAGGCTTCTTATAGCCTCATTGTGGAGCCATTCCCTGTCGCTTATACTTTGACCCTTGGCCGAGTGTGTGTGACCCTGTGCTTTGTGCGTTGTGCTACTTTATGCTTGCTTGGTTTTGACTTGGTTCTGTTCCCATTACGAGTTCTGCCTGCCCCTCCTGTACTGCGTTGTTATCTTGTGTATGACCCCTGGCCTTTGTCCTGACAATTCTCTGCTTATCCCTCCTGTACTGCATTGCTATCTCCGTGTATGACTCCTGGCCTATGTTCTGACTATTCTCTGCTCGCCCCTTCTGTACTGCGCCGTCCTCTCTGTGTATGAACCCCGTTTGTCTGAGTCTCCCCTGCGGCATCTGACCCCGGGCCCTTCCATAGTGTGGGTGAGTCACCCTGCTCAGCCATGGCAGTTCGCTGGCGCTGACAGGCTCATGATATTATAAGCAACCGCACATTTCTTGGGGATAGTTGTATTGGGTCTTCTGAGCATATTTGCAGCATGGATCCCCTGCAGGGTTTGGCCGATCAGGTAAAGCATCTAACCTAAATGTTCCAAAAGCTCAATGTGGAACAGTGCACGATGGTCCATACCCAACAGCAGTTGATGGACACCGTGCAGGGGGCCTTTGTGACAGGGTCTCCAGGTTCCGGGAGTTGGGACGTATCTGTGATATCCCCTGAATCTCCGGTCAAATTGCCTGATTTCTTTTCAGGGGATAAAGAGGAGTTTAGGTCCTTCAAGGAAGGATGTAAGCTTTTTTTTTTCTTTAAGGCCCTGTTCCTCTTGGGACGAATTTCAGAGGGTGGGGGTTGTTATTTCTCTACTGCGTGGTGCCCCTCAAGCTTGGGCTTTCTCTCTGTCTTCCACTGCCCCGAGAGAATGACAGTCGATGCCTTCTTTGAGGCCCTGGGCCGCATATATGATGAGCCTGACAGAGTACGTATGGCTGAAGATAATGTCATGAGTGTGTGCCAGGGTAAACGCTCGGCTGAGTGGTTTTGTGCAGAGTTCCAACGCTGGGCAGCGGAGGTCTCATGGAGTGATGCCACCCTTCGGGGCTTATTCCGCAGAGGCCTATCCGAACGCCTCCAAGATGCTCTGGCCCTCCATCCACCACCTGACACCTTGGAAGATGTCATTACTCAGGCTGTGCGTATGGACCGCAGGCTGCGGTCTAGGGGTGTCATGCATTCCGAGACGTCTCTATTCTCCGGCAGCAAAGGGACAGGTGTCTCTCCTGAACCCATGGGGATTGGCGTCACTTTGGTCAAGGAGATGGAGAGTAAACGCCGCCGGGAAAAACAGCTCTGTTTTTATTGTGGAGAGTCCGGTCATTGGAAAAAGGATTGTCCCTCGTGCCCATCGTCCTCTAAAGCGACGGGAAAACGACTAGGTCTGGGTAGTGGTTGAAGAGGCTGCCCAGACCTTCAGGTACTTTCTTCCTCATGTCCTAAAGTTTTTCTAAGGGTTGAACTGTTGGTAGACAACGTCCGTTTTTTCTCTACAGCACTGGTGGACAGTGGTTCATCACACAACCTGGTCAGCTCTGATGTCGTTTCCCAACACCAGATAGGGACAGTCAGGCTTCCTACACCACTTAAAGTCGTGGCCATTGACTCATCTCCTCTTACCCGAACTGGGATCATTTCTGTGTCTGAAAAGTTTATGTTGAGAATTGGATCTTCCCACATGGAAGAAATTGAATGTTTGTCATGGACAAATTACCCGCAGGGCTGATACTGGGAATGCCGTGGCTTCGGTACCATAACCCAGTGATTGACTGGGAATCTGGGGAGATTGTTAAGTGGGGGTGCAAGTGTGCTGACTGTTACCATAAATCTATTTGTTGTATGAAAATTGCTAATTCTGTCTTTGTGTCTTCTACTAGTCTGGAGGGTATTCCGGAGTACCTGAGAGACTTTGAGGACGTGTTCTCTGAGAGCGAGGCTGAGGCGCTACCCCCTCATAGGCCATTTGATTGTGCCATCGATCTGATTCCTGGATCCAAATTGCCTAAAGCTCGCCTGTTCAATCTGTCTGGCCCCGAGCGCCTTGCTATGAAACAGTACATTTCTGAAAGTCTCTGTAAGGGGCACATAAGACCCTCAGTTTCCCCGGTAGCTGCAGTGTTTTTTTTTGTTAAGAAAAAAGATGGCGGCCTACGTCCCTGCCTCGACTTTCGTGAACTAAATAAAATTACTGTCAGGAACACATATCGCCTACCGTTGATTCCTGATCTCTGTAATCAGCTTTCTGGTTCAAAATGGTTTTCTAAACTGGATCTGAGGGGGGCTTACAACTTAATAAGAATACGAGAGGGGGACGAGTGGAAAACGGCTTTCCTTACGTCTGAGGGGTTGTTTGAGAATCTAGTAATGCCGTTTTGGCTCACCAACGCACCTGCAGTGTTTCAAAATTTTATCAATGTGGTATTTTTGGATCTCATAGGCTGTTTTGTAGTGGTATACCTAGATGATATTCTGATATATTCTGTTGATAGAGCTTCCCATTTGTTGCATGTTAAAACTGTACTTCAGAGGCTAAGAGAAAACCAATTGTATGTCAAACTCGAGAAATGTTCATTTTTGTTCAGGAGTTGTCATTTCTAGTTCTGATAATTTCACCTCTGGGTTTTCGCTTTGGATCCCAAGAAAGTGCAAGCTATTGTGGAGTGGGTCCAGCCCAGGGACCTTAGGGGGATCCAGCGCTTCTTGGGATTTGCGAATTATTATCGCAAGTTCATTAAAGGTTTTTCTCAGGTGACTAAGCCTCTCACGGACCTGACTCATAAAGGGGCAGATGTGAAAAACTGGTCCTCGTTAGCTAAACAATCCTTTCTTACGCTTAAAAACTGTTTCTCATCTGCTCCTATCCTGGTCCAACCGGATCCTTCCAAGCCATTTGTGGTTGAGGTGGATGCTTCCGAGGTTGGGGTGGGGGCAGTTTTGTCACAAGGTCCAGCTTCTCTGACTAATCTCAGGCCCTGTGCCTATTTTTCTAAGAAATTTTCTCCGGCAGAGAAAAATTATGACGCAGGCAACAGAGAGCTTCTGGCTATTAAGTTGGCGTTCGAAGAATGGAGGCATTTTTTGGAGGGGGCGGCTCACTCTATTACGGTTATCACTGACCATAAGAATTTGGAATACATCAAATCTGCTAAAAGACTGACTCCCAGGCAAGCCCGCTGGTCACTTTTTTTCTCCAGGTTTCAATTTTCTATTACCTTTCGGCCAGGGTCTAAGAACATAAAGGCTGATGCCTTATCACGTAGTTTTGAGCCGTTATCCGCCCCCAATCCGCCGTCCCCCATTCTTCAACCCAGTCTCGTGGTTGCCGAGGTGTCGTCGGAATTGGAGCGAGAGATCGTAGGAGCTCAATCTTTGGCTCCAAATTCCAAACCTGTTGACAAGTTGTTTGTCCCGCAGCATTTGCGCAACAAACTCCTGTGGGAGTTCCATGATTCGAAGTTGAGTGCACACCCTGGTATAGCCGCCACACGGGAAGCAGTGGCAAGGGTCTTCTGGTGGCCTTTAATGACTTCAGATATCAAGAAACATGTCGCAGCATGTGGTATATGTGCCTGTTCCAAGAGCTCTAGTTGCCGGCCGGCCGGGGAATTGGTGCCTTTGCCAGTCCCAGGAAGGCCATGGACTCACTTGTCCATGGATTTCATTACCAATCTTCCATCATCTCGTGATAATACTGTAATTTGGGTAGTGGTGGACAGGTTTTCGAAGTTGGCACATTTTGTACCCATGACAAGTTTACCCTCAGCAGAGACGCTCTCTAGGCATTTCCTGTCCCAGGTGGTACGCTTACATGGGATTCCCACTAATATTGTGTCAGACAGAGGGACTCAGTTTGTGTCTAAATTCTGGCGGGCCTTCTGCAAAAAACTGGGGATATTTCTGTCTTTTTCCTCAGCGTATCACCCTGAGACCAACGGACAAACGGAGCGCACCAACCAGTCGCTTGAACAGATTCTTCGGTGCTTGACTTCTACCCTGCAAAGCGACTGGTCTGATGCCTTACCATTAGCAGAATTCGCCTTCAACAACCGGGTAAACCAATCTACCGGTAGGTCACCATTTTTGATTAATTATGGGATGAACCCTCATTTTGGCGAATTTTCTCGAATAGATTCTGGTTGTCCGGGGGCAGAGGACGGGGTCAATCATCTTAAGGATCTTTGGACAAAGGTTCGTTTAAATATTTCTAAGGCTCAGGAGAAATATAAACGTTTTGCAGGTAGAAAGAGGGACTCTGCTCAGATGCTGCTTTGTGGGGATAAGGTGTGGCTGTCTACACAAAATATAAATCTTCGATTGCCCTCCGCTAAACTGGGGCCTAAATTTATTGGTCCTTATGAGGTCATTGAAGTAGTGAACCCCGTAACCTACCGCCTCCGTCTTCCTTCCTCCTTAAAACTCCATAATGTTTTTCATAGGTCTTTACTTAAACCCTTGGGTGCGGTGAGGGAGGAGACGGAAACTGCCCCTCCTCCAGTCTTGGTTGAGGGACATATGGAGTTTGAGGTACAACATATTGTGGATTCCAGGTGGGTTCGGGGGTCTTTGCAATATTTGGTACATTGGAGGGGGTATGGTCCGGAGGAGCGGTCATGGGTACCAGCCAGATCAGTACACGCTGACCGTCTGGTTCATGCGTTCCATGCCCGGCATCCTGGGAAGCCTGGGGGTCCGGAGGCCCCCCGTTGAGAGGAGGGTACTGTCATGAGCTGCTTTGTTTGTGGGATTAGGTAGTTCAGAGGTTAATCTAGACGGCCTCATTTTGGGATTCTGGGAGGCTTCTTATAGCCTCATTGTGGAGCCATTCCCCGTCGCTTATACTTTGACCCTTGGCCGAGTGTGTGTGACCCTGTGCTTTGTGCTTGTGCTACTTTATGCTTGCTTGGTTTTGACTTGGTTCTGTTCCCATTACGAGTTCTGCCTGCCCCTCCTGTACTGCGTTGTTATCTTGTGTATGACCCCTGGCCTTTGTCCTGACAATTCTCTGCTTATCCCTCCTGTACTGCATTGCTATCTCTGTGTATGACTCCTGGCCTATGTTCTGACTATTCTCTGCTCGCCCCTTCTGTACTGCGCCGTCCTCTCTGTGTATGAACCCCGTTTGTCTGACCTGAGTTTCCCTCTTTACTAATCCAGGATCCCTGTAAAGTCCTGCACTCATCTCCAGCAGCAGGACGCTAAGCCCCGCCCCCTGTGGTCACATGATCGCAGGTCCTTTTGCTTACTGCTACCTTCAGTATCTCCTCTCACCATGCTGCTCAGGTACCCTCATATCTCATAGTCCTAATAAATGAGAAAATTGACATATTCGATGCCATCTGAAAACTTTGTGACACCTAGTTACTCACACACCAGCTATAAACAATTATTTTTATTATTATTACACATTTATATAGCGCCATTTATTCCATGGCGCTTTACATATGAAAAGGGAAAATATAGACAGGTACAATAAACGTGCTAGACAAGGGACACACAAGTACAGAAGGAGAGAGGACCCTGCCCACGAGGGCTCACAGTCTACAGGGATAGGTGATACATTAGGAAAGGGTAGAGCTGGTCAGTGATGGTTCAGTAGACTGAGGATCATTGTAGGTTGTAGGCTTGTCGGAACAGGTGGGTCTTCAGGTTCTTCTTGAAGGTTTCCGTTGTTGGTGAAAGTCTGATGTTTTGCTGCAGGGAGTTCCAGAGTATGGGGGAAGCCCAGGAGAAGTCTTGTATGTGGTTGTGGGAAGAAGAGATGAGGGGGGAGTCGAGAAGGAGATCTTGAGAGGATCGAAGGTTGCGTGTGGGTAGGTAGCGGGAGACCATGTCACAGATGTATGGAGGAGAAAGGTTGTGGATGGCTTTGTATGTCATGGTTAGGGTTTTGAACTGAAGCCTCTGGGCAATAGGAAGCCAGTGAAGGGCCTGGCATAGGGGGGAGGCTGGGGAATAGAGGGGAGACAGGTGGATTAGTCGGGCAGCAGAGTGTAGGATGGACTGGAGTGGTGCCGGAGTGCTAGAGGGGAGGCCAGACAGTAGGAGGTTGCAGTAGTCGAGGCGGAAGATGATAAGGGTGTGCACTAGTGTTTTTGTGGTTTCATAGTTGAGGAATGAGCGGATCCGGGAAATATTTTGATTTTGAGGCGGCAGGAGGTGGCGAGGGCTTAGATATGTGGTTTGAAAGAGAGGGCAGAGTCGAGGATCACCCCAAGGCACCGAGCATGCGGGACTGGGGAAAGCGAGCAGCCATTGACATTGATGGATAGGTCTGGTGGAGGGGAAGAATGAGGTGGGGGAAAGATGATGAATTCTGTTTTGTCCATGTTCAGTTTGAGAAAGCGAGCAGAAAAGAAGGCTGAGATAGCAGACAGACACTGTGGGATTTTGGTCAGTAGGGAGGTGAGGTCAGGTCCAGATAGGTAGATCTGCGTGTCATCGGCGTAGAGGTGATACTGCAAGCCGTGGGATTCTAAGAGCTGTCCCAGGCCGAAGGTGTAGATGGAGAAGAGTAGGGGTCCTAGGACTGAGCCTTGAGGAACACTGACAGACAGGGGGCGAGGTGAGGAGGTGGTGTGTGAGAGGGAGACACTAAATGTTCGGTCTGTTAGGTATGATGAGATCCAGGACAGGGCCAAGTCTGTGATGCCAAGAGATGAGAGAATCTGTAGCAGGAGGGAATCGTCCACGGTGTCGAAGGCAGAAGACAGGTCCAGGAGAAAGAGGACAGAGTAAACAATGTGGTAATTCTCAACATTTAGGGCATTTGTAATCTGTTTCCCTCTAAGTTATCATTATTTTAAACTTCATGTCATAAGTCCCATCTGTTGCTTCTATTCTAATTGTTAACTAGAGATAAGCAAACCTATCAAGGTTCGTTTGGTTTGTCAAAAGTCCAGATTTTTGCCAAACATGTTCGCCGAATGTCCCCGAACCTCATTGAATCCAATGAAAGGCAGAACCAAACGCATAGACAACACCTTAAGGGGGGGCAAAAAGCTTCTCAAACAGCTCCAATTAGGGGCAGACATCAGGAAATCAATTGACCCAGAGTACAAAGAGTATAATTGCACAACAAGGATGCATGGAGCAGGGCTTGGACCACCATTTCTAGCAGAAACATTGATATGTAACAGGTGTAGGCCTGCTGCTCTGAGATGTCAACCAAATTCAGGCAACAAACACGAAGGAGACCCAACTTGGAGTCCAAACATTTTAAAAAATTATAGGAAGATACCAGGAAAATTGGCATCAATTGACCCACAGTAGAACATTTTATAATGGCACAGAAGTAGTCAGCAATGGCCAAGCATGAGTGTCTGGGCCACCATTTAGAGTTTGAATTGAAGTTTCAATTAAGATGAGGTGCGTCAGGGAGCAGTGTGAGCCTTCTTTGCTGGGAGCCCTGATACCTCATGCAACAGCTCAAACTATTTTTTTTTCCAAGGCACACTCAGGTGGCACAAACATCAGTTTCGTAGACTACTAATTTTACAAAAATGTAAGGATAGTGTTACACCCAGTCCCCATGCTGGCCTGTTATGATTTGGTAGCTGAGGAGAGCAGGCAAAAAAAGGAAATACATCAGAGCAGTTGGAAACTATGAGATTGCAGTACCCTGACTAACCACCACAACTAGAGGCAGCCGTGGAGCGTTCCTACGTTGGTCCTAGACGCCTCGTCACAGCCTGAGAAACTAACTACACCTAAAGATAGAAAGAGGAAAGCTATCTGCCCCGGAGCAGATCCCCAAAGAACATAGAAAGCCCCCAAACATGTAATGGCGGTTAAGACAAGAAGAAATACTGACACAGACAGAAAATAGTATGAGCAAACGTTGGGGCCCAAACTTACTAAATAGAAAAGGATAGGAAGGGCACTTACTGCAATCCCAAAAAACCCTGAAAAGCACCAAATCTACTAATTTCAAAAACACCTGAGATCACACGACCTCTACCACCTAAATTAGTTCTCTGGTGTAACCAAAAACAAAACAGCAGCCACTGAAAAAACTGGAAAAAACAAATTTACAAACATCAGTGGCTGAACTGAACTGAGAGGGCAAAAGCCCCCAGAAGGGATCCTGAAGGCCCCCACAGAAGTGCAGGACAAAATGCAAAAATCAAGCACAAAAACAAAAAGAAGAAAATGTCTTATCTGTTAGCAGGAGATTCAGACACGACACAGCAGGCTACCAAGGAAACAGGAATCAAGGATTGAGACCAGAACAATTGATCACCGGCAACCTTGATGGGAAGGCGACTCCCTTATATAAGACCAGTCAGTAACACCTGATTCCCAATCCTCACAATCTTCACTGGACAGTCCAGTACCGTTTGTAACCACCAGAGGGAGCTTCTGCTCAGAACTCATTTCCAGCCTATTCACAACAGTACCCCCCCCTTGAGGAGGGGTCACCGAACCCTCATTTGAGCAACCAGGTCGGTCAGGATGAGTTCTATGATAAGCACGGATGAGTCTCCTAGCATGGATGTCCGAAGCAAACACCCAAAAATTGTCTTCCTGACCATAACCTCTCCATTTAACCAAATACTGGAGTTTCCGTCTAGAAAAACGAGAATTCAATATTTTCTCAACCACATACTCCAGATTGCCCTCAACCAAAACAGGGTCAGGAGGCACAGTAGTAGGAACCACTGGCTCAACAAACCTCTTCAACAAGGACTTGTGGAACACGTTATGGATCTTAAATGTCCCTGGAAGAAGCAAACGAAAAGAAACAGGATTAAGAATCTCCATGATCTTATAAGGTCCAATGAACCTAGGCTTAAATTTAGGAGATGCCACTCTCATAGGAATATTTCTTGAGGACAACCAGACCAAGTCCCCCACTTTAAACCGAGGACCATCAGTCCTATGCCGGTTAGCAAACCGCTGGGCCCTCTCCTGAGAGAGGGACAACTTCTCCACTACCTGGTCCCAAATCTGTTGCATACGCTCCACAACAGAGTCAACACCTGGACAGACAGAAGCCTCCGTCTGTCCTGAAGAAAATCGAGGGTGAAACCCAGAATTACAGAAAAATGGAGACATCAAAGTGGCAGAGCTAGCCCTATTATTAAGAGCAAACTCAGCCAAAGGCAAAAAAGAGACCCAGTCATCCTGATCAGCAGACACAAAGCATCTTAGATAAGTCTCCAATGTCTGGTTTGTTCTCTCAGTTTGACCATTGGTCTGAGGATGAAACGCCGAGGAGAAAGACAATTGAACACCAATTTTAGAACAAAAGGTCCTCCAAAATCTGGAAACAAACTGGACTCCTCTGTCAGACACAATGTTCTCAGGAATGCCGTGTAAACGAACCACGTGCTGAAGGAACATAGGCACCAATTCAGAGGAGGAAGGCAACTTAGGTAATGGCACAAGATGTATCATCTTGGAAAACCTATCGCAAATCACCCAGATGACGGTCATTCTCTGAGAAACAGGGAGGTCGGAAATGAAATCCATAGAGATATGGGTCCATGGTCTCTTGGGCACAGGTAATGGCATCAACAAACCACTAGAACGAGAGCAAGGCTTGGAACGAGAGCAAGTCCCGCAGGACTGCACAAACTCCCTGACATCACGAGACAAGGTAGGCCACCAAAAGGACCGACTAACCAATCTCTGGTACCAAAAATTCCGGGATGACCGGCCAACGCGGAACAATGAATCTCAGACATTACACTCTTTTTCCACTGGTCCGGGACAAACAATTTCCCAACAGGGCAGCGCTCGGGCTTATCCTCCTGACACCCCTCCAGAGCAAGTCTCAAATTGGGCGAGATGGCGGAAAGAACTACACCCTCTTTCAAAATAACAGAAGGATCAGATAATCAGGAGAGTCCGCCAGGAAACTCCTCGAGAGGGCATCCGCCTTAACATTTTTAGTGCCAGGAAGAAATGAAACCACAAAATTAAAACGTGTGAAAAACAAGGCCCACCTGGCCTGTCTAGGATTAAGTCGCTTGGCAGATTCCAGATAAACTAGATTCTTATGGTCCGTAAGGACCACCACCTGATGTTTGGCTCCCTCCAGCCAATGTCTCCACTCTTCAAAAGCCCACTTCATGGCCAATAACTCCCGATTACCCACGTCATAATTACGTTCAGTGGGAGAAAATTTTCGAGAGAAAAAGGCACAAGGGTTACTTTTAGAGGTCTCTGGATCTCTTTGGGACAAAACGGCACCTGCCCCAATTTCAGAGGCATCCACCTCCACCTGAAATGGTAGTGTTGTGAATGGGTTTGAGATGAGTTCTGAGCAGAGGCTCCCTCTGGTGGTTACAAGCGGTGCTAGTCTGTCCAATGAAGATTGTGAGGACTGGGAATCAGGTGTTACTGACTGGTCTTATATAAGGGAGTCACTTCCCATCAGGGTTGCCGGTGATCAATTGTTCTGGTCTGAATCATTTATTCCAGTTTCCCTTGTAGCCTGCTGTGTCGTGTCTGCATCTCCTGCTAACAGATAAGACATTTTTCTTTTGTGTTTGTGCTATATTTTTGCATTTTGTCCTGCACTTCTGTGGGGGCCTTCTGGGTCCCCTCCGGGGGCTACTGCCCTCTCAGTTTTGTTCAGCCACTGTTGTTTGTACTTTTGCTTTTTCCAGTTTTTTCAGTGGCTGCTGTTTTGATTTTGTTACACCAGAGAACTAATTTAGGTGGTAGAGGTCGTGTGATCTCAGGTGTTTTTGAAATTAGTAGAGTTGGTGCCTTTCAAGGTTTTCTGGGATTGCAGTAAGTACCCTTCCTATCCTTTTCTATTTAGTTAGTTTGGGCCCCAGCGTTTGCTCATACTATTTTCTTTCTGTGTCAGTATTTCATCTTGTCTAACCGCCATTACATGTTTGGGGGCTTTCTATTATCTTTGGGGTTCTGCTCCGGGGCAGATAGCTTTCCTATATCTATCTTTAGGTGTAGTTAGTTTCTCAGGCTGTGACGAGGCGTCTAGGACCAACGTAGGAACGCTCCACGGCTGCCTCTAGTTGTGGTGGTTAGTCAGGGTACTGCAATCTCATAGATTCCAACTGCTCTGGTGTATTGCCTTTTTTACCTGCACTCCTCAGCTACCGAAACATAACAGTATCACCGGCCTAAAAATTGAAAATTGTATGGTACTCACAGAAGGGAAAAAATATTGTCAGAGTTGTCAGAGATATTTTTCTGTTTGTTGCATTTTTTTTTCCCTCTGTATCTCTGGGTGCTGGGGAGGATCTTTTCTCTCAATGGAGTTTGCACAGTTGTCTGGCCGTGTGGATCAGCTTGCCACTGAGGTTCGGAGTATTGCTATCTATCTTGCTGGGTTGCCTGTTGTGGAACCTAGGATTCCCATGCCAGATTTGTTTTTAGGGGATCGAGCTAAGTTTCAGAATTTCAAAAATAATTGTAAATTGTTTTTTGCCTTAAAATCTAAGTCTTCAGGGAACGCAGCGCAGCAGGTTCAAATTATCATCTCTCTCCTGCGCGGCGATCCTCAGGATTGGGCTTTTTCCCTGATACCTGGGGATCCTGTTTTGAGTGATGTTGATGCATTTTTTCAGGCCTTGGGGTTATTGTACGATGAGCCTAATGTCACTGATCAAGCTGAGAAAGCCTTGTTGGCATTAAGTCAGGGGCTTGATGACGCTGAGTTATACTGTCAGAGATTCCGTAGGTGGGCAGTCCTGACCAAATGGAATGACGACGCTTTGGCAGCCCTTTTTCCGGAAGGGTCTGTCAGATAATGTAAAGGATGTTATGGTGAGATTCCCTGTCCCCTCTGGTCTCAATGATTCTATGTCATTAGCGATTCAAATTGACAGACGTTTGCGTGAGCGAGAAGTATGCGTGGAATGGTGTTGCCTTGTGAACCAGCTTCTGAACCCATGCAGTGTGATAGAGTGGTGTCTGGGGCACAGCGTCATGAGTTTCGAAAGCGCAATGGGTTATGTTTCTACTGTGGTGATGCCTCTCATGCTATTTCAGTCTGCCCTAAGCGGGGAAGACGTTTTGCACGCTCAGTTGTCTTGGGTAGTGTTCAGACTAAGTTTTTATTAACTGTCACTCTGATATGCTCTCTGTCCTCATTTTCTGCTCAGGCTTTCGTTGATTCTGGAGCAGCTATTAACCTGATGGATTATGATTTTGCTAAACGTTGTGGGTTTCCCTTGATACCCCTACAGAAGTCTATTCCCCTACTGGGGATCGATTCTACCCCTTTGGCTGAGAATAAACCCCAGTTTTCTACTCAGGTGATAATGAGGGTTGAACCTGATCACCAGGAGTGCTGCAAATTTTTGGTTCTGTATAATCTGCATGACATTATCGTGCTGGGTTTTCCTTGGTTACAGTCTCATAATCCTGTTTTGGATTGGAAATCTGTGTCTGTTACCAGTTGGGGCTGCCAATGTGTTAATGCCAACACTCCTGTTTTTTCTGCCTCCCCCCAGGCTCAAGATGTTCCTGACTTTTTGATTGATTTTTCTGATGTGTTTAGCGAAAGTAAATCTGCATCCTTGCCTCCCCATAGGAGCTATGACTGCGCTATTGAATTAGTGCCGGGTAGTAAATTCCCTAAAGGTCGCCTTTTTAACTTGTCTGTACCTGAACATGACGCTATGCGGTCTTATATCAAGGAATCATTGGAGAAGGGTCATATCAGACCATCCTCTTCACCCTTAGGTGCCGGTTTTTTCTTTGTGGCCAAAAAGGATGGTTCATTAAGGCCGTGTATTGATTATCGTCTCTTGAACAATATTACTGTGAAATATCAATACCCGTTACCCTTGATTTCTGACCTGTTTTCCAGGGTGAAAAACGCTACTTGGCTTACCAAGCTTGACCTCAGGGGGGCGTATAACCTTATTCGCATTAAGCACGGGGATGAATGGAAGACGGCATTCAATACCCCTGAAGGGCATTTTGAGTACCTGGTGATGCCCTTTGGGCTCACTAATGCTCCTTCCGTCTTCCAGTCCTTCATGAATGACATTTTCAGGGATTTTGTGGAGAAATTTCTGATTGTTTATTTGGATGATATCTTGATTTTTTCTAATGACTGGGACTCTCATGTGAAACATGTGAAAAAAATAGCATGAGAGGCATCACCACAGTAGAAACATAACCCATTGCGCTTTCGAAATTCATGACGCTGTGCCCCAGAAACCACTCTATCACACTGCATGGATTCAGAAGCAGGTTCACAAGGCAACATTATTCCACGCATACCTTTCCGCTCACGCAAACGTCTGTCAATTTGAATCGCTAATGACATAGAATCATTGAGACCAGAGGGGACAGGGAATCCCAACATAACATCCTTTACATTATCTGACAGACCCTTCCGGAAAAAGGGCTGCCAAAGCGTCGTCATTCCATTTGGTCAGGACTGCCCACCTACGGAATCTCTGACAGTATAACTCAGCGTCATCAAGCCCCTGACTTAATGCCAACAAGGCTTTCTCAGCTTGATCAGTGACATTAGGCTCATCGTACAATAACCCCAAAGCCTGAAAAAACGCATCAACATCACTCAAAACAGGATCCCCAGGTGTCAGGGAAAAAGCCCAATCCTGAGGGTCGCCGCGCAGGAGAGAGATGACAATTTGAACCTGCTGCGCTGCGTTCCCTGAGGACTTAGATTTTAAGGCAAAAAACAATTTACAGTTATTTTTGAAATTCAGAAACTTAGCTCGATGTCATGTGTGCATTACCACGAAGATCGTCGCGGTTGCACATGTTGACTTCTCACAGCTGAGTTGCTGTTTCTTTGTGTTTGGCAGCTAGGGAGTTAATTCTGTCTGTGCTCAGTGCTGGGACTGGGTGCAGTTTCTCCCGGCTGCAATTGATTATTTGTTGATTGGTTTCCTTTAAATTCCTGGTTGTCTGCTTTGGGAGTTGCCAGTGAAATCCTTCATGCAGACCACAGATAGGAATGAATCTGTATAGACTTAAGTTGAGAGCTCCTTAGCTGTTTTAAGCTCAACTTGCTTAGAGTTTATTTCCCAGACCATTTATGTTCCTTCGGTGTTTGAGTGTGTATGCAAGTGAGTGCTATCCTGTCTGTCTTATATGTCTAATCTGTGTATTTAGCTGAGATCAGCCCATATCCCTTTGGTGGTAATCAGGATCCTTCTTAGGACTGATTACAGGGTTCAGGGTCTGACAGGAGACAGGGTTAGGCTGGAGACTTGGACCTCTGAACCATTATCAGTACCTCCAAGGTAAGGGATTAGTTAGGACCCCAGTGCAGGGTCAGGTTAGACCCCGGTCCTCCTCTTTCCTGTTACAGCTCATCAAGTCCTCAAGATTAACCCTGAGTTCAACTATATCGTTTCTGCACATCTAGTCCTCAAGATTAACCCTAAGTTCTGCAGAGATTGTGTCAGGTAAATCTAGTTTATACTTACATTCTGATGTTGCTAAACTATATGTTGTATAGAGTGTGGTTCCTGTATAAATAGTTTACTGACATTGTATTCATATCATTAGACAGCGTGACATTTTCACTGGCCATAAAAAATTATCTCTAGTTACCATGGATCCAGTAGCCCAGCTGGCTCTGCAGTTGCAGGGATTATCCATGGAGCTGACGGACATTAAGTCCAAAGTTTTGTCTCCCCTGGAGCAAACCAGAGTTGAACCTAAAGTAGCTCTTCCAGATAGGTTCACTGGTGGGCGAGACAAATTTTTTACCTTCCGGGAGGCATGTAAATTGTATTTTCGGCTTCGGTCGCGATCATCAGGGAGTGACGAGCAGAGAGTGGGAATTGTTATCTCACTTCTTCAAGGGGACCCTCAATCCTGGGCATTTTCCCTTCCTCCGGGATCCCCGGCTCTACAGTCTGTAGATCAATTTTTTACTGCTCTGGGATTGGTATATGATGACCCAGATCGGGTCTCTCTTGCTGAGACCAAATTACGTAAGTTACAGCAGGGAGATCGTCCGGCGGAGGAATTTGCTTCTGAGTTTCGTAGATGGGCAACGGATACTCAGTGGAATGACCCAGCTCTTAGGAGCCAGTTTTGTCATGGGCTTTCTGACAAATTAAAAGACGTTTTGGCTCAGTATGAGTCTCCTCCTTCTCTGGAGGCTGCTATGGCCCTAGCTATCCGTACTGATAGACGGCTTCGGGAGGGGTGAGGTAACTCCACTCCCTGTTGTTTCTCCACCTACTACTAAAGTCCCTTATTTTGAGGTTCCCCTTGTCTGTTCGGATGAGCCTATGCAGTTGGGAGGGACATCTTTTCGTAGTAGGGGATTGGCGGCACGCCGCAGGACTAGAAGGTGTTTTTTCTGCGGGAAAGAGGGACATTTTGTTGGAGAATGTCCATCCCGTGTCTTGTTAAGTAAAAAGTCGCCGGAAAACTGCTAATCCCAGGTTGTGTGGTGGACGACAACCTGGGAGTATGTATTTCATCCGCCGGTTCTTCTCAGTTCCTTGTACCAGTGGAGGTGGTGGTTGGTACTAGAGTGAAGAGATTGTCTGTTCTTCTGGATAGTGGTTCTGGGGCTAATCTGGTTGATGCTCAGTTTGCTCAGGCTCAAGGTATGCATCTGAGTGTATTGGTCAAACCGATCCCTATTTTCTCCATTGACGTCAGGCCTCTCGGCCAAGGTAGCTTTGTTCATGAGGTTCATAACATTGACCTTCGGGTAGGGGCAATACATAGGGAACAATTATCTTGTTATGTGTTGGAGGGTCTACCTACTCCCATTGTGTTGGGACTTCCTTGGCTGGTTAAACATAACCCTGTGATTAATTGGCAGTCCAGAGAGATAAGCCAATGGGGTGAGTTTTGCAAAAGCAACTGCATGAACACAGTCATCAGTGCGGTCGTGCCTAGTACATTGCCTCCTTTTTTGGAGGATTTTGGGGATGTTTTCTCTGAGGAGGGGTGTCGGGAGTTGCCTCCTCATCGCGTGTATGACTGCTCTATTAATCTACTTCCTGATGCTAAGTTGCCTAAAGCTAGGTTGTATAATCTTTCTGGTCCTGAAAGACACACTATGAAAGATTATATTTCTGAAAGTCTGGCCAAAGGGCATATTAGACCTTCATCTTCCCCTGTGGCCGCGGGGTTCTTCTTTGTGAAGAAAAAAGATGGAGGCCTACGCCCTTGCTTGGATTTCCGCGAACTTAATCGGATTACTGTTCGAGATCCGTATCCACTTCCTCTTATTCCTGATCTCTTCAATCAAATTGTTGGCGCCAAATGGTTCTCTAAATTGGATCTCAGGGGGGCGTATAATCTGATTAGGATAAAAGAGGGGGATGAGTGGAAAACGGCGTTTAACACGCCGGAGGGACATTATGAAAACCTGGTCATGCCTTTTGGTCTGACTACTGCTCCAGCAGTATTCCAACATTTTGTTAATGACATTTTTCGTCACCTTGTGGGGGTGTTTGTGGTCGTATATTTGGATGACA
Source organism: Oophaga sylvatica (assembly GCA_033576555.1). NCBI lineage: Eukaryota > Metazoa > Chordata > Amphibia > Anura > Dendrobatidae > Oophaga > Oophaga sylvatica. The sequence continues at coordinate 289,454,410 of JARQOD010000003.1, read as the reverse complement.
TTTTAATTTACTCGCCAGATCTTGTGTCTCACCAGGAGCATGTGAGACAGGTGTTGCAGATCTTGCGAGACAATAAACTATACGCCAAACTGGAGAAGTGTGTTTTTGCCGTACAGGAACTTCAGTTTTTGGGTTTTTTGGTGTCAGCCTCCGGTTTCCGGATGGACCCTGAAAAGGTGAGAGCAGTGCTTGAATGGGATCAGCCAGGGGATCTTAAGGCTCTGCAGCGTTTTTTGGGGTTTGCTAATTACTACCGGAAATTTATTTGTAATTTCTCGTCTGTCGTCAAACCTCTCACTGACATGACGAGAAAAGGGACGGATTTTTCTAAGTGGTCGGACAAAGCTTGCCAAGCCTTTTCCTCTTTAAAAAGATGTTTTGCTTTGGCACCCTTCTCATCCAACCAGATGTATCTCAGCCGTTCATTGTGGAGGTGGACGCGTCTGACGTAGGAGTGGGTGCTATATTGTCCCAGGGTCCGTCCCCTGGTAAATGGCATCCGTGCGCTTTCTTTTCTAAGAAATTTTCGTCCGCCGAAAGGAATTATGATATCGGCAATAGGGAACTTTTGGTCATTAAATTGGCTTTTGAAGAATGGCGTCACTTTTTGGAGGGGGCAGTCCACCCGGTCACCGTTATTACTGATCACAAGAACCTGCTGTATTTAGAATCCGCTAAGCGTCTGAATTCCAGACAAGCTCGATGGTCGTTGTTTTTTACCAGGTTTAATTTTGTCGTCACTTATCGTCCGGGGTCTAAGAATGTAAAGGCTGATGCCTTGTCTCGCAGTTTCCCAGGGGCCTGGAAAACGGACGACCCGATTCCTATCCTTCAGGAGGGGGTGGTAGTGTCGGCTGTATGTTCTGAGCTTGAGGAGGAGGTGTTAGAGGCTCAGGGGGACGCCCCTGCAGGACCTCCAGGGAGACTGTTTGTCCCGAATCAGTTGAGACAAAAGGTTATTGAGGCACATCATAATTCTGCTTTAGCAGGACATCCAGGGAGTAAGGCTACTTTAGATCTCCTTTCCCGCCGATTTTGGTGGCCTAACGCTAATAAAGATGTTATAACTTTTGTCGCGTCCTGTGGGGTTTGTGCTCGCTCTAAAACTCCTCATACCCGTCCGTCTGGGACCCTTTTACCCTTGAAACTTCCGGAGCGTCCATGGACTCATTTATCTATGGACTTCATTACGGACCTTCCTCCGTCGTCTGGGAATACTGTCATACTGGTGGTTGTTGACAGGTTCAGTAAGATGGCACATTTCGTTGCTCTTCCTGCACTCCCTAATGCTAAAACTCTGGCGCAGGTGTTCATTAGGGAGATCGTGAGACTTCATGGGTTGCCTTCTGATGTGGTGTCAGATAGGGGGTCTCAGTTTGTGTCCAAATTTTGGAGGGCATTTTGTTTACGTCGGGGGATGCAATTGTCGTTTTCCTCGGCTTTTCATCCACAGACCAATGGTCAGACAGAGCGTCTGAATCAGAGTTTAGAGACATATCTCCGGTGTTTTGTATCGGAGAACCAGGAGGACTGGTCTTCTTTCTTGCCTCTGGCAGAGTTCGCTCTTAACAACAGGCGGAGCGAGTCCACTGGTAAGTCCCCGTTTTTTGGGGCATATGGTTTTCATCCCCAGTTTTGTACTTTCAATGGGGGGGTCCTTCTGGGGTTCCTGAGGAGGAGCGTTTCTCGTCGTCACTGGCTTCTGTGTGGCGAGGTGTATTGAATAATTTGAGTACGATGGGGAACCGTTACAAACGTATGGCTGATAGGAGGAGAGTTTCTGGTCCAGATCTGAATGTGAACGATCTGGTATGGTTGTCTACCAGGAATATAAAACTTAAAGTGCCCTCCTGGAAACTGGGTCCCAGATTCATCGGGCCGTACAGGATCAGTTCCATAATTAATCCTGTGGCATTTCGTCTGGAACTCCCTTCTACGTTTAAAATTCATAATGTGTTCCACAAGTCATTACTTAAAAGGTATGTGGCACCAGTCATACCGTCACCTCTACCTCCTCCTCCAGTGTTGGTCAATGGTAATTTGGAATTTCAAGTATCAAAAATCATTGACTCTCGTCTGAATCGCCGGTCCCTTCAGTACTTGGTGCATTGGAAGGGGTATGGTCCGGAGGAGAGGACGTGGGTCCCTGCGTCTGATGTTAACGCAGATCGTTTGGTTCGGACCTTCCACAGAACTCACCCGGGCAGGCCTGGCCCTGAGGGTCCGGAGGCCCCTCGTAGAAGGGGGGGTACTGTCATGTGTGCATTACCACGAAGATCGTCGCGGTTGCACATGTTGACTTCTCACAGCTGAGTTGCTGTTTCTTTGTGTTTGGCAGCTAGGGAGTTAATTCTGTCTGTGCTCAGTGCTGGGACTGGGTGCAGTTTCTCCCGGCTGCAATTGATTATTTGTTGATTGGTTTCCTTTAAATTCCTGGTTGTCTGCTTTGGGAGTTGCCAGTGAAATCCTTCATGCAGACCACAGATAGGAATGAATCTGTATAGACTTAAGTTGAGAGCTCCTTAGCTGTTTTAAGCTCAACTTGCTTAGAGTTTATTTCCCAGACCATTTATGTTCCTTCGGTGTTTGAGTGTGTATGCAAGTGAGTGCTATCCTGTCTGTCTTATATGTCTAATCTGTGTATTTAGCTGAGATCAGCCCATATCCCTTTGGTGGTAATCAGGATCCTTCTTAGGACTGATTACAGGGTTCAGGGTCTGACAGGAGACAGGGTTAGGCTGGAGACTTGGACCTCTGAACCATTATCAGTACCTCCAAGGTAAGGGATTAGTTAGGACCCCAGTGCAGGGTCAGGTTAGACCCCGGTCCTCCTCTTTCCTGTTACAGCTCATCAAGTCCTCAAGATTAACCCTGAGTTCAACTATATCGTTTCTGCACATCTAGTCCTCAAGATTAACCCTAAGTTCTGCAGAGATTGTGTCAGGTAAATCTAGTTTATACTTACATTCTGATGTTGCTAAACTATATGTTGTATAGAGTGTGGTTCCTGTATAAATAGTTTACTGACATTGTATTCATATCATTAGACAGCGTGACACTCGATCCCCTAAAAACAAATCTGGCATGGGGATCCTAGGTTCCACAACAGGCAACCTAGCAAGATAGGTAGCAATACTCCGAACTTCAGTGGCAAGCTGATCCACACGGCCAGACAACTGTGCAAACTCCATTGAGAGAGAAAAAAAAAAAAATCCTCCTCAGCACCCAGAGATACAGAGGGAAAAAAATGCAACAAACAGAAAAAAAAAAATCTCTGACAACTCTGACAACTTTGTCCTTTCCACAATATTTTTCCCTTCTGTGAGTACCATATAATTTTCAGTTTGTCCGGTGATACTGTTATGATTTGGTAGCTGAGGAGAGCAGGCAAAAAAAGGAAATACACCAGAGCAGTTGGAAACTATGAGATTGCAGTACCCTGACTAACCACCATAACTAGAGGCAGCAGTGGAGCGTTCCTACGTTGGTCCTAGACGCCTCGTCACAGTCTGAGAAACTAACTACACCTAAAGATAGAAAGAGGAAAGCTATCTGCCCCGGAGCAGATCCCCAAAGAACATAGAAAGCCCCCAAACATGTAATGGCGGTTAGACAAGAAGAAATACTGACACAGACAGAAAATAGTATGAGCAAACATTGGGGCCCAAACTTACTAAATAGAAAAGGATAGGAAGGGCACTTACTGCAATCCCAAAAAACCCTGAAAAGCACCAACTCTACTAATTTCAAAAACACCTGAGATCACACGACCTCTACCACCTAAATTAGTTCTCTGGTGTAACCAAAAACAAAACCGCAGCCACTGAAAAAACTGGAAAAAACAAATGTACAAACATCAGTGGCTGAACTGAACTGAGAGGGCAAAAGCCCCCAGAAGGGAACCTGAAAGCCCCCACAGAAGTGCAGGACAAAATGCAAAAATCAAGCACAAAAACAAAAAGAAGAAAATGTCTTATCTGTTAGCAGGAGATTCAGACACGACACAGCAGGCTACCAAGGAAACAGGAATCAAGGATTGAGACCAGAACAATTGATCACCAGAAACCCTGATGGGAAGGCGACTCCCTTATATAAGACCAGTCAGTAACACCTGATTCCCAATCCTCACAATCTTCACTTGACAGTCCAGTACCGTTTGTAACCACCAGAGGGAGCTTCTGCTCAGAACTCATTTCCAGCCTATTCACAACACTGGCCCTGCACTCCGTTCTGGTCACTCACCTCCTGCTCTTCAAGCTGTCCCTGTGCAGCAGCGAGCTCCCTGTCTGGGGTCTCATGCTCTCTCTGCTTCTCAGCGTCCTGCTCCCTCCCCCATTCCCTGGTGTGCTGTCAGCAGATATTCTGGGAAAGCTATTAGGATGCGAGCGCGCATTTCTCTGGTTTCTTAAAGGGACAGCGTGCATTTTTTGAATTTGGTAATTATCCAATGGCAGCGCACTGATTACTATTTCTGGTCTCTCCTCCATAGGGAGAGCTCCAGAGCAATGAGTATCTACCATTGCTACATCCGGTTCTGTCTCTGACCTGTCTGCGCTGCGTTAGCAGTCTCTGTGCACTTGCTCATACTATTTGTCTCCACAGAGTATCGGTATCCTGTATCCTGCTATCCCTGACAACCTCTGCAATCACTTGTGCAAGTGTCATCCCGTTCCGCCAACAGCCATCCGAATCCGTGGACTGTGACAAGGTTACTGGAGCCAGCTTGCTACCATCTACCCGGAACCAGGACCTTCTTCACCTGTGTCTACCTCTCTACGGTCTCTTCCATAATATCTGTTATACCTTTTTGTCCCACTGGGACAGCTGCCACGTGTCCGGGGTCTAACTGGAGGTAGCACCTATCTCCTCCGGGTATTCCATTCTGGTCCGGTTCTAGGGGCCTTACTACGGGTACCCGAGTTTCACCAGTAACGCCCCATTCGGAGCCCCCCGGACAGTGGTCCTGAGGTTCCACTTTAAAAATAAAAACGAATGTGAACTTCACCATCTCTGCCTCTGCTTCCATTCATTATAGATAGTAACACAAATAGTTAACTGATCAATTGACCTAAAGTAGAACATTTTATGATGGCACAGAAGCAGTCAGCCGTGGACCATACATGAGGTATCAGGGTCTGGGCCACTATTTAGAGCTTTGAATTAAATGTTCAATTAAGAAGAGATGGGTGAGAGACCATTGTAAGCCTCCTTTGCTGGGAGCCCTGATACCTCAAGCAAAAGCTCAATCAGTTTTTTTTTCCAGGCACACTCAGGTGGCACAAACATCAGTTTTGTATACTACTATTGGTAGAATAATATAAGGATAGTAACACAGGTAGTTGACTGATCAATTGACCCACAGTAGAACATTTTATGATAACACAGAAGCAGTTAGCAATGGACCATGCATGAGGTATCAGAGTCTGGACCAGCATTTAGAGCTTTGAATTGAAGTTTCAACTAAGACATGGTGGTTGAGGGAGCCATGTAAGCCTTCTTTGCCCTGATACATCATGCAACAACTGAAACGGTTTAATTCCAAGCTACACTCAGGTGGCACAAATATCAGCTTGGTAGATCACTAATGTTAGAAAAATGTAAGTTTAGTAATAGGTAGTTGACTGATCAATTGACCCACAGTAAAACATTTTATAATGGCACAGATGCAGTCAGCCATGCCATGGACCATTAATGAGGTATCAGGGTCTGGACCACCATTTAGAGCTTTGAATTAAATTTTCAATTAAGAAGAGGTGGGTGAGAGAGCAGTGTAGCGATCACACCAACGATCTCGTCAGCTTGTGTCGTTGTCGTGATCGCTAGTGCGATCGCTAAGTGTGGCATACCCTTATCTATCGGCCTAAACGACTGCTGCGCTCTGCAAACGACTTTCGACTAAATTCTGCACTAATCCGTACCTCCCATTCCCGACTCCAAGACTTCTCCCGCGCTGCGCCAATCCTCTGGAATACTCTACCCCAAGAAATTAGGATTATCCACAATTTGCATGGTTTCAGGCGCTCCCTCAAAACACATTTGTTCAGAGCGGCCATATCACGTTCACTAATCAAAGTCATTCTATGTGTAAGTGTGTGTGTGTAGCCCATTCACTATCTCCATCCATCCCTCACTCCCTCAAGATGGCTGGACCATCATTGTAAAAACACCATTGTATATACAGACCTGTACTTTGTATCTCCCCCACCTCATTGTAGATTGTAAGCTCTCACGAGCATGGCCGTCTTATTTTGCTTTAATTATTGTATTGTTAACATTGTTACTTATGACTTGTTTTTTGAAACTGTTAAACTGTAAAGCACTGCGGAATATGTTGGTGCTATATAAATAAAGATTATTATTATTATGTACAGGTTCCCCAGTTTTCGCATCTGTCCTTGTCATGTTTCTCTGCTCTTATATAGTGATTAACACTATGTAGTAACTCAGTTTTCACCCAGCCCTTCAAGTGGCTAGCTTTCAATGTCGGATGAAACTGAGATATCATGTAGTCCTCAGACGATGAGACCTAAATCCTTAGAATGTAAAAGCCACAAGGATTTAGAAAAAACCACCACAGACAGAGGTTAAGTAAACAGTAAAGTTTTACAACCACAAACCGCAAACATATGGAAGCTTAAATATTTTACCAGAAATGCAGCTATGTAATTGAATGCATTCTGTCTATTTGAATATGGATTCAAAAGAGCAATATGTATATTCGCACTACACTATTAACAGCAATCATATCTATATTCAGCCGTTTTTGAAAAAGTGAACATTAACACCTTCATGACCTTGCCATTTTTTGCAATTCTGACCAGTGTCCCTTTATGAGGTAATAACTCAGGAATGCTTCAACGGATCCTAGCGATTCTGAGATTGTTTTTTCGTGACATATTAAGTTTCTTGTTAGTGGTAAATTTAGGTCGATAATTTTTGCGTTTATTTGTGAAAAAAATGGAAAATTTTGAAAATTTGCAATTTTCAAATTTTGAATTTTTATTCTGTTAAACCAGAGAGTTATGTGACACAAAATAGTTAATAAATAACATTTCCCACATGTCTACTTTACATCAGCACAATTTTGGAAACAAAATATTTTTTGTTAGGAAGTCATAAGGGTTAAAAGGTGACCATCGATTTCTCATTTTTACAGCAAAATTTGCAAAACCATTTTTTTGAGGGACTACCTCAAATTTGAAGTCACTTTGAGGGATCTATATGGTAGAAAATACCCAAAAGTGACACCATTATGAAAACTGCACCCCTCAAGCTACTCAAAACTACATTCAAGAAGATTATTAACCCTTCAGGTGCATCACAGGAACTAAAGCAACGTGGAAGGAAAAAATGGACATTTTAATTTTTCCAACAAAAATTTTATTTTAGCATCAATTTTTTCATTTTGCATGGGCAACAATGGATCCTAAAATTTGTTGGTCAATTTATCCTGAGTACACAGATATCTCATATGTGGTCATAAACCACTGTTTGGGCGCACGGCAGGGCTCAGAAGTGAAGGAGCGCCATTTGACTTTTTGAATGGAAAATATGCTGGAATATTTAGCGGTTGCCATGTCGCATTTGGAGAGTCCCTGTGTGCCTAAACATTGGAGCTCCCCCACAAGTGACCCCATTATGGAAACTAGACCCCCCAAGGAACTTATCTAGATGCATAGTGAGCACTTTGAACCCCCAGGTGCTTCACAAATTGATCCGTAATAAAAGAAAGTACTTTTTTTTGAAATTTTCTTTTAGCCTCAGTTTTTTCATTTTTACATGGGCAACAGGATAAAATGGCTCCTAAAATTTGTTGGGAAATTTCTCCTCAGTACACAGATACCTCATATATGGTCATAAACCACTGTTTGGGCGCACAGTAGGGCTCAGAAGGGAAGGAGCGCCATTTGACTTTTTGAATGGAAAATTAGCTCCAATTGTTAGCGGACACCATGACGCGTTTGGAGAGCCCCTGTGTAAACAGTGAAAATTCTAACCCTAATTCTAACCCTAATGCTAACCCTAAGGCTAACCCTAACCCTAGTTCTAAACCTAACCCTAAGGCTGGGTTCATATTGCGTTTTACCAGCCCGTTCAACACATAGCGTTGACGGGCGAGTAACGGTATAGCATTACGCAATTGCGTTATGCTATACCCGCTAGCGCAGATGAATCAGCAGATGATTCATCTGCGCTAACGGTGACAGAACCCAGACGTTGCAGGCCGCGTCTGAGGCTCCGTCACTGAATGACGGCACGTCGCGAACGCATGCCGCTTTACTGCATGCGTCGTGATGTGCCCGCAAATGGGGATGAATGGCAGCGTTAACAGACTGCGTTACACCGCGTTATAACGCAGTCCGTCTAACGGACTGCCATAACGCAATATGAACACAGCCTTATAATCGTAACCCTAACCCTAATAAAAAGATTAAAAAAAGTATATACATATATTTTTTTTTTTATTTGTCCCTACCTATGGGGGTGATAAATGGGGCGTTTATTTACTTTTTTTATTTTAATCACTGAGAGTTTATCACAGTGATCAAAATACATTTCTGGACTCTGGAAGGCACACTGCGAATGCGCCGGCCGGCGGGCGCACTGCGCAAGCGCCCGCCATTTTGCAAGCGCCCATGAAACATCCCGGACGGACGCCGGGACGGATCCAGGGATATCGGAGGACCGGGAGAGGTGAGTAGGGGGTCGGAAGGTAAGGCGGGATCGGAAGGTGGGGGCAGCGGAGGCAAGGAGGAGGGGAGCATTTAGCGACGGTGGTGACCGTGACTCGGTGTTGGGGGGTCGGATCTCAGTCTCCAGCCATGGCCAATGCTATTGCAGCATTGGCCATGGCTGGATTGTATTATTTCACCAAATTTCATTGGTGAAATATTACAGATTGCTCTGATTGGCTGTTTCACTTTTAACAGCCAATCAGAGCAATCATAGCCATGTGTGGGTTAAGACAACCCCCCTGTGGTGAAGCACAAAGGGTCTTGTGCCTGCGAGTCGGGTGACCTTTCAGTGACCCCGGTCACCCGACCCGCAGGAACGCGATCCTTTCATGACACATACGCTGTATCACAGGTCGGGAAGGGGTTAACCCATAGACTACTATCTATAATCATGATAATCTACTGGACCAGTATCTATAGGTAAGTAATGTTAAAAGTAGCTGCTACTATGTCTTCCGGAAATAACATAGAGAAATGCAAGAATGTGAAAATGTTCTAAAACCTAACTGTGACCATGCTCAATATTCCACAACTGTTCCGTTCTGCTGTGTAGTAAATATTGGAGACACCATAGATGATCACAGAGGGTTTCAACAAAGTAATTTAGAAATAATAAGATCCTTATTTTATTTTCCTGTTTATAATCCAGTAAAGAAGGAACATGCAGTCTCACTCATAGAAGTTATTGCTTCAAAAATTGATTAAGTCCTCAGCATCTACAAGCATTCAGCCATCACTGTTTTGTATTGAACTCTTACCATTTGAGGCAGCCAAAGTTATGGCTCTCAAGGAGATAAACAAATATAGTGGACAAAGAAAAATTTGTAATGAAATACTAAGCCTACATTACATTGCTTTATCAAATTTATATGAAGTGTATTGTGTCCAATGTGAGCAACCAGGCAACAAAAAAAGGAGCTTTTCAAGTGAGCTCTTTAAGGTACATAAATGTTATGAAGGAACGTGACGAAACCGGCCTATGCCGAGGAATCAACACAAGGAAGGGGACGTTAGTACCGGGCCGGTCGGCACCGTTGGGGTTCCTGTTCAAGTACATGGGCAGACCATCATAAACTCCTCTTACTGCTGTACCAAGACAGAAATATACAACATGGATACACGGCTTAGAGTGAACCCATCACAGCCAGATGATCGTGATTGTCACAGTCCACTGGGCATGTTGGAGAAATTCATGCTGGAAATCCCTCCAGAACCTGCATCTTTTCCTGATCCTGAAGTGCCAAGAGTTTCCAAATCTCCTTTCACATGGGAGTCGAAACATTCCATGGTCACCACAAATTCTCAAGATGTCAGTGCATCCACCTGGGATAAAAGTGGCTTATTAGAGAGAATGTGCTTGGTGATAAATGCAGGCTCTGCTGTCAGGAATAGAGCAGAAGATGAATCCTTGCACTGTTGGGATACTGGAAAGTAAATTCCAAGAAGGTGGAGATGCTGGATGAGTTAGAGAGACCTTCTAACCAGCCAGAATTGTACCTTCAGATAATAGTACAAGATGTGTCCGATAATGACGATGTTGTGATTTGCGGAGAAGACACACATGTCCTAAAGGTAAAAAATATGGTTCACTCTGAAAGGTCAACTGACAATCAGCTGGAATCTGTTCCTCCAACAAATTCAAAGGTGAGACTGGGAAAAAGAAAGTTCAAAAAGCAGACATTTGATATAGAAAATCCACAAGATTCTCTTATCCTGTTTTCAGCAAAGTCCCCAATAACTGTTCGCAGAAGCACAGTACAGACATTGTATAAAGTCCTGATGAGAAGCTCGTTGCCTAGAAGACCGAGCACCACTTCTGTCTGACTTGGTTAGGGAGACAAAGAATCTTGAGTTGCCTGACAAAACATTGAAAAAACTGGCTGAAGATGTTGAAGAAGACATATTTGGCTTGTATCGTGATACTAGTATAAGATACAAAACTAAGTACAGAAGTCTTCTTTTCAATTTGAAGGACACCAAAAATAATGGTTTCTTTCAATGTGTGGTATTAGGTGAGATCGCCCCACAAAGTCTGGTACTGATGAGTCCTGCAGGAAATGGCTCGCCAGGAGCTAAGTGACACACATTGGAGATGATTCAGAAAGCAGAGGAGGAAATAATTCAAAAACAGCAAATGACAAAGCTCACATAAAAGGGTTAATTGAAATCGATACATCACCAGATGTAATGTTTACCTTGGAGGATCTGTGTCATGCACCTTGGAAAACCAATGATTCACTGAGTTCAGATATTAATAATATAAATTAGATCACAACAGATACAACAGCTCATCACTAGAGATGAGCGACTTTGCCTCCGGGAGGGTAGAGTCGGGTTTCGGACCATCCGAATTTACCAAAAGTCAAGTCGAACAAGATCGGCCTACTAGCTCATGGCAAAAGTCGAAGTTCGGCCAAAAATGAATACCGACCCCAATGCAAGTCAATGGGGAATTACAGTTGCCAGTAAGTGGAGGACAGTAAACACAACTAATATATATATATATATATTATATTATATATAATATATAATAATAGTTACGCATTGAAAACTTGGGGTTATTTGGCTAAAGTTGTGGGGGGGCAGGGCTGGCTCCAGGTTTTCGTGGGCCACGGGCGAAAGAGTCTCAGTGGGTCCCTTTAACACATACCACAATTCATGATGCTCCGATACGGCAGAGAAATATAGGTATAGTACAATGCCAAATACTTCACTTCTTACATTACATGAGTGATATCTATTGTAAATTCTACCATAGCTCAAAAACCGGACAGTATAGTCCTCCATACAGTATTATGGGCACCACATAGTGCGCCATAGTGCTCGTGCGACTACGCTCTGTCGACGAGCTTTCGCTTCTGGAGGAGGAGGAGGGTTGAAACGCCTACAGCCAACTGTTGCCTATACCGTGGGCTAGGCAGCACTGTCACACCACCGCTGTCCCCTGTGGAGCCAGCATCCACCACATTAACCCAGTGTGCAGTGATGGACACGTAACAGCCCTGGCCATGCCTACTGACCCATGCATCTGTTGTGAGGTGCACCTTTCCACGCACTGACTGTTTGAGTGAATGGACAATGTGGTCTTTCACATGCATGTGGAGGGCAGGGATGGCTTTTCTAGAAAAGAAGTGCTGACTGGGTAGGTCATAGCGTGGGACAGCGAAGGCCATGAGCTCTCGGAATGCTGCGCTTTCATCCTAAAGGAAGGGCATCATCTCTAATGAGATCAGTTTGGCAATGTAGGCGTTCAAAGCCAGTGTATGCGGATGAGAGGATGAGTACTTTCTTGTCCTACTCAGAGTGTCTGCTAGTGTGAGCTGGACTTGAGAGCTGCATATGGGGGAACTAGCGGTGGACATGGCTGACTGAGAGGCCGTTGGTGATTGTTATGGTGGTGGTGATGGCCTAGATTCAGTCTTTTGTTGGAAAAACATTGGGATTCCCTGACTGCTTTGGCCTTGCGACGACACCTCAACATTTCTTGCTGGTGGTGTGCTAACCGGTGGTCTTACAGTGGGGGAAGTGATGTAGCGTTGCTGGCTACCTTCAGTCGGAGCATTTGCACATGTGCTACCTGAGGTTTTGTAGTCCGTCCACGCTTGCAAGTGCATGGTGATTAAATGTCTAAGCATGCAACTGGTATTCAAATTTCAGAGATTTTTCCCTTGGCTAAAGGTCATTCCGCACTTTATACAGATAACCTTTGCCTCATCAATAGGATTTTGGTCAAAAAATTGCCACACTACACTCTTCCTACTATGGGAAAACTTTTCAGGGCTTGCACGCTGTGCTAATTTGACCATCTAGCCAAGCTGTCCTTCAACTCTTTTTATTTTTTTAACAAGTTTTTGGACTGCTACGGGCCTGCCAGATAACCGCAGCTGCGATGTCGATACCTGCTGCGGATCCTCCTCCTCTTCTGAGCTATTGCCAGCGGCACCCTCTTCCCCCATGGATGCCAATTAGGCTCAACAAATGGGTCATCCGTCACCTCCTCTTCAATTTCATCTGCACCTTCCTCTGTGTCACCGTGTAAGGTGGTATAGTATGCGGGAAGGGGCACCAGAGTTTCATCAGGGTCAGAATCTGGCTCAGTAAACTGCGAGGGCAATGCAGTGCTCTGGGTGAATATACCAGCAGAATCATATAGCAGTGGCTGTGCATCAGTGCACTCCATGTCATATTCATCTTGGTCTGGGGAATTCAGGATTTGACTTGATAACCCAGGCATGATATGTGAAAAGAGCTCCAATGAGTAATCTGAAGTGTGGCCTGCAGCATCCTTTACTTTGGGTGGGGGTGAAGGACACAAGGAAAGGGGTTGTTTCTGACCAGGGGCCTGCACTGACGACTCAGTGCTTGCATTTTTTGAAACTTCAGAAGAGGAGGCGATAGAGCTGGAGGCTGTTTCGGCAATGTAAGCCAAAACCTGCTCCTGATGCTCCGGCTTTAAAAGCGGTTTACCTACTCCCAGAAAAGGGAGCCTTCCAGGCCTTCTGGAGCCAGACGATGACGCAGGCTCAACAGCTCCTGCCTTAGTTGCTATTGTGCTTTTGGCACTACCAGCAGATGCACCACCACCATCAGTACCAGCTGGCCCACCCGCACACGTCCGCGGCCTCTTCCACCTTGTTTGGGAAAATGTACCAAAAATACCAGCAGATATATGGTACTGTATGAGGAGCGTACAGCTGTATACGGTGTAGGGAAAAATTTAAATCTCCTTATATATTTCCGGAGTCACACACAGACGCTCTCTCAGTATGGATTTCACCGTAATACAAAGAGCAGATATACAGTACTGTATCAGAAGCGGACAGCTGTATATGGTGTAGGGGAAAATTTAAATCTCCGTATATATTTCCAGAGTCAGACACAGACACTTACTCAGTATGCATTTGACCATAATACAAAAAGCAGAAAAACGGTACTGTATCAGACGCGTACAGCTGTATACGGTGTAGGGGAAAATTTCAATCTCCGTATATATTTCCAGAGTCACACACAGACGCTCACTCAGTATGGAATTTGACCGTAATACAAAGAGCAGATATACGATACTGTATCAGAAGCTGACAGCTGTATATGGTGTAGGGGAAAATTTCAATCTCCGTATATATTTCCGGAGTCACACACAGACGCTCACTCAGTATGGATTTTCCGTAATACAAAGAGCAGATATACAGTACTGTATCAGAAGCGTACAGCTGTATACGGTGTAGGGGAAAATTTCAATCTCCGTATATATTTCCAGAGTCACACATAGACGCTCAGTCAGTATGGATTTGACTGTAATACAAAGAGCAGATATACGGCACTGTATCAGAAGCGGACAGCTGAAAATATGGTGTAGGGGAAAATTTCAATTTCTGTATATATTTCCAGAGTCACACATAGACGCTCACTCAGTATGGATTTGACTGTAATACAAAGAGCAGATATACGGCACTGTATCAGAAGCGGACAGCTGTATACGGTGTAGGGGAAAATTTAAATCTCCGTATATATTTCCGGAGTCAGACACAGACGCTCACTCAGTATGGATTTGACCATAATACAAAAAGCAGAAAAACGGTACTGTATCAGAAGTATACAGCTGTATACAGTGTAGGGGAAAATTTCAATCTCCGTATATATTTCCGGAGTCACACACAGATGCTCACTCAGTATGGATTTGACCGTAATACGAAGAGCAGATATACGGTACTGTATCAGAAGCTGACAGCTGTATATGGTGTAAGGGAAAATTTCAATCTCCGTATATATTTCCGGAATCACACACAGATAGCATGTATTTGTCCGTGATACCAGCCGGTACACGGTAGTGTGTGAGGAGCGTACAGCTCTATACGGTGTGGGAAAAAATGAACGCTCCGTAACTGTGCAGAAAAAAAGAATAAAAGTATTAGTGCTGTGTGAAAAGCAGTCTGCACAGCAGTGTACACACAGCAATACAGCTATCAGGCAGCCTAAAAACCAGCGGTGCTGCACACAAGAGAATCCTCCCCTGTCACTGCACACTAACTGTACAGCACAATTGCTATCAGCACAAGCACAGAAGAACTTCTCTTTCCAGCCCTAACTCTCTCCCTACTGATAAACAGCGTCAGCAACCTCTCCCTACTGTTAAGATCGGCAGAAGTAAAATGGAAGTCAGCACTTAGTGCTTTTATAGACACTATGACCCCCCCCAAAGCAAGCCAATCACTGCAATGCCCTTCTCTAAGATGGTGGTGGACGCTGAACATGTCATCTCGTTGCCCACAGTGTACGTCCTTGCTCATTGGCTGAAAAAAGGCGCCTGAAAGCATTCTGGTAAAACCGACTTTGGCGCTCGATTTGCCGACCGCATGGACGACTGCACGCTATGGTCGGGTTTCAGTCAACGAAACCCGACTTTGGCGAAAGTCGGCGACTTATGAATCTGACCGACCTGTTTCGCTCAACTCTACTCATCACAAAACTCACCTTCTGGACCTCAATCGCATCATTTGCATGGGAAAAATCCAACCTTCAGATATGAATAATATGGGCCAATGGGCAAAAATAAAATCAGCAATCACAAATGCCAAGGTAAAGAGTTATGGACAGAAGCTATAATCCTCAGAGGCAGCAGAGACCATTGATTGCATGGAAAATGATGTCTCAGGCATAAAAAGTGAGAACGCCTCCTCTTCTGAAACTGCAATATGGAAAGGCTTGATTCAGATGTTTTTTATTAAGACATTCAAAGTGACAGCCATGCAAGTTTCATCATATAGTGCCCACCTTTTTCAGAAATTACCAAAGAAGATCACAACTAAAGGCGTCATCTCCCAGGAATCAGTCTGGGAATATGTGGATCTCATCTGGCCTGCATGCAGGGGCGCCGCTATAATGAGGCGAGTTGAGCTGTTGTCTCAGGCGGCGGCAGCCAGGGGGCGGCAGAGCAGAACTCATAACACTAGCGCCGCTCAATGTGTGAGAGGAAGTGAGAAGAAGGAAGCTGCCGGATCGTGGAGAGGTGAGTCTGGCTGCTGTGCCTGTGAAGCTGCTGCGTGTGTGGTGTGTGTGTGGTGTGTGTGTGTGTGTGTGTGTGTGTGTGTGTGAGAGAAGCTGCTGTGTGTGTGTGTGTGTGTGTGTGTGTGTGTGTGTGTGTTTTGAAGCTGCTGTGTGTGTGTGACGCTGTGTGTATGTATGTATGTATGTATGTATGTGTGTGTGTGTGTGTGTGTGTGTGTGAGACGATGTGTGTGTGTGATAGATGAGGAAGCGATATCAGCGTTGGAACGGGCAGAGGTGAGTAGTTTTTTTTATGCAAGGCCATTATTCAGTATGGAGCATCATGTGGGGCTATTATACTGTATGCAGCAGCATAAGGGGCCATTATTCAGTATGGAGTATCATCTGGGGCTATTATACTGTATGCGCAGTATATGGGGCCATTATACAGTATTCAGCAGTATATGGGGCATTATTCAGTATGGAGCATCATGTGGGGCTATTATACTGTATGCAACAGTATATGGGGCCATTATTCAGTATGGAGCATCATGTGGGGCTATTATACTGTATGCAGCAGTATATGGGGCCATTATTCAGTATGGAGCATCATGTGGGGCTATTATACTGTATGCAGCAGTATATGGGGCCATTATACAGTATGCAGCAGTATATGGGGCCATTATTCAGTATGGAGCATCATGTGGGGCTATTATTCAGTATGGAGCATCATATGGGCCTTATACTGTATGCATCATTATGTGGCGCCATTATTCAGTATGGAGCATCATGTGGGCCATTATACTGTATGCAGCAGTATATGGGGCCATTATTCAGTATGGAGCATCATGTGGGGCTATTATACTGTATGCAGCAGTATATGGGGCCATTATTCAGTATGGAGCATCATGTGGGGCCATTATACTGTATGCAGCAGTATATGGGGCCATTATTCAGTATGGAGCATCATGTGGGGCCATTATACTGTATGCAGCAGTATATGGGGCCATTATTCAGTATGGAGCATCATGTGGGGCCATTATACTGTATGCAGCAGCATAAGGGGCCATTATTCAGTATGGAGTATCATGTGGGGCCATTATACTGTATGCAGCAGTATATGGGGCCATTATTCAGTATGGAGCATCATGTGGGGCCATTATACTGTATGCAGCAGTATATGGGGCCATTATTCAGTATGGAGCATCATGTGGGGCTATTATACTGTATGCAGCAGCATAAGGGGCCATTATTCAGTATGGAGTATCATGTGGGCTATTATACTGTATGCAGCAGTATATGGGGCCATTATACAGTATGCAGCAGTATATGGGGCCATTATTCAGTATGGAGCATCATGTGGGGCTATTATACTGTATGCAACAGTATATGGGGCCATTATTCAGTATGGAGCATCATGTGGGGCTATTATACTGTATGCAGCAGTATATGGGGCCATTATTCAGTATGGAGCATCATGTGGGGCTATTATACTGTATGCAGCAGTATATGGGGCCATTATACAGTATGCAGCAGTATATGGGGCCATTATTCAGTATGGAGCATCATGGGGCTATTATTCAGTATGGAGCATCATATGGGGCCATTATACTGTATGCATCATTATGTGGCGCCATTATTCAGTATGGAGCATCATGTGGGCCATTATACTGTATGCAGCAGTATATGGGGCCATTATTCAGTATGGAGCATCATGTGGGGCTATTATACTGTATGCAGCAGTATATGGGGCCATTATTCAGTATGGAGCATCATGTGGGGCCATTATACTGTATGCAGCAGTATATGGGGCCATTATTCAGTATGGAGCATCATGTGGGGCCATTATACTGTATGCAGCAGTATATGGGGCCATTATTCAGTATGGAGCATCATGTGGGGCTATTATACTGTATGCAACAGTATATGGGGCCATTATTCAGTATGGAGCATCATGTGGGGCTATTATACTGTATGCAGCAGTATATGGGGCCATTATTCAGTATGGAGCATCATGTGGGGCTATTATACTGTATGCAGCAGTATATGGGGCCATTATACAGTATGCAGCAGTATTGGGGCCATTATTCAGTATGAGCATCATGTGGGCTATTATTCAGTATGGAGCATCATATGGGGCCATTATACTGTATGCATCATTATGTGGCGCCATTATTCAGTATGGAGCATCATGTGGGGCCATTATACTGTATGCAGCAGTATATGGGGCCATTATTCAGTATGGAGCATCATGTGGGCTATTATACTGTTGCAGCAGTATATGGGGCCATTATTCAGTATGGAGCATCATGTGGGCATTATACTGTATGCAGCAGTATATGGGCCATTATTCAGTATGGAGCATCATGTGGGGCCATTATACTGTATGCAGCAGTATATGGGGCCATTATTCAGTATGGAGCATCATGTGGGGCCATTATACTGTATGCAGCAGTATATGGGGCCATTATTCAGTATGGAGCATCATGTGGGGCCATTATACTGTATGCAGCAGTATATGGGGCCATTATTCAGTATGGAGCATCATGTGGGGCCATTATACTGTATGCAGCAGTATATGGGGCCATTATTCAGTATGGAGCATCATGTGGGGCCATTATACTGTATGCAGCAGTATATGGGGCCATTATTCAGTATGGAGCATCATGTGGGCCATTATACTGTATGCAGCAGTATATGGGGCCATTATTCAGTATGGAGCATCATATGGGGCCATTATACTGTATGCATCATTATGTGGCGTCATTATTCAGTATGGAGCATCATGTGGGGCCATTATACTGTATGCAGCAGTATATGGGGCCATTATTCAGTATGGAGCATCATGTGGGGCCATTATACTGTATGCAGCAGTATATGGGGCCATTATTCAGTATGGAGCATCATGTGGGGCCATTATACTGTATGCAGCAGTATATGGGGCCATTATTCAGTATGAAGCATCATATGGGGCCATTATACTGTATGCATCATTATGTGGGACCATTTTCAGTATGGAGCATCATGTGGGGCCATTATACTGTATGCAGCAGTATATGGGGCCATTATTCAGTATGGAGCATCATATGGGGCCATTATTCAGTATGGAGCATCATATGGGCCATTATACTGTATGCATCATTATGTGGGGCCATTATTCAGTATGGAGCATCATGTGGGGCCATTATACTGTAAGCAGCAGTATATGGGGCCATTATTCAGTATGGAGCATCATGTGGGGCATTATACTGTATGCAGCAGTATATGGGGCCATTATTCAGTATGGAGCATCATATGGGGCCATTTTACTGTATGCAGCAGTATATGGGGCCATTATTCAGTAGTTTTTTTCTTTCCATCTTTCTTTCTCTCTCTGTTCATTTTCTTTCTCTCTGTTCTTTCTTTCCCTCTTTCTTTCTATCTCTGTTCTTCTTTCTCTTTCTTTCTCTCTCTGTTCTTTCTTTCTCTTTCTTTCCACTCTATCTTTCTGTTCTTTCTCTCTCTCTCTGTTCTTTCTATCTGTTTTCTTTATTTCTCTTTCTCTCTCTGTTCTTTGTTTCCCATCTTTCTTTCTCTCTATCTCTCTGTTCTTTCTTTCTCTCTTTGTTCTTTCTTTCCCCTATTTCTTTTTTTTCTCTCTGTTCTTTTTTTCTGTCCCCTCTTTCTTTTTCTGTTCTTTCTTTCTTTCTCTCTGTTCTTTCTTTCCCGTCTTTTTTCTTTCTCTCTCTGTTCTTTTCTCTCTCTGTTCTTTCTTTTCCCTTTCTTTGTTTATTTATTTCACTCTCTACTTTCTCTCTGTTCTTTCTTGCTTTCCCCTCTTTCTCTCCTTTCTCTGTTTTCTTTTTTCTCTCTCTGTTCTTTCTTTTACTCACTACCAGTGTGCCCATAGTACCAGTCACTGTGCCCTCAGTACCAGTCAGTTTGATCACCAGTGCTAAATGGGTGTGGTCCGGGCGTGGACATGGGTGTGACTAGTTGTGAAATGGGTGTGGTCGGGGCGTGGCCTAAAGAAGGATGTGGATTCACCAATAGGTGGTACCTTTTTAAATAATAAAGTTTTGCCATCACAGCCCCCCTTGTCCAAAATTCAACGGCCTATAATGGTACAGAACACGTTCACCCAGATCACGTAGTCTGAGATAAGGAAGAAACATTGCAGGAACCCAAGTTAAAAGTAGGCCAAAATGTAGGAGTGTGGGTCTCTGAGACTTGAAATGGAGTGCATAGGCTGACAAGCATTTCAACAATGGGGGGTACCTTTTTAAATAAAGTATTGCCATCACAGCCCCCTTGGCCAAAATTCTACGGCCTATAATGGTACAGAACACGTTCACCCTGGTCATCTAGTGGCAGGTAAGAAAGAGACATTGCAGGAAACAGAGTTACGAAGTAGGCCCAATGTAGGGGTGTGGGTGTCTGAGACTTGGAATTGAGTGCATAGGCTAACAAGCATGTCAGTAATGAGGGGTACTTTTTTGAATAAATAAACTATGGCCATCACAGCCCCCCTTGGCCAAAATTCTACGGCCTATAATGGTACAGAACACGTTCATTCCTGGTCATCTAGTGGCAGGTAAGAAAGAGACATTGCAGGAAACAGAGTTACGAAGTAGGCCCAATGTAGGGGTGTGGGTGTCTGAGACTTGGAATTGAGTGCATAGGCTAACAAGCATGTCAGTAATGAGGGGTACTTTTTTGAATAAATAAACTATGGCCATCACAGCCCCCCTTGGCCAAAATTCTACGGCCTATATATAGTACAGAACATGTTCACCCTGGTCATGTAGAGGCAGGTAAGGAAGAGACATTGCAGGTAACCTAGTTAATAAATAGGCCCAAATGTAGAGGTGTAGGTCTATGAGACTTGTAATGGAGTGCATACACTGACAAGTATTTCAGTAATGGGGGGTACCTTTTTGAATAAATAAACTATGGCCATCACAGCCCCTCTTGGCCAAAATTAAACGGCCATATATATAGTACAGAACAGGTTCACCATGGTCATGTAGTGTGAGATAAGGAAGAAACATTGCATGAAACCGAGTTAAGAGGAAGGCCCAAATGTAGGGGTGTGGGTCTGTGAGATTTGTAATGGAGTGCATAGGCTGACAAGCATTTCACTAATGGGGGTACCTTTTTAAATACCGTATATACTCGAGTATAAGCCGAGATTTTCAGCCCATTTTTTAGGGCTGAAAGTCCCCCTCTCGGCTTATCCTCGAGTCATATACCCTGGGATCGCAGCTGTCCTATATACTCACCCCCTCCTGGCGCCGTCTCTGCAGCCCCTGCTCTTCTCCCACGGTCTCCAGCGCCTGTGTTCAGCCAGCAGTGGTACCGCTCATTAAAGTCATAAATATGCACATATTCATGACTTTAATGAGCGGTACCACGCGACCGCTGAAGTTAGGCATAGCGCTGGAGACCGTGGGAGAAGAGCAGGGGCTGCAGAGACCGCTCCAGGAGAGGGTGAATATAAACAATATTCACATGTCCCCGTTCCACCGCTGCTCGCCGCTAGGCCTCGCGTCCTCTAGCTGTGAATGTTCAGGTCAGAGGGCGCGATGACGTGTTTAGTGCGCACCGGCCCTCTGCCTGAGCATTCACTGCTGGAGGACCCGGAACACAGCGGCGCTAAGTGGTGGAACGGGGACAGGTGAATATTGCAGGTGCCGGGCCCTAAGCCAGCGGTGACACCGGCACCTGTCCCTTATAGCGCGCCTGTGTCCCCGCCTGCTCAGGACACCGGCACCTGGCCCCCAGCGACGAGAGGTATGTAATTTTTTTTTGTTGTTGCAGCAGCGACAGCATAAGGGACCTATACTATGAGGCATAATCTATGGAGCATATGGGGCATAATCTGTAGAATATATGGGGCATAATCTATGGAGCATATGGGGCATAATCTGTGGAACATATGGGGCATAATCTATGGAGCAAATGGGGCATAATCTGTGGAACATATGGGGCATAATCTATGGAACATATGGGGCATAATCTGTGGAGCATATGGGGCACAATACATGGGGCAGAATATAGGCCACAATACATGGGCAGCATATAGGGCAAAATATGGGGCACAATACATGGGCAGCATATGGGGCATAATACATGGGGCAGCATGTGGGGCACAAAACATGGGCAGCATATGGGGCATAATACATGGGGCAGCATATGGGCACAATACATGGGCAGCATATGGGGCACAATACATGGGCAACAATATTAGGGCAAAATATGGGGCACAATACATGGGCAGCATATGGGGCATAATACATGGGGCAGCATGTGGGGCACAAAACATGGGCAGCATATGGGGCATAATACATGGGGCAGAATATGGGGCATAATACATGGGCAGCATATGGGGCATAATACATGGGGCATAATACATGGGGCAGCATATGAGGCATAATACATGGGGCAGCATATGGGGCGTAATACATGGGCAGCATATGGGGCATAATATATGGGGCAGCATATGGGGCATAATACATGGGGCATAATATGTGGGGTAGCATGTGGGGCATAATATATGGGGCAGAATATGGGGCTCTTGATTCAATATGGCTATTCAAAAAGATTTTACCTACTTTAATTTTACTTTTATTGGTATCTATTTTTAATTTTGAAATTTACCAGTAGCTGCCTCATTTTCCGCCCTAGGCTTATACTCGAGTCAATAAGTTTTCCCAGTTTTTTGTGGCAAAATTAGGGGGGTCGGCTTATACTCGGGTCGGCTTATACTCGAGTATATGCGGTAAATAAAGTATAGCCATCACAGCCCCCCTTGGCCAAAATTCTACGGCCTATAATGGTACAGAACACATTCACCCTGGTTATTTAGTGGCAGGTAAGGAAGAGATATTGCAGGAAACAGAGTTAAGAAGTCGGCCCAATGTGGAGGTGTGGGTCTCTGAGACTTGAAATGGAGTGCATAGGCTGACAAGCATTTCTCCAATGGCGGGGGTACCTTTTTAAATAAAGTATTGCCATCACAGCCCCCCTTGGCCAAAAATCAACGGTCAATAATGGTACAGAACACATTCACCCAGGTCATGTAGTCTGAGCTAAGGATTAGACATTGCAGGAAACAGAGTTAAGAAGTAGGCCCAAAAGTAGGGGTGTGGGTCTATGTGACTTGTAATGGAGTGCATAGGCTGACAAGCATTTCAGTAATGGGGGGTACCTTTTTGAAAAACTAAACAATGGCCATCACAGCCCCACCTTGGCCAAAAAACATCGGCCTATAATGATACAGAACACGTTCACCCAGGTCATGTAGTGTGAGATAAGGAAGAAACATTGCAGGAAACGGAGTTAAGAAGTAGGCCCAAATATAGGGGTGTGGGTCTCGGAGACTTGTAATGGAGTGCATAGGTGTTATGTTCAGCTACAAGCACTAAGGAAAGAAGGGATATCTGTCCCTACGATAGAACTAAGCTAGATCCCTACGATGTAACGGGAACGTGATCCTGCGATCAGACGTGCTAAAATCCTCAGCTAGTCTGTACGAAGACCTATAGATGCGAGGGAGGGATCCCTACAAGAACTAGGGACTGGGAGAAAGATGGACACCTCCTAACAGAAGTTGTAGCAGTAAAAGACAAACAAACAACATAGAACATAGAGGTCCGAAGACCAAGCAAAACTAATTGAGTAAGGTAACAAAGCACCTGGCTAGCTTAAGATTAGAAATTACAATGAAGTCCAGCAAAGCCAGAAGGGCGGAGCAGGATTAAATAGGCAAAAAAGGTCATGTGACCAGCAAGATATAAAAAACCTAACAGGAGAGTTCTAACAGTACCCCCCCTTCTAAGAGGATCCTCCGTAATCCCCTAGGCCCAGGCATACCCGGAAACCTCTTGTGAAACGCTCTGACAAGTCTGGACGCAGAAACTTCATCCGCCCTCACCCATGAGTTATCCTCGGCGACGAGATACTGCAAACTCCCTCTATACCGTCTTGAATTTAGGATGCGGGAAATTTCATATTCCCCGTCCTCCACCACCGGGGGAACAGTGGCAGAGGCGTCTCCATCCGACACATCAGCTCTTTTCAAAAGAGAAACATGAAACACCGGATTAATCTTCCAGGAGGTAGGAACCTCCAACCTAACACAGATTGGTTAACAACCTGAAGCACCTTAAAGGGCCCTACAAACTTGGGACCCAATTTTTAGAAGGAATCCTCAACCGCAGATTCTTAGAGGACAACCAAACCATGTCACCAATAGCAAACAAAACCTTACCGTTTCCTATCAAAGTACCTTTTAGATTTTCTGTTAGCCTCCTGAAGATTACCACGCACATCCGTCCAAACTCTCTCCAAATCACTGGAAAAATCCTCCTCTTCAGGCACGGCCGATACCAATTTGGAGAATGACCCAAACGACGGATGTCCCCAGTACAACAAAAAAAAGGCAAACAACCAGCAGAAGAGGATGTATGGTTGCTAAGAGCAAATTCAGCAAGTGGCAGAAACTCAGACCACCCCTCTTGATTGTCTGCCACAAAACACAAGAACTGCTCAACATCCTGGTTTTTCCTTTCTGTCTGGCCATTAGACTCAGGATGATATCCGGATGAAAACGACAAATGAACTCCCAACCTGTCACAAAAGGCGTGCCAAAAACGAGCCACGAACTGAGGTCCCCTATCAGAAACAATGTCAGTAGGAACGCCATGTAGTCTGACAATCTCCTTGACTAAGGCCTTAGCGAGAGGCTTAGCGCAGGGCAGTTTGATGAAAGGAACCAAGTGACACATCTTGCTAAAACGGTCCACGACCACTCAGATGACAGTGAAACCCTCAGAGGGGGGAAGGTCAGTAATAAAGTCCATAGCCAAATGTTTCCAAGGTGCACAAGGATCTCCAGAGGGCAAAGCAACCCCACAGCAGGAGTATGTGAAGACTTAGATCTAGCACACACAGTGCATTGACGCACCCACTTAATGACTTCCTTCTGCCATCCAGGCCACCAAAAACTGCGACCCACAAGTCTCTTTGTCTCAGAGATTCCAGGATGACCTGCCAACCGAGACTCATGACACTCAACAAACAAATCTCTCCTAAAGGTCCCAGGCACAAACAACCTCCCATGGGGAGTGTTAGATGGGGCATTCTCCTGTGCTTTAAGAATCTCATCTTCCAACACAGAGTCCAAAGCAGCAATCACAACCCCTTCTTGTAAAATGTTCTCCTCCTCCTCAGCACCGACCATGGGAGAAAAGCTGCGAGACAAAGCATCGGCTTTAACATTCTTAGTACCTGGGATGTAAGTAACGGAAAAATTAAACCGCGAGAAAAACAGTGCCCACCTAGCCTGACGGGCATTCAAGCGTTTGGCAGCATCAAGATAGATCAGATTTTTATGATCAGTGAAAACCTGAACGGGAAATTCAGCACCTTCCAAGAGATGACGCCAGTGTTCAAATGCGAGTTTAATGCCAACAATTCCCGATTACCAATATCGTAATTCAGTTCAGTCTCAGAAAATTTTTTGAAAAAAAGGCACAGGGATGTACTCCATCCCTGTTTTCCTGAGACAACACCGCGCCGACCCCCACAGAAGAAGCATCAACCTCAACCAAAAACGGTTTAGTCACATCAGGCTGCATAAGGATGGGAGCAGAGCTGAACCTCTCCTTTAGAAACACAAAAGCTTCAATGGCCTCAGTAGTCCACTGAACCGCATTAGCACCTTTCCTGGTGAGATCGGTCAGTGGTTTGACAATAATAGAAAATTTTTAATGAATTTTCTATAATAATTGGCGAAACCCAAAACCTCTGTAACGATTTCAAACCAATAGGCCTAGGCCATTCCTGCACAGCTTGAACTTTCACCGGGTCCATCTCAAAACCTTCGCTGGAGATAATGTAGCCCAAAAAACTAATTCTCTGTACAGCGAACTCACATTTCTCCAGCTTAGCAAAAAGCGAATTGTCAATTAAACTGTAATACCTCACCAGACCTCCGCCATGAACTCCAGATCCGGCGATATCAAAATGTCATCCAAATACACAATCACATTTTTGCCGATCAAAGGTCTAAGGATGTCATTAACCCCTTCTGACAAGCACTATTGTACCTAAATGGACTGACCAATTTTTGCAATTTGACCAGGTGTCCCTTTATGAGGTAATAACTCAGGAACGCTTCAACGGATCCTAGCGATTCTGAGATTGTTTTTTCGTGACATATTGGGCTTCATGTTAGTGGTAAATTTAGGTCGATAATTTTTGCGTTTATTTGTGAAAAAAATGGAACTTTGGCCAAAATTTTGAAAATTTCGCAATTTTCAAATTTTGAATTTTTATTCTGTTAAACCAGAGAGTTATGTGACACAAAATAGTTAATAAATAACATTTCCCACATGTCTACTTTACATCAGCACAATTTTGGGAACAACATTTTTTTTTGTTAGGAAGTTATAAGGGTTAAAAGTTGACCAGCGATTTCTCATTTTTACAGCAAAATTTACAAAACCATTTTTTTTAGGGACCACCTCACATTTGAAGTCACTTTGAGGGGTCTATATGGCAGAAAATACCCAAAAGTGACACCATTATAAAAACTGCACCCCTCAAGCTACTCAAAACTACACTCAAGAAGATTATTAACCCTTCAGGTGCTTCACAGGAACTAAAGCAACGTGGAAGGAAAAAATGGACATTTTAATTTTTCCAACAAAATTTTTCTTTTAGCATCAATTTTTTCAATTTTCACATGGGCAACAGGATAAAATGGATCCTAAAATTTGTTGGGCAATTTCTCCTGAGTACACCGATACCTAATATGTGGTCATAAACCACTGTTTGGGCGCACGGCAGGGCTCAGAAGGGAAGGAGCGCCATTTGACTTTTTGAATGGAAAATATGCTGGAATATTTAGCGGTTGCCATGTCGCATTTGGAGAGTCCCTGTGTGCCTAAACATTGGAGCTCCCCCACAAGTGACCCCATTTTGGAAACTAGACCCCCCAAGGAACTTATCTAGATGCAGAGTGAGCACTTTGAACCCCCAGGTGCTTCACAAATTGATCCGTAAAAAAAAGAAAGTACTTTTTTTTCACAAAAATTTTCTTTTAGCCTCAGTTTTTTCATTTTTACATGGGCAACAGGATAAAATGGATCCTAAAATTTGTTGGGCAATTTCTCCTGAGTACACCGATACCTCATATGTGGTCATAAACCACTGTTTGGGCGCACGGCAGGGCTCAGAAGGGAAGGAGCGCCATTTGACTTTTTGAATGGAAAATATGCTGGAATATTTAGCGGTTGCCATGTCGCATTTGGAGAGTCCCTGTGTGCCTAAACATTGGAGCTCCCCCACAAGTGACCCCATTTTGGAAACTAGACCCCCCAAGGAACTTATCTAGATGCAGAGTGAGCACTTTGAACCCCAGGTGCTTCACAAATTGATCCGTAAAAAAAAGAAAGTACTTTTTTTTCACAAAAATTTTCTTTTAGCCTCAGTTTTTTCATTTTCACATGGGCAACAGTATAAAATGGATCCTAAAATTTGTTGGGCAATTTCTCCTGAGTACACCGATACCTCATATGTGGTCATAAACCACTGTTTGGGCGCACGGCAGGGCTCAGAAGGGAAGGAGCGCCATTTGACTTTTTGAATGGAAAATTAGCTCCAGTCGTTAGCGGACACCATGTCATGTTTGGAGAGCCCCTGTATGCCTAAACTTTGGAGCTCCCCCACAAATGACCCCATTTTGGAAACTAGACCCCCTAAGAAACTTATGCAGATGCACAATGAGCACTTTGAACCCCCAGGTGCTTCACAAAAGTTTATAACGCAGAGCCGTGAAAATAAAAAATCATTTTTTTTCTCAAAAAATGATTATTTAGCCCCTATTTTTTATTTTCACAATGGTTACAGGAGAAATTGGACCCCAAAAGTTGTTGTCTAATTTGTCCTAAGTACGCTAGTACCTCACATGTGGGGGAGAACCACTGTTTGGGCACACGTCAGGGCTTGGAAGGGATGTAGTGATGCTTTGAAATGCCACTTGATGGAATGGTCTGCGGGCGGGCAGAGCCCCTGATGTGCCTAAACAGTAGAAACCCCCCACAAGTGACCACATTTTGTAAACTAGACCCCGCAAGGAACTTAACTAGATGTGTGGTGAGCTCCTTGAACCCCCACGTGCTTCACAGAAGTTTGTAATGCAGAGCCGTGAAAATAAAAAATCATTTTTTTTCCTCAAAAACTGATTTTTTTTAACCCGCAATTTTTATTTTCACAAGGGTAACAGGAGAAATTGGACCACAAAAGTTGTTGTACAGTTTGTCCTGAGTACACTGGTACCCCATATGTGGGGGGGAACCACTGTTTTGGCGCATGGGAGAGCACAGAAGGGAAGGAGCGCCATTTTGGAATGCAGACTTGATGGAATGTTCTGTGGGCGTCATGTTGCGTTTGCAGAGCCCCTGATGTGCCTAAACAGTAGAAACCCCCCACAAGTGACCCCATTTTGGAAACTAGACCCCCCAAGGAGCTTATCTAGATGTGTAGTGAGCACTTTGAACCCCAAGGGCTACACAGAAGTTTATAACGCCGGGCCATGAAAATAAAAAAATCATATTTTTTCCACAAACATGATCTTTTAGTCCCCAATTTTTTTATTTTCCCAAGGGTAACAGGAGAAATTAGACCTCAAAAGTTGTTGTCCAATTTGTCCTGAGTACGCTGATACCCCATATGTGGGAGAAAACTACTGTATGGGCACACTTCGGGGCTCGGAAGGGAAGTAGTGACGTTTTGAAATGCCGACTTGATGGAATGTCTGCGGGCGTCATGTTACGTTTGCAGAGTCCCTGATGTGCCTAAACAGTATAAACTCCCAACAAGTGACCCCATTTTGGAAACTAGACCCCGCAAGGAACTTATCTAGATGTGTGGTGAGCACTTTGAACCCCCAAATTCTTCACAGAAGTATATAACGCAGAGCCGTGAAAATAAAAAATCATTTTTTTTCCACAAAAATAACTTTTTTAGTCCCCAATTTTTTTTTCCCAACAATAACAGGAGAAATTAGACCCCCAAAGTTGTTGTGCAATTTTTCCCGAGTACGCTGATACCCCATATGTGGGGGTAAACCACTGTTTGGGCACACGTCGGGGCTTGGAATAAAGGGAGCACTGTTTGACTATTTGAACGCAAAATTTGCAGGAATCAATGGTGGCGCCATGTCGCGTATGGAGATCCCCTGATGTACCTAAATAGTGGAAACCCCTCAATTCTAACTCCAACCCTAACCCCAACACACCCCTAACCCCAACCCTAACCCCTACACACCCTAACCCTAATACAAACCCTAACCATAACCCTAACCCCAACACACCCCTAACCCTAATCCCAACTCTAACCATAAACCTAACCACAAGCCTAACCCTAATCCCAACCCTAACCCCAAAACACCCCTAACGCTTATCCAAACTCTAACCCTAACCACAAACCTAACCCTAATCCCAACCCTAACCCTAATTCCAACCCTAACCCTAATTCCAACCCTTACCCTAGTTCTAACCCTAACCCTAGTTCTAACCCTAAGGCTGGGTTCATATTGCGTTTTACCAGCCCGTTCAGACACGTAGCGTCGACGGGCTGGTAACGGTATAGCATAACGCGATCGCATTATGCTATACCCGCTAGTGCAGAGGAATCAGCGATGATTCATCTGTGCTAGCGGTGACGGAGCCCAGGCGCTGCAGCATGCGTCCAAGGCTCCGTCACTGAATGACGACACGTCGCGAACGCATGCCGCTTCATGGCATGCGTTGCGATGCGCACACAAATGGGGTGAATGGCAGCGTTAACGGACTGCGTTACACCGCGTTATACCGCGGTGAAACGCAGTCCATCTAACGGACTGCCATAATGCAATATGAACCCAGCCTGACCCTAAGGCCCCGTGCACACGTTGCGGATTCACTTGCGGATTTTTCTAAAATCCGCAGGTAAAACGACCTGCCTTTTACCTGCGTATTTAGCGCGGATTTGCTGCGGTTTTTCTCTGCGGTTTTACGCCTATAATGGAATAGGTGTAAAATCGCTGCGGAATCCGCACAAAGAATTGACATGCTGCGGATTTAAAACCGCAGCAAATCTGCGCTGAAAAATCTGCAGCATGTGCACAGCGTTTTTTTTTACCATTTATTTGCATTGTACTGTACATGGTTTCTGGATCTGCTGTGGATCCGCAGCGCCAAATCCGCTGCGGATCCGCAGCGAAATCAGCTGCGGATCAGCAGCGAAATCAGCTGCGATCAGCAGCGAATCAGCTGCGGATTAGCAGCGAAATCCGCTGCGGATCAGCAGCGAAATCAGCAGCGAATCAGCAGCAAAATCAGCTGCAGATCAGCAGCAAAATCAGCTGCGGATCAGCAGCGAAATCAGCTGCGGATCAGCAGCGAAATCCACTGCTGATCCGCAGCTGATTTCGCTGCTGATCCGCAGCTGATTTCGCTGCTGATCCGCTGCTGATTTCGCTGCTGATTCGCTGCTGATTTCGCTGCTGATCCGCAGTGAAATCAGCAGCGTATCAGCAGCGAAATCAGCAGCGGAACAGCAGCGAAATCAGCTGCGGATCAGCAGCGAAATCAGCTGCGGATCAGCAGTGGATTTCGCTGCTGATCCGCAGCTGATTTCGCTGCTGATCCGCAGCTGATTTTGCTGCTGATCCGCAGCTGATTTTGCTGCTGATTCGCTGCTGATTTCGCTGCTGATCCGCAGCGGATCGGCAGCGCAGCGGTTTTTTTTTACCATTTATTTGCATTGTACTGTACATGGTTTCTGGATCTGCTGTGGATCCGCAGCGCCAAATCCGCTGCGGATCCGCAGTGAAATCAGCTGCGGATCAGCAGCGAAATCAGCTGCGGATCAGCAGCGAAATCAGCTGCGGATTAGCAGCGAAATCCGCTGCGGATCAGCAGCAAAATCAGCAGCGAATCAGCAGCGAAATCAGCAGCGGATCAGCAGCAAAATCAGCTGCGGATCAGCAGCGAAATCAGCTGCGGATCAGCAGCTGATTTCGCTGCTGATCCGCTGCTGATTTCGCTGCTGATTCGCTGCTGATTTCGCTGCTGATCCGCAGTGAAATCAGCAGCGTATCAGCAGCGAAATCAGCAGCGGAACAGCAGTGAAATCAGCTGCGGATCAGCAGTGAAATCAGCTGCAGATCAGCAGCGAAATCCGCTGCGGATCAGCAGCGAAATCCGCTGTGGATCAGCAGCGAAATCAGCTGCGGATCCGCAGCAGAATCCGCAACGTGTGCACAGGGCCTAATAGGAAAAAAATAAAAAATTCTTTATTATTTGTCCCTACCTATGACAGGGGGGTTCACTTACTTTTTTTTATTTTGATCACTGTGACAGTTTATCACAGTGATCAAAATAAAATTTTTGACTCTGCAGGGCGCACTGCGCATGCGCCAGCCGGCGGGCGCACTGCGCATGCGCCCGCCATTTTCCAAGATGGTGGCGCCCATGAAGAATCCCGGGCAGCCGCCGGGAAGGATCCAGGGACATCGGTGGACCGGGAGAGGTGAGTATGGGTGTCGGAAGGTGAGGGGGGGTTATCGGAAGGTGGGGGCAGCGGAGGCCAGGACGAGGGGAGCTTTTAGTGACGGCTGTGACCGACCGCTGCCATCTTTCGGTGGCGGCGGCCGATCGCCGCCGTGAATCCGTGTGGGGGGGTCAGGGCTCGGTGTCCAGCCATGGCAGATGCTATTGCAGCATCGGCCATGGCTGGATTGTAATATTTCACCAATTATATTGGTGAAATATTACAGATTGCTCTGATTGGCTGTTTCACTTTTACCAGCCAATCAGAGCGATCGTGGCCACGGGGGGGTTAAGCCAACCCCCCTGTGGTGAAGCACAAAGGGTCCTGTAACTGCGGGTCGGGTGACCTTTGAGTGACCCCGGTCTCCCGACCCGCAGGGACGCGATCCTTTCATGACGCCACATAGGCGTCATGGGTCGGATTGGCACTGACTTTCATGACGCCTACGTGGCGTCACAGGTCGGGAAGGGTTAATAAGATTCTGAAAAAATGCAGGAGCATTGGTAAGACCAAAAGGCATAACCAGATTCTCAAAATGACCCACAGGAGTGTTAAAAGCAGTCTTCCATTCGTCACCCTCCTTCATGCGTAACAAATTGTATGCCCCCCGAAGATCAATTTTAGAGACCCACTTGGCCCCCGCTAACTGGTTAAACAAATCAGGAATCAATGGCAGTGGGTAAGGATTGCGTATAGTAATTTTATTAATCTCACGAAAGTCTAGACAAGGCGTAAACTGACGTCCTTTTTTTAACAAAAAAAAATCCAACAGCCACAGGAGACTTGGAAGGCCTAATGTGACCGGCGGCCAAGCTTGTCTGTATGTATTCCTCCAAAGCCTTTCTCTCAGGAATAGTCAAATTAAATTAACGACTTTTAGGAAGAGTCACTCCAGGGACAAATTCAATAGTACAATCATAGTCTCTATGGGGAGGTAAAATCTGCGATTCCTTCTCAGAAAAAACTTTCCAAAAATCCTGAATAGGTACAGGTAATTCCCCTTTATCCACAGCAGCAATACGCCCGTTACAACACTTGTCATAACACTTAGGGCTCCAGGACTTAATTTCATTGGTAGACCAATCCAGTACAGGATTGTGCAATTTTAACCAGGGTAACCCCAAAACCACCGGAGAAGGCAAATTATTCAATACTACCAAATCCAAATTCTCTTGGTGAACACCATTAATAGTGAGGGGAAATTCACAGACCTTGTGAGTAACATTCTTCAAGGGAGAGCCATCAACAGAAACCACGGCAATAGGGGATGACAAAGGTTTGGGTTTTAATTTAAGTTTTTCCAAGAATCCCCCATCAATCACATTCAGAGTAGAACCACTATCGACAAATACCCGAAATTCCATTAATTCTTCCTGAGCAGCAGTAGAGGCAGAAAGAAAGACACCCTTAGTGTTTAAACAGGCTATACGCTCGGAACTGACCTCTTTTTTTTTTCTTTGTTCATATGAAGCACACAGTTCTTAATGAAATGGTCAGATTTGCCGCAATAAAAGCACAAACCTTCAGAAAACCTGCGGTCCTTTTCCTGAGTGCGGGGTGCCATCGCTCCAATCTCCATCGGCTCTCCAATGTCAGTACAGACCCTCTCAAGACTTGGAGCTGACATGGCAGAGGATTTTCTCTCATTAACCCTTGCACGCAGTCTCCTATCCACCCGTATAGCTAATTGCATAGCCTCCTGCAAGTTACCAGGTGTGGAATAAGCAATCAGTAAATCTTTAACCCTTTCACCTAGCCCTGCAAGAAACAAACTTTTCAAAGTTGAATCGTTCCACCCCACCTGAGTAGACCACCGACGGAAGTGAGTACAATATTTTTCCACATTACCTGATCCCTGCCTCAAACGTCTCAATTCTGTCTCAGCTGATGAGACACGATCAGGATCATCATGCAATAACCCCAAAGCAGAAAAAAAACTATCCACTGATCTAAAGCATGGATCACTAGGTTGCAGAGAAAAGGCCTATTCCTGAGGTTCTTTGCGCAAAAGTGACATTATGAACCCTATGCGCTGCGATTCATCATCAGAGGATCTGGGTCTCAAACGAAAATACAACAAGCAAGCATTTTTAAAAGAAAAAAAATCTTGTTGTTCACCAATAAATAAATCAGGCAAACGTACCTTTGGCTCCACGAAATGTGCTCCAGAACAACTACTCACGTGTTGCTGGAGCTCGGCCACCTCCAGAGAGAGTCCCTGCAGGCGTTTGAGCCAAGTCCTGAACCGACACCATGATGGAAAATGGAAATCTTTCCTTAGAGATATTTTTGGGCTGGACTTACTGCTATGTTATACTGTAAGCACTAAGGAAAGAAGGGATATCTGTCCCTACGATAGAACTAAGCTAGATCCCTACGATGTAACGGGGAACCTGATCCTGCGATCAGACCCGCTAAAATCCTCAGCTAGTCTGTACGAAGACCTATAGATGTGAGGGAGGGATCCCTACAAGAACTAGGGACTGGGAGAAAGATGGACACCTCCTAACAGAAGTTGTAGCAGTAAAAGACAAACAAACAACATGGAACATAGAGGTCCGAAGACCAAGCAAAACTAATTGAGTAAGGTAACAAAGCACCTGGCTAGCTTAAGAGTAGAAATTACAATGAAGTCCAGCAAAGCCAGAAGGGCGGAGCAGGATTAAATAGGCAAAAAAGGTCATGTGACCAGCAAGATAGAAAAAACCTAACAGGAGAGTTCTAACAATAGGCTGACAAGCATTTCACCAATGGGAGGTATCCTTTTAAATAAATAAAGTATTGCCATCACAGCCCCCCTTTGCCAAAATTCTACAGCAAAATGGTACAAAACACGTTCACCCTAGTCATGTAGCCGTGGACAATGAGGAGACACACATGAGAAATCATAGTTAAATTAAACAGCTAAATTACAAATGTGAAGCCACGAATGAAAGAAAATAACTAAAGGGAGGTGCGAACACAGGTTCATAGATATGAAGCCAGAATGTGTTTGACGAGATATGTTTTGCCCTATCAACAGCTCAGAGCCAGTGATATAAATAGTAATATTATATAATACCATTTTCCAAAATATAGTGACTTTTGCATCACGCAATCCCTTCCACCTGTTGTTCTACTGGTTGTGTATGATGATGATAAGGAGGAGGCTAATAGCAAACAGACCAACTCAGGAAGCAGATACCCATGTGTGGTTGTGAAGAAGTGCCTGAGAATACTCCTCTCCAAAAAAGAGAATTAATTTAAGGTTCTATTTCGGTGTTTTCATTTGGAGGTGTACAGAAGTCTTGGCCAATCCAGCCCTTGTTCATTTTGATAAGAGTCAGCATGTCAGCATTGTCAGTTGACAGGTGGATGCGCTTATCTGTTATAATTCCATCACCAGTAGAGTTGAGCATTCCGATACCGCAAGTATCGGGTATCGGCCGATATTAGCTGTATCGGAATTCCGATACTTAGTTCCGATATTTTCCATATATCGTATACCGGAATCGGAAGTTCCCATAATTCTTTGAGAGGTAATGTGATTTTAGTCAGCCAATGAGGAATCCTAAGAAGTGTGGGCACATCCTGTACTGCTGCGGTCATGTTAACTAATGGCATGGCTGTGATTAGATGCTGAAATGATGTCAGAATGCACTATAAAAGGCGCCGCCGCCATTTTAGCGTCACTGTGCTGTGAATTCAGTTAGGGACAGAACGCTGCTCTGCTGACTCTGAGGGACAGTTAGAGATTGCGATTTTGTGTACTGTGATCTAGGCAGGCTAGTTTACCAACCGCTGTGTAAAGCTTCCTTTTGCCTTGCAGTGTTGTTTTAACAGCTCTGTGCAAGGTGTGTGTGTGAGAGTGCAGGTGACGCTGCAGTTTGCTCTGCATCCAACGCTGTTTGTAGGCATCTGCACGTGTCACTCACAGACTTTTTTTTTTCTTTAGTGTAATTCTTGCTGCTCCATTCAATTGAAATTATAGTGTGACGCGCTTCCATCCGTATACAATACATTCGTTGCAAACACTATAGAAGTACAGAAAGGAGCCTTTCACAGATAGTGAACAGTTGTGTGCAGTGTTCACTCTAGTCTGTGAGGTTTTTTTTTTTTTAGTGCAGATCACGCTCCAGTTAGTTCTTCAAACACTGCTGCTTGTACTCTGCTGAGCGTGTCTCACTGTCTCATCCTTTACATTTTTCTCAAATTGTTGCTGCTACATTCTATTTCAAAAAAATCAAATCTATTAGTGTGACGTGCTTCCATCCGTATCCAATACATTGGTTGCAAACAGTATAGAAGTCCACAAAGGAGCCTTTCAGAGATAGTGAACAGTTGTGTGCAGTGTTCACTGTAGTCTGTGAGGTTTTTTTTTTTTGAGTGCAGATCCCGCTCCATTTAGTTCTTCAACCACTGCTGCTTGTACTCTGCTGAGCGTGTGTCACTGCCTCATCCTTTGAAAAAATAACCGTGTGCACAACCAAGAAGGTGCCAGAGTAGGTTCCCAAACCGTATCTAATAGAAAATGAACTCGGCACTCAACTTTAGTATAGTGAGAATAAAGATTTTTATTCACAGTAGTAACACGAAATGTTTCGGTCCTATATCATGGACCTTCATCAGTCACTACATTTATAAAAACAGAAGAAAAAAATTATATTAACAAAATAAAGTATGTACAATCAAAATTTTGGTCAATAGTAAAGGTAGAGAGTAGTTGTATACAATGCTTCAGGAGATTTAGGGAGCAATCATAGGTCAGAGTTGTATCAGAGGTATCACAAAGGCAGAAAGAATATATATGGTGAGGACATACCAGATACTACTGGGAAGGGGGTTGATCCACATAGGGAAGAAAGAAAGGGCTGGATATAGCTGTAGGTGAAAATAAGATAAACGTAAGTGCCGATATTCTTTTATGTATAAGTAGATTTTGTGCCTATGCCTGTAGATGTGACATACCCTGTATTGGTGGGGTGAGATGAGGAAGAGGACAATGCCTCTATTGCACTAGTAACCTGTAGAAACAGCGCAAAACATAGATACCATAAATATCACAACTATCAATGTGATGGTGAAGCGGTGGAGCCGCTATACTTGTCTGTGACTGACCTGTTGTGAAGGAGTCCGGTAGTGAGGATAGGTCTCTGCATTGGACGCGGTGTCCACCGCTAGTCTGAGTGCAGAGAAAGCTAGAAAGCAGCATGTATATGAGAGGAAGAGGCGGGACTATAGTGTCAGTCAAACAGAGCATTAGACAGGAAGTGAGGTGGCAGGAAGTTAATGGACATGTGTTCTAAGTGAATACTAGGTAACCAGAGGCCTCCTACAGGTGGGAGGAGTAAAGGAGCAGCGTGCTGATGGAGATGTGCCCAACAGGATGACGTGGCAGCATTATAGTATTTAATACAAGCGGCTCTAAAGTGAATGAAAGAGAGGCATGTTAGTACAAGCATAAAGGCTTCCATCCAGTCGCCATGAAGAAATCCATTCCGACATCCCAATTCTATCGGGTCAAAAAGATAGTCTCCGATCATACCACTCAGGAAACCCGCCTGTTTGGTTTTTTTTTTTTTGAGTGCAGATCCCGCTCCATTTAGTTCTTCAACCACTGCTGCTTGTACTCTGCTGAGCGTGTGTCACTGCCTCATCCTTTACATTTTTCTCTAATTGTTGCTGCTACACTATATTTCAAATAATTCAAATATATTAGTGTGATGTGCTTCCATCATTATCCAATACATTGGTTGCAAACAATATAGAAGTACACAAACGGGCCTTTCACAGCTGCTGAACAGTTGTGTGCATTGTTTACTGTAGTCAGAGGGTTTCAATTTTGAATTCTGATCCCGCTCAAGTTATTTCTTCAACCACCACTGCTTGTACTCTGCTGAGCGTGTGTCACTGCCTCATCCTTGACAGTTTTCTCTAATTGTTGCTGCTACATTATATTTCAAATAATTCAAATCTATTAGTGTGACGTGCTTCCATCATTATCCAATACATTGGTTGCAAACAATATAGAAGTATACAAACGGGCCTTTCACAGCTACTGAACAGTTGTGTGCATTGTTTACTGTAGTCAGAGGTTCTCATTTTTGGAGTGCAGATCCCGCTCCAGTTAGTTATTCAAACACTGCTGCTTGTACTCTGCTGAGCGTGTCTCACTGCCTCATCCTTGACATTTTTCTCTAATTGGTGCTGCTCCATTCTATTTCAAATAACTCAAATCTATTAGTGTGACGCGCTTCCATCCGTATACAATACATTGGTTGCAAACAGCCTTTTTGTTAAGGTACAGTATTATATCGACATTGTACAGGTGTCGCTATTCAGTCTGATAACTAGATATCATTCACCTTTTCTATCAGTTGTCGTTATTTCAGCACCACTTGCATGTATATATTTAGCTATTGTGACTATGCACTATTGAGTTTAACAAGGTAATGCATGATTTTTGTTACCGATTCTCATTTTTACATGATGGACCTTTATGATATGGGTTGTTAAATTTGTATTTAAATATGTATTTTTTCAAATGACACAAATATAAGTAATGTTGAAGAGGACTAGTCCTACATCCATTGTTTCCACAATATTACAGGTGTACATCACGTCCCTTAATCAACAATGGATTATTAAATTTACTTGTATGCTTTTATTTAAAAGCCAAGAACACTGAAGGCTAACCTTCGCACTGCATCTGTTGTCAAAGTTCAACCCACATTATGCACTTCCAACATTGCAGCATTTGAGGCATGATGTGAGTTGGATTTGTCTAAGTTATGGAGTGACAAGGTTCACCATCAGTACCCTATAGCATAAGTAGGCTTTTGTGTTAGCATTTGTGTTCCACATGTGGATATCTGCAGTAATATGTCACAATTATTTTGTTACAGATTTGTGACAAAGACTAATAATTTTATGGTTTTAAAGGTGACGTTTCACTTGTTTACAGTTTAGAAATAAGGGTGTAGCCTCTTATCTATGTGTAGCAGTAGGCACTTTAACATGTCATGTTTTTTTCAACATGTGTAGCTAGCTAGCAGTAATTTTTGCCGGACACACAGCAGGGGAACAGCAGGCGTTACTGAACCCCACAAACACATCAGCGATTTTTTTGATCTGTGCATCCAACACTTGTGAGCAGCAACTGGCAGTGTTGTAGCCCAGGGAGTAGAGTTCAGGTGGTAGAAAGATGAACATAACAGGAGACATGGATAACGTTGCCAACCAGTTATTTAATCTGAAACCGGACAGGCAAATTCATGCGAGATCCATGCCTTGTTCATTTTCAGAAAACTAAACTGGTCTACATTAACGGAGGATAGTCGCATGCTACGGTCTGTTAGTACACCACCTGCAGCACTAAAGAAGCACTCCGATAATACACTGGCAGCAGGGCAAGCCAGCACCTCCAATGCATACTGGCTAAGCTCTGGCCATGTGTCCAGCTTAGAGACCCAAAACTTGAATGGGGAAGAGCCATCTGGGAGTACACTGAGAGGCCAAGACATGTAGTCTGTCACCATCTTACGGAAACTTTGCCTCCTGCTGAGTGGAGCCGTCTCGGATGGTGTAGACATTGGTGGCGCTGCCACAAAACTTCGCCACATTTGGAACATACTGGTCTTGCTGTTGTGAATGTGATAGAAATGAATTCAGAGCAGAAGCTCCCTCTGGTGGTTACAAACAGTACAGAACTATCCAATGAAGATTGTGAAGATTGGAGATCAGGTGTTACTGACTGGTCTTATATAAGGGATGTTCCCTCCCATCAGGGTTGACGGTGATCAATTGTTCTGGTCTCATCTTTGATTCCTGTACACTTTGTAGCTTGCTTTGATCATTTTCCTTTTCCAGTTTTTTCTGTGACTGCTGTTTAGTTTTTGTTACACCAGAGAACTAATTAAGGTGGTAGAGGTCGTGTGATCTCAGGTGTTTTTGTAATTAGTAGAGTTGGTACTTTTCAGTGTTTTTTTGTGATTGCAGAAAGTGCCCTTCCTATCCTTTTCTATTTATGAAGTTTGGGCCCCAACATTTGCTCATACAATTTTCTGTCTGTGTCAGTATTTCTTCTTGTCTAACCGCCATTACATGTTTGAGGGCTTTCTATGTTCTTTGTGGATCTGCTCCGGAGCAGATAGCTTTCCTCTTTCTATCTTTAGGTGTAGTTAGCTTCTCAGGCTGTGACGAGGCGTCTAGGACCAACGTAGGTGCGCTCCACGGCTGCCTTTAGTTGTGGTGGTTAGTCAGGGTACTGCAGTCCATAGATTCCAACCTCTCTGGTGTATTGCCTTTTTTGCCTGCTCTCCTCAGCTACCAAATCATAACATCTTGCCCTGTGCAGAGGCTGCTTGTGCTCCCTCTTGTTGCAGAGCTGTCTCCACTGCCTCGACGCACAGAGCTGCTTTGTAAAGCAGTAGTAGCAGCAGTGCTCTCGGCTGGAATGGAGAACATTATGGATTGCACCAGTGTGTCTTGGTACTCCCGCATTTTACACTCCCGGTTCAACGGTGTGATGAGGCTTTGTAAGTTGTCCCGGTAGCGAGGGTCTAGGAGGGTGGACACCCAATAATCAGACGTGGTGAGAATGTGGGCGATGCGGCGGTCGTTTCTCAGGCACTGCAGCATGAAATCAACCATGTGCTGCAGACTCCCAACTGGCCAAGAAACGCTGTCCCCTGCAAGAGGCGTCATCTCTGCCTGCTCTGCATCACCCCACCCTCGCTATACATACTGACTAGAGCGTTGTGTACCTCCCTCTGGAGCGATGTCTTCCTCCTCCATTGACTCCTCCTCATCCTCCTCACAAAGTGAGCCCTGCCAGCCATTTGTGAGGAACCACGTTGCGCTGACTGTTCAGAAGGTGATGGAATTTGTGACTCCTCATCCTCCACCTCTTCCAAAACCTCATCCCTTAGTGCTTGCATTGTTTTTTTGAAGCAGGCAGATAAGGGGGACAGTCAGGCTGACTAGTGCACCATCTGCACTCGCCATCCGCGTTGACTCATCAAACGCACGGAAAACGTGGCAGATGTCCTTCATAGAGTCCTTCGCCAGTCCTTACACTGGCTGCCCATTCATTATAGTATCCAATTCAAAGTACTGGTTGTCACCCACAAAGCTCTCCACAGTGCAGCACCCCCCTACATCTCCTCCCTCATTTCTATCTATCGGCCTAACCGACTGCTGCGCTCTGCAAACGACCTTCGACTAACCTCTAGACTAATCCGTACCTCCCACTCCCGAATACAAGACTTCTCCCGTGCTGCGCCAATCCTCTGGAATGCTCTACCCAAGAAATTAGGACTATCCGCAATTAGCATGGTTTCAGGCGCTCCCTCAAAAGACATTTGTTCAGAGCGGCCTATCACATTCACTAATCAAAGTCATTCTATGTGTAAGTCTGTGTGTGTAGCCCATTCACTATCTCCATCCATCCATCACTCCCTCAAAATGGCTGGACCATCATTGTAAATACACCATTGTATATAAACACCTGTACTTTGTATCTCCCCCACCTCATTGTAGATTGTAAGCTGTCACGAGCAGGGGCGGCTTATATTGCTTTAATTATTGTATTGTTAACGTTGTTACTTATGACTTGTGTTCTGAAACTGTTAAACTGTAAAGCGCTGCGGAATATGTTGGCGCTATATAAATAAAGATTATTATTATTATTATTATAGAGTCCCAGTCAGTAGTGGTGAAGTGTGAACGGCGCAAATTGCGAGTTGATTGCGCCTGATGCAGCTGATACTCCATTACTGTTGGCTGCTGCTCACACAACCGCTCCAACATATGTAACGTCGAATTCCACCTGGTGGGTACGTGACATATGATGCGATGTTCAGGAAGGCGAAATCGGCGTTGCAGAGCTGCAATCAGCAATCTGGCCATGCTGGAACGTTGCAAGTGAGCGCACTCTAGGCGGACCTTGTGCAGCAGTGCATCAAGATCCGGATAGTCCCTCAAAAAACTCTGCATGACCAAGTTGAGCACATGTGACAGACATGGTATGTGAGTGAGGTTGCCAAGGCCCAGAGCTGCCACCAGATTTCGGTCATTGTCACACACTACCAAGCCTGGCTGGAGATTCGCTGCCAAAAACCACACGTCGCTCTCCTGCTTGATGGCATTCCAGAGCTCCTGCGCTGTGTGGCTTCGATTCCACATGGAAATTAATTTCAGGACGGTCTGTTGACGTTTGGACACGGCTGTGCTCATATCGCTCGCAACAGGTAAGCGTTCACGGGTCCATGTGGAGGTAGACCGTGACGGCTCCTGCAGCGATGATTCTGAGGAACTGGAGTAGGAGGAGGAGTCAATGTGTACAGACTTGATTCCTGCAATCCTTGGAGTTGGCAGAACACGTACAGCGCCACTCGCAAGATCAGTACCGGCTCCACAACATTGACCCAATGGGCAGTGAGGGAAAGTTATCGTCCCTGGCCATGGGTGTTAGAACCCTCTTGTTAGGTTTTGTTTCAGTTTGATGGTCACATGAACTTTTTTCCCTATTTTGTCTGGCTCCGCCCTTCTGGATTTGCTTGACTTCATTGTATTATCTACTGTTAAGCTAGCCGGGTGCTTAGGTGCCTTACTCAGTCAGTTTTGCTTGATCTTCGGATCTCAAAGTATTTTGTTTTCTGTTAAATTATCCCTGCTACAATTTTTGTTAGGAGGTGTCCACCTTTTCTCCCAGTCCCTAGATCTTGTAGGGATTCCTCCCTCGCAACTATAGGTCTTCGTTCAGACTAGCTGAGGACTTTAGCGGGTCTGGTCGCAGGATCAGGTTCCCCGTTACATCGTAGGGATTCAGCTTAGTTCTATTGTAGGGACAGAATTCCCTTCTTTCCTTAGTGCTTGTAGCAGATCATAACAATGGGTACTGGTCCACGCATCGGTCGTCAGGTAGACCTTGCTACTGA
This sequence comes from Oophaga sylvatica, assembly GCA_033576555.1. Lineage (NCBI taxonomy): Eukaryota > Metazoa > Chordata > Amphibia > Anura > Dendrobatidae > Oophaga > Oophaga sylvatica. The sequence goes on along the minus strand of JARQOD010000003.1, from coordinate 289,412,190 downwards.
GGGCGTTTACTAGCGCATGTTTAATTTTTCCCTCAACATGCTTTTGCAGACCAGGGACGGCTTGCCTGCTGAAATGAAATCGGCTTGGCACATTGTATTGTGGGACTGACAATGATATTAAGTTACGGAAACTGTCAGTCTCCACCAGCCTGAATGACAGCATTTCAAGGGACAGGAGTTTTGCAATGCCAGCATTCAGAGCCTGTGCTCGTGGATGGTTTGCGGAGTATGGCCGTCTTTTATCCCATGCCTGTGCTACCGATGGCTGTTTTGTGGCCTGGAAGTAGTGAGGATGACAGGGAACTTGCTGCTGTGTGTGGAATAACACTTTGTCTCTGGACAACAGTGACCGAGGTTCTTCCATGGCGTTCCTGTGAGGAAGCAGAACCAGCTGTGTGTGAGCTCGATGAAGAGGCTTCCCTACAACCTGAAGATGTAGGTGCTGCTGTAGGTTGGCCTACATCTCCAGTGTGTCTTTGTAACTCAACTACGTGCTTTGTCCGCACATGTTTCCACATATTAGTGGTATTGAGGTTACTGACACTTTTACCTCTTTTTACTTTTTGATTACACAGTTTGCATTTGACATAGCAAATATCATCTGCAAGTGTGTCAAAAAAGGACCACGCAGTGCAAGTCCTGGGAGCGCACGTTTTGACTTTTGGAAGACAACTGCTCCGAACAGGTGGCAAAATGGAGGCTACAGGCAACCGAGTCTGCAGCCTAACTCTCCCTCCTGTTTGTACCGTTGGGGCAATGTCTTCCTCTATCTTCCTTCTATCACTAACCACTTCTCTAGGCCTCTCACAGCTTTCAACCTCTGAGACACACAAGGATGGTAACACCCTTGACCTGGTCTTTGTCCGCCTCTGTTCAATCTACCACCTAAATAACTCACCGCTTCCACTGTCTGACCACAACATTCTCTCCTTCATGCTCACAAATCCTCCACCACCCCAGCGCACTCCTACCTACCACACATTCAGAAATCTACAAGCCATTAACCCTCAGACACTTTCAGATTCCCTACACTCATCACTGTCCCCAATCTCCTCTTTTTCCTGTCCTGATCTGGCTGTTCATCACTACAATGACACTCTTAGAAGCACCCTTGACCAAGTAGCGCCGCTCACCCTCAGAACTTCCAAACACACAGTAAAACAGCCCTGGATCACATTGCAAACTCAACTTCTTCAGCGATGCTCTAGGAGTGCTGAAAGCCTTTGGAGAAAAACCCGCACACCACAAGACTTCATCCACTTTAAATTAATGTTAAGAACTTATAATGCTGCCCTTCACCTCGCCAAACAAACCTACTTCACCACCCTGATCTCCTCACTAGCCAACAACCCCAAGAAAATGTTTGACACTTTTCACTCCCTCCTCAGGCCAAAAGCACAAGCCCCTATCACAGACATTTGTGCTGACGACCTGGCCTCCCATTTTATATAAAAAATATATACTATCCGTCAGGAAATCTGCTCTCAATCACCAAGGGCTGTGACTCCCATCCCACCCTGCTGTTCCCCTGGCTAACTTTCCACATTTGATCCCATCACAGAAGAAGAAGTCTCCAGAGTCCAGACTCCTCTCTTCCTCTCGTCCGACTACATGCACTACCGACCCCATTCCCTCACATCTCCGCCAGTCTCTCTCTCCAGTTGTCACAACTCACCTAAATAAAATCTTTAATCTCTCACTCTCCTCTGGCATTTTCCCATCTGCCTTCAAACACTCCATCATTACTCCACTACAAAATAAACCCGCTCTCGACCCTTCCTGCACAAACAAATACAGACCGGTCTCCAATCTCCCCTTCATCTCTAAACTTATGGAGCGCCTAGTCTTCTCCCGCCTCACCCGTTACCTCTCCAATCACTCCCTCCTAGACCCTTCACAGTCCAGCTTACGCCCCTACATTCGCCAAAAACTGCCGTCATCTCAGTGAGCAATGACCTTCTTACAGCAAAACGTAACGGTGACCACTCTTTGCTCATTCTTCTCGACCTTTCTGCAGCTTTCGACACGGTTGACCACCGTCTCCTACTGTCTAGGCTCCACTCACTAGGTATTAAGGACACTGTTCTCTCCTGGTTCTCCTCCTATCTTTCTGACCGCTCCTTCAGTGTTTTGTTCTCTGGCTCCACGTCATCTTCTCTTCCTCTCACTGTCGGTGTACCCCAGGGCTCAGTCCTTGGCCCCCTTCTCTTCTCTCTCTACACAGCCCCAATTGGACAGACCATCAGCAGATTTGGCTTTCAGTACCATCTTGATGCTGATGACACACAACTATACACGTCATCCCCGACCTCACCCCCGCTGTACTACAGAACGCCACCGACTGTCTGTCCGCAGTCTCCAACATCATGTCCGCTCTCTATCTGAAACTCAACCTCTCAAAAACTGAACTTCTTCTGCTCCCGCCGTCTACTAAACTCCCTAAATTTGACATATCCCTCTCCGTGGGCGGCACCATAATAACACCCCGGCAGCAGGCTCGCTGTCTGGGTGTTATGTTTGACACCAATCTCTCCTTCACCTCCCATATACAATCTCTTGCCCGCTCTTGCCGCCTACACCTAAAGAACATCTCTAGAATCCACCCTTTTCGCACCATGGAAACAACAAAAACCCTCACTGTAGCATTGATCCACTCACGCCTGGACTATTGCAACGCTCTATTACTTGGCCCTCCCATTACTCGACTATCCCTCTCCAGTCCATCCTTAATGCAGCAGCCAGGGTAATCCATCTGGCTAATCGGTACTCGGACGCGTCCGCTCTTCGTCAGTCCTTACACTGGCTGCCCATTCATTATAGTATCCAATTCAAAGTACTGGTTCTCAGCCACAAAGCTATCCACAGTGCAGCACCCCCCTACATCTCCTCCCTCATTTCTATCTATCGGTCTAACCGACTGTTGCGCTCTTCAAACGAATTTCGACTAACCTCTGCACTAATCCGTAACTCCCACTCCCGACTCCAAGACTTCTCCCGCACTGCGCCAATCCTCTGGAATGCTTTACCCCAAGAAATTCGGACTATCCACAATTTGCATGGTTTCAGGCGCTCCCTCAAAACACATTTGTTCAGAGCGGCCTATCACATTCACTAATCAAAGTCATTCTATGTATTCTGTGTAAGTGTGTGTGTGTTGTGTGTGTGTGTGTCTAGCCCATTCACTTTCTCCATCCCTCACTCCCTTAAGATGGCTGGACCATCATTGTAAATGCACCATTGTATATAAACACCTATACTTTGTATCTCCCCCACCTCATTGTAGATTGTAAGCTGTCATGAGCAGGGGCGACTTATTTTGCTTTAATTATTGTATTGTTAACGTTGTTACTTATGACTTGTGTTCTGAAACTGCTAAACTGTAAAGCGCTGCAGAATATGATGGCGCTATATAAATAAATATTATTATTATTATTATTCCTCTGAGCTGCTCCCACCACCTTCCTGTTCCTCACGCCATGTTGGGTCTTGGACCTCATCATCTCCACTACCCTCTTCCAACACCTGCTGCTGTTGGGTGGTCTGGCCAGCACCATGCTCAACAGAAACTGGCACCTGAGTCTCATCATCATCAGATGCGTTCTGCGGTGTGCTGACCATCGGCACTGTCTCACCCGCCTCTTCAGATTCAGAGAGACACAGCTGTTGTGCATCACTGCATACTCCCTCTTCTTCACATTCCAGAATGCTGCTTGGCTGGGCCCCTTTTTGCAAGCCAACAGATTCTGAGAACAGAAGCTGACACTCAGCTGGCTCCTGTACAGAACTTTGGCAGGCGGTGAAGAGACAGATGGTTGCTCAACAGTGCTGTGGTCCTGAGAGGAGGTGGAAGCAATTGAAGTCGATGCATTGGCTGCCATCCAACCAACAACGGCTTCAATTTGTTCTTCCCGCAGCAGAGGGGTACGCCGACCTCCTACAAAAGTGCGCATAAAGGAACGCTCACGGGGAAAACTGGTGGATGCTGTGTCACTGGGGGCGGCAGCAGCCACAGAATCCACACGTCCTCTCCTGCTGAAACTCCACGGCCACGACCACGTGCCTTACTCCCTGCCTTCTTCATCTTGGTAGATTGATAAATTAAGTCTGAAAAGTTATAAGGCCTAAGTGTGGTTATTCCGCAGAGACTGCAGTGAACACTGCACACAACTGTTCACTAGGTGTGAAAGGCCCCTTTGTGTACTTCTATAGTGTTTGCAAACCAATGTATTGCCTGGAAGTGCTGTTAGCACAGTCAACACTTGCTCCTGTGTTACTGGGGTTCAGTATTGTCAGTGATATGGAATTTAATTAGGATAAAAATATCCTTCAGTGTTTGCTGCTTGCCATGTCCAAATCTCTATATAATGTCTTCTGTGAGCGCTCAGAACGAAATGAAAACTGTCCACAAAGCAAGTGTCAGTATAACAGTTCGTCAAAGACATACATTTATTATTCATTCAAGGTTTTATACGTTTACAAAAAGGGGCTGGTTAGTCAATTAACATACAATTAAAAGCTGTAGATTATTGGCTGTTCTAGTGTAGGTATGATAATTATGATAATCATGATTAAAAGAGCTGAAGTTGCAGAATTATTGTTTTATATTCTTGTGACCTAGTTGTCTTGCATGACTGTAATGTAAACAACAGATAGCTAATAAGACTTCATGTTCTTGTTCCTTATGAAGGCCTTATGAAGGCCTTATGAAGGCCAGATTTCTTTAAAACGACTGATTATAGCTGGCCTAGAATATATGTGAGCACAGGGTTTTTTAGCAAGTGAGATCTATCTAACTGTGAACTGTGAATACATATATGTGAATATACTTTGAATATATGGGATACATATACATTTCCATGACAGTCCCCCCTTAGATACCACTTGCCCTAAAAACCTGCTCCTGGCCCAAGCGTTGCAACTATTTGTTCTGCCGGCGAGTTGAGACACCCCTAGCCCATGTCTCCCCCACCGAATATAGACTTTTCGCAAATGGGCGGTCAGGAGGACTGTCCCTGTCGGGGGTTTGTGTTTGCAATCATAATCTCATAGTTGATAGGATGTTTCATCAAGGATGTGTATTCTCAGTCTGGAGGTAGTTCGGAGATCTGGTCAAGCCAGGCAGTTCCATCTGGACTGGTGCGAGGTCCAAGATGGTGAGTGGCATCAAATTGGTTGTCTCCTGAACAGTTTTTTCCATTATCCTGCGGATACAAGGAATTACACAGCAACCAGTAATTAATGCAAAAATGAGAAACCCCATAATGGCTGTCTCAACCTGTGCCAACATTTTCTGCCACCCACTCATCCACCCAAAGTATCGATCCCATGGGTCAGTGACACCTGAGTTCTGTTTCAGTTCCTCTGATAACTCAGTAAGTTTCTGTATTGCCATTGTGACTTTATCATTTGGGCCAGTGTTGTCTGGGATGTGGGTGCAACAGGTGTCTTTGATCATTTTGTAAACACCTCCTTTCTCAGCTAGAATCATATCCAAAGCCATTCTATTCTGGAATGCCATAATGTAAGTGGGGCCTAACTGTGCTGCCAAACCTTTTACAGCATCTATGGTGAAGTTAACAAATCTCTGCTGGTTATAATAGATGTAATTTATCCAATCAACATTTTTGTTTATAGTTACTAGTGGCAATAGTGACTCAAATCCTGCTTTAACTTGGTCTCTGGCCTTGAACTCATCAGGTAGGTCATCTGTCTGGTCAGTCAGAGCATCCACGACATCCTTCATGGCTTAGGTGTCTCTCCTGGTACGGGAGCTTCCTTGCAATGCGATACGTGGATCCAAACAGGCTTTCCCTCTAGTTACACAGAGGTTGGTGTCATCTGGGGCTCTTGGACAGGATCATCAAATCTGGCAGTGAGGAGAAAAACTCGAGAATGGACATTAGTTTTTGACCAATTCAATTACATAAGTGTTATGATTTGGTAGCTGAGGAGAGCAGGCAAAAAAGGCAATACACCAGAGAGGTTGGAATCTATGGGATTGCAGTACCCTGACTAACCACCACAACTAAAGGCAGCCGTGGAGCGTTCCTACGTTGGTCCTAGACGCCTCGTCACAGCCTGAGAAGCTAACTACACCTAAAGATAGAAAAAGGAAAACTATCTGCCCCGGAGCAGATCCCCAAAGAACATAGGAAGCCCCCAAACATGTAATGGCGGTTAGACAAGAGGAAATACAGACACAGACAGAAAATAGAATGAGCAAACGCTGGGGCCCAATCTGTCTAGATAGAAAAGGATAGGAAAGGCACTTACTACAATCCCAAAAAACCCTGAAAAGTACCAACTCTACTAATTACAAAAACACCTGAGATCACACGACCTCTACCACCTAAATTAGTTCTCTGGTGTAACAAAAACTAAACAGCAACCACTGAAAAAAACTGGAAAAGGCAAATGAACAAACAACAGTGGCTGAACTAAACTGCAAGCACCAAAAAACTAAAAGAAGAAAATGTCTTATCTGTTAGCAGAAGATGCAGGCATGAAACAGCTTTTCTGGGTCTCTGGGAGTGTGCCTTACGCTAAACAGTGCAATTAGGAGTGTGTCATGCCATGGTTTGCGTGTCTCTTGGGCAATTTTTCAGCATTCTATTCTTAAGTGTTTCGTTCAGTTTTTTCTACCTTCCTGCTGCTCTGGGGGTGGTAAGAAGTGTGTAGGCCTAAATCTGACCCTACTGCTAATCGGGTCTTGTGTGTCAGATTTGCTGTGAATGTGGGTCCTGATCACTTTCTATCATTTCTGGAACCCCGTATCTGCACACTATTTTCCGAAAGTAGCTTCGTTGCAGTAGTCTTTGCTGACTTGGAAGGCTTCTGTTCATCTTGAAAATACTTCTTTTGACCACAATGGCGTATTTGAATACTTCACTTGGCGATATCTGGATGTGGTCTATCTGGATCCTTTGAAGCTGGTAGAGTGGTCTTTCCAGATGAGGTGAGGGGGACTTTCTTCCATACGTCCAGGCTTGCATTTGCCGCAGGTCGGACAGCTGCTGGTGAATTTGGCTGTTAGGGTGGAGATCCCTGAAGCGAACCAGTAAGCACCAATCAGATCATTCATCTGTGTCTTTGATATGTGGATGTGGGTCCATGTACCCATTGGACCACCATAGGGTGCATACTTTGTGGTAGGCAGAGTTTGAAGTCTATTATTGATAGCCTTCCTTCTTCACGTGTTGCTTTTTTTTTCGCATTCAGCTCTTCTTCTCCTTTTTGAGCTTGGTCTTGCAACTTCTTGAGCAGATCCCAGGACGTCTTTTTTGTCAGGTTTCTTGTCTTCAGTCGTCATGTAGTAGCCGTCCGGCTCTACGACCTCTCCCACTTCTTCATGTTGTCTTCCTTTGGCTGCTTCTTTGGCTGCCATGTCTGCCATGTTATTGCCTCACGCCTCTTCTGTTCTCAGTTTTCCATGCACTTTGATTTTTCAAATTGCCACCATTTTGGAAGTTGGAGTATACCCAGTAGGTCCCTGAAGGCTCCATGATGCTTCATGGTTGTCCCGTTTGCTGTGATGAAGTCCCTTGTAGCCCAGATGGGTCCAAAGTCATGTGCTATGCCATGCGAGTACCTGTAGTCCGTGTAGATGTTTGCAGTCTTGCCTTCTGCCATCTGGCAGGCCTTCGTCAGCGCTATCAATTCTGCTTCCTGGGCTGACAGGCTAGGTGACAGACTTCTGGACCACAGGATTTCTTGATTGCTGGTCACTGCACTTCCTGTGTTGAAACTTCTTCTGGAGCCATCCAAGTATTCCCCTTGGGAGTGGGAGTAGAGTGGCCGGGCTGAGGACTGTAGGTCTGGAGACGGTGACATTATGAGACAAAGGCAATAGAGGCGCCACAAAGATGCCTGGCGGTGGGGAGATTACTGTTGGTTGAGCTTGATTGAAGATTGCCAAGATGTCATGCGGAGTGAGAGTTTCCAGTGGCTGTCCAAGAGTGATGTCAGCAACCTTGTCCAGGAGGGTGTGTGCTGCGGATACTGCCATCAAGCAGGAGGGTGCTCTTCTTGCAACTGGATCCAAGCGGGCTGAGAGGCAGCCTAAAAGTCTCTGTTTTCCCCGTGAATCCGTGCCAGGACTCCAGTAGCATGACCTTCTTTCTTCCATCAGGTAGACGGAAATACTTTTCATAGTCAGGTAGGCCTGGTATTGGCGCTGAGACTGTGGAGTTCTTCCAATCTCCTGAATGGGTTGAAGGCTGCGTCTGATAGAAGGAGCGGGGTTGCGTTGATGCAAGCGCACAGAGGCTGCATTAGGACTGAGGCATCAGGGATCCAGGTTCTGCAATATGACACTAGACCAGGGAAAGCCTGCCGCATTCTTGGAGTTGTTGGGGGAGCCATCTTCTCCACAGTGGTCTTCCAGTCTTTTGACATGTGTTTCGTCTGGTGGGCAATACAGTGTCCCAGGGATGTAACTTGCTTCTGGCATCACTGGACTTTGTTCTAGCAGACCTTGCGTTGCTGTTCTTCCAGGTAGACTAGGAGAGATAAGGAATAGACTGTGCAGGTGTCGATGTCAACCACACAAAAAGAGAAAGTCATCCACGTGTTGTAGAAGAGTGACACTTGCATATTCTGCAATCCAGTTGACGAGGATGGAGGACATTGTCTTGGTGAAACTTGAAGGGCTTGTTTTGAGCACCTTGAGATAACACTGTCCATATGCACTGCACTGGTGCGTGAAACCAGGCCTCCAGGTGGAGGGGAAACACTGAAGAAGGTACTGGCCAGGTTGATCACCGTGAATACCGTTGCGGTGACTGGGACTCTTGAGAGCAGAGTGTGATGGTTCAGCACTGTTGGGGTTTCAAATACCGTAGCCTCTTTCGCGGCCTCCAGGCCTTGCACCATTCTGAACTCAGTGGGGTTTACAGTCTTTTTCTTCACTGTGGAAAGCTGGGATTGATTCCGATGGGCGAGGCAGCCCAGTTTGGCCTTGTCCTTCAGTATGCGGCAGGGGACTCCCATCTGCTGGTGCAGAGCTGGCGGGAAAACAAGCCGTCTACTAGGATCCACATCATGAGAGATGACGACCAGCTGGCTTTCTTGTTCTCCACCAAGACAGTCACTGTGTTAGCACCTGCTCTGGTCACAGGGGGTCTTCTTGTTGGGACGTTTCCTTAAACGGCTGCTTTTTTCTCAGCATGGGCCATCAGTAGTTTATTTTTCTCCAGCTCGGTCTCAGGTCAATATTTGTGCACAAGTTTGAAGAGCTGAGTGGCCTTTTTCCGGTCTAGGGCCTGGATGAACTGGTTGATTGCAGGGGGCACATCCTGGTGCTTGCAAAAGATGAACCTGTGGCGTTAGAGCTGGATGAGGTGTTGCCATTCCATGAAGCGAGTAGGGTCCTTCTTGAGTTGAAATATCCTGGCCAATGTCAAAGTTCTCAGGCCGTCTTCTTAGGCGAGTTCACTTAGACCTTCAGTTGGTCAGAGACATCTTGACTCTGGGTGATGGAGTGGCTTTTCTGGTACTATGTCCAGCACCTCCTGTGATAGGTCTGCAGTGTGGTTGTTTGAGGTTCCTGTTTCTTCTTGGGTCAGGGGTGAAGAAAGTGTCATGGTCCCATCTTCCTGGAACACTCTGGTCGCTTTCAGCTTCTGCAGTAGGTCCACTCCCAAAAGGTTGAGGGTGCAGGTTTTTTACACAACAAACTGGGACATGATGGAGTGTTCTGGCTGAGTCCACACGCTCAGGGGCTTCATAATCTGGAAATATCTGACTTGACCATCAATTCCCATGCAGGAAGCAGAAGATTCTGATAGGTAGGTGAGGTTGCGGAGTTCCACAAGAAAAGATCTGACTACGCCATCCATTCTCAGGATATTGGTCCCACTGGTGGGGTTCCCTGTGGACTTGGTGTGCTCTTGTCCTATGGACAGGGTTCTTCACTGCTTTCTTTGCTTTCTCCTTGGCTTGCTTCTCTAGACAAAGTGGTGGGTCGTAGGGGTTCTCTGCAGCGGTTCCGGTAATGGCCAAGCTTGCCACAGTTGTAACACTTGACATTTCTTCTGTCTTTAAAACGTGGTTGGCCATCTGGCTCTGAGACCACCATCAGGGGAGCTGTTTTGCGCACTCCTGGCTGGGATTCTATCCCTTTTGCGGCTGTGAGCAGGGTGTCCATTGCTATTGACCTGTACTCAGGCCTAGCTACTATCAGTGGCTTTCTGATTGGTTCTCTCAGTCCATGCACAAAGGCCTGTGCCAACATCCGTCTGTGTGTCTGATCATGGGTAATGAGGCCCAAATCTTGAAACACTTGCATTACTCTGTCATGGAACTTCTCCACAGACTCTGTCTTGTCTTGACTCGTGACATGTAGGCTGAGAGCTTGTCCCGTCAGTCTGCTTTTGGCCCATTCTCTGAGTTGCTCAATTAGCTTTGGTCCTGTCTCCCAGGCATACGCATCTAACTCTGCTGGAAGCTTGAAGTGTTCTCTCATAATTGACTAGAATGCATCACCTGCTTTTTATTTCCATTACGGTCCAGAGATCAGTCCAGGCTGCTGCATACGTTCGCTGGATCTGCTGCATTTTTTGGCAAAATGGCATGGGGTGTATCCCTGGGTCTGGCAGCATACTGATCACCTAGCTTGGGATGCAGGGCTCATAGGATGGTGCCTCTATCTGTCCCTGCTCTATTGGTGCTTGTGTGTTTCCTTCCCTAGTATTGGGCAGCATGTGTGACGTTGCATCTTCATCTTCATCAGATAAGAAGTGACATGGTGTACTTGGTGCATACACTGGGTGAGATTTGGGCTTTAAAGTTGTCTTGCTGCATGGGGATTTCCCACTTCCTTGCTGAGGCTGCGGAGGATCAGTGTCATGGTTCCATGCTGGCAGCCCTGCTCGGCACTGAGGTTCCTCATTTGTACTCTGTAGCTATACCACCCCCCTGTGAAGCCCTAGCTGTGGACTGTTGTGTCTGGGGGCTACATGTAGCGTTTTGTGTAGGGAGATCTGCACTTTCTTCTCCTGATATAATGACTGGCAATGTTTGTACTGTGCTTGGGATAGACAAGGTGCCCTGTGCTGGAGACACTGAATACAGGGACACCACATTGCTTGGATTGGGCGTTGACCCAGTTGATAACGAAGTAGAAAAAAGAGGAAGAGAAGGGAGGTGTGAGGGAGGAGCGAGAGAAAGAGGAGGGGAGGGAGAGAAGAGTGAAAGGGGGAAAAGAGAGAAAGATGGAGGAGAGAGAGAGAAGAAAGATGGAGGGGGAGAAGTAGAAGAAGATGAAGAACAAGATTTGAGAGTTGGAGAGGAAGAGATAGAAGAAGAGGAAGATGAAGAAAATGGATGTGTCAGAGATGTGAGGGAGGGAAAGAAGGAATGAGAGGGATGGCAGTGAGGAAAGAGGAGAAAAGTCTGAAGAAGAAGGAGAAAGGGACTGAGAGAAGAAAAAGGAGAGTGTGTCCCCCCTGTGACTCTTGAGAGGGGATGGTTGAAACAGAAATGCCTTCTCCCTGTGGAGAGAGGCGGGGAGCGTTTTTCCCTGTACAAGGCTCCTTACTCAATGAGAGCAGCCTACACCTGTCCCGTGTCTCCACATGATGGACATGTGATGTGTGTGACTCTGAATTCTGCTCTTGTGACATGTCAGTGATCTTTTTCTCACAGATGATTTAACACCTTTTCAAACTTATTCACATAAAAAAATCACTTCCTGGTCCGTTCAAATTAACTTGCTGTATCTTTTACACGATGCACCGCTGCTCTTTTATAGCAGATGATAATCTATTAATAAACTTTCCCGTTACCTTTCAAATAACAAAAAAAAAAACAAGAAAAAACATTTCATTATGCAGCGTAAAGGCTGCCTGTCTATTTGCTTCTCACGTACTGTGTCTACTCCAAAAACCTATTCAACAAAGGTGATTTAAAAAATCTGAAAACTGCTGCACTCTGGTTCTGTTTGTCAACGCCGAATGCCCGACGGGAGGGGCTACTCAAACCGCTGCGCAGTTTGTGTCTGCTCTCTCTCTCAGCCTGTAATTCTCCTTATCTATGTGACCTTGGTCTAAAGCAAGCTTGTAAAAAAAAAGAAAATGGCTGGAGAAATAAAACTCTAAAATAAATTGCTTAGAGAAAAAATCTCTCCAAAATCATTTAAAAATGTACTTAAAAGAAAAACCTTAAAAACAAAAGTTAGATTTAATAAAAAAAACCTCTAGAAAAAAGAAAAAATAAATAAATTCACCAAAAAGGGGAGAAAAGAAAAACCGTATTACTCATAAAACTCTGAAAAACAACCCTTGTTGCTAAAACAGCTAATTAAAAAAAAAAACAGAAAAGAGGTGGAAAAAATTGATTGTAAAATGATAAAAACAAAAAGAAAAGTGCTTTAAAACTTTTGTCTGGTAGTGTAGGCTTTTTTCCTACCGCTCTCTGGAATGTCAGCTGGCTGCTGCCAGCACTTCCCCCCTCCCTTCTATCTCTGCTTGCTGTCTCTCCAGACACTGAAATCACGTATCAAAAAAAAAAAAAAAAAATTATTATTATTCCTCAGAATAGCAAAAAAATGAATACAGTTCAGTCTGAATGCCTGATAATTTTCACGTTAAAACCTGTAGCCAAAAAACTAGCTTAAAAAAAATAAAAATCAAAGCCAAGAAACAGATGTGACAACGTGATTAGCAGAGGAGGGGGGTCAAAGGGGTTTTCTCGCTGCTGCAGCCAGCACACTGCTCTGAATGAGATACTGACAGAGCGCACGGAGATGTGATTTAAAGCGACAGTACCTGATACAGACAGTTGACACGTACAATGAGACAGACACCCGGGAGAATACGAATCCCTCTTTTGATGATCCGTGACACATACAAGCTGCTCTGGTAACTGATAACTCACCAATTGCACTGAGCGCGGTGAGGCTCAAGGTTCTATCGCTCTCTGTACCGTACGCCCTGGCCGGTGCGCCGGTCACAATAATCTGCAATAGCCTTCATCAAAATTCTCACTATCCACGTCTGATTTGACTGGGATGGCCTCCCGGTGCGTGGACGAATCCACGTCTGATTTGACTGGGATGGCCTCCCGGTGCGTGGACGATTATTGTGAGAACTTATCCAAACAAAGCTTCTGCCCTTCACGTCTGATTTGACTGGGATGGCCTCCCAGTGCGTGAAAGTTTACTGCAGAAACTTAACCGAACAAAGCCCTCGCTTCTCACAACTGGATTTTTTTTGGGATAACTTCCCTCCAATGTGTGAAGAATATCTGCGTGGACTTATCCAAAACAAAGCTCCCGCCCTTCACGTCTGATTTGACTGGGATGGCCTCCCGGTGCGTGAAAGTTTACTGCGGGAACTTATGCAGCAATTTGTCTTTTGCTATACAGCCCCCAGAAATCAGCAAGCAAAAACACAGTCACCGTTCCAACTTTCTCCCGGTTCACATAAAACATGAACCATATACAGCACAGCAGCAAACAACTCGGCTTATATCCCAGGGCTTTTGGATAAGGGTATGGACTTTTTACACAACCTGGGAATGCGGTGATGACCACGTCCGACCGGCTGGAAGTGTAGGCTAGGACTAGGCACAGGGAACATTCAGGTAAGATGACAGAGTTTTCTTACCTTACTTATGGAGCTGCAGTCTCCGTCCGTGTGCCAAGGCCAGGGCCAACACCCCCGTCTCTCCGGTCGGCCGGGTCCTCGTGCGTGTCGTCCAATGCCCCACGTTGGGCGCCAACTGATATGGAAATTTAATTAGGATAAAAATATCCTTCAGTGTTTGCTGCTTGCCATGTCCAAATCTCTATATAATGTCTTCTTTGAGCGCTCAGAACGAAATGAAAACTGTCCACAAAGCAAGTGTCAGTATAACAGTTCGTCAAAGACATACATTTATTATTCATTCAAGGTTTTATACGTTTACAAAAAGGGGCTGGTTAGTCAATTAACATACAATTAAAAGCTGCTAGATTATTGGCTGTTCTAGTGTAGGTATGATAATTATGATAATCATGATTAAAAGAGCTGAAGTTGCAGAATTATTGTTTTATATTCTTGTGACCTAGTTGTCTTGCATGACTGTAATGTAAACAACAGATAGCTAATAAGACTTCATGTTCTTGTTCCTTATGAAGGCCTTATGAAGGCCAGATTTCTTTAAAACGACTGATTATAGCTGGCCTAGAAATATGTGAGCACAGGGTTTTTTAGCAAGTGAGATCTATCTAACTGTGAACTGTGAATACATATATGTGAATATACTTTGAATATATGGGATACATATACATTTCCATGACATCAGCTGTTCCCCTGCTGTGTGTACGGCAAAAAGTCCTGCTGCCTCCACCCTGTTCTGTTCTCATCCGTGGGCTCCAACACCGCCAGTTGTTGCTCGGAAGTACTTGGCACGGGTACTGACTCCTGCCCAGCATGGTTACAGCACGACAGCTGTTTCCTGGCAGTGTCAACGTCAATTAGCCTCCAATAAGTTGTCCTGTCGTGTTGTATTCTGGTTTAGCCGACTATATGGTGCCTGCAGTTTAGGTCATTCCTATGTGTGCTGTGGGATATGTAAATAAAGGCTGTTTCCGTTGTGACAATAGGACAAGCACCCACTGTAGGACTGTGTGATTCGGTAACTGCGGACGGCTTGCGGACTGTCAACTTACATTTTCATGGGTGCCTTCTGCTACCCGTCCGGGTTCCAGTACCGTCAACTGGTTCTCCGCAGTGCCTTTGGCCTAGGTGCCTCCATCTCGGTATCCGAGTTCCAGCAACGTCTGCTGATCCTTGGTAGTGCTTTGGAGCACAGGTACCTCCTGCTTAGTAACTGTGTCCCAGTAACGTCAGCTGGTCCTCGGTTGTGCCGTTGGCTCTTTTCCTTCTGCTGCCCCTCCGGGTTCCAGCACAGTCAGCTGTTCCTCATTACTTGCATTGGCTCTTGTACCTTCTGCTACCCGTCCGGGTTCCAGTACCGTCAACTGGTTCTCCGCAGTGCCTTTGGCCTAGGTGCCTCCATCTCGGTATCCGAGTTCCAGCAACGTCTGCTGGTCCTTGGTAGTGCTTTGGAGCACAGGTACCTCCTGCTTAGTAACCGTGTCCCAGTAACGTCAGCTGGTCCTCGGTTGTGCCATTGGCTCTTTTCCTTCTGCTGCCCCTCCGGGTTCCAGCACAGTCAGCTGGTCCTCGTTACTTCCATTGTCTCTTGTACCATCTGATACCCGTCCGGGTTCCAGTAACGTCAGCTGGTTCTCGGAAGTTAGTCAGCCTTCTTGTACCTTCAGCTACATTTACAAATTGAATATTTTTTAAATGTTTTGTTGGGTAATCACTATGGATCTCCAACAATGAAGACGACGACCCTGATGACCACCCCGAAGAAGATGACGACCACAAGGACGACGAGCATGAAGCCAACCAGCCTGAACACCATCACAAAGAAGAAATAAAAGATTACCCAGAAGAAGATCACCAACAGGACAAAGAAGGTTAAGACAAACTACAAGACACAGAACAAGAGACAGAAGAACAATAAGCAGAAGATGAAAAAGCATAAGAACATGAAGTATAAGACCAAAATGAAGAGCAAAATATATGCTCTAAATTATAAGCAGAAGAAGACTAAGCAGTGTATGGGGGTGAGTCCGTTCCTCCTCGTGGTGCCCCTGGAAAATGCCTGCTGCTGCAGGCTAAACTGAACACGGACAAATACTGTTGTAATTTAAATCTTTTGTGACAGCAAGAACGCAAGGATGAAAAATTCATACTTTTACAGATTACAAGTACAGGAATCTCTGTGACAAATAAGAATATGATGAAGATGAAGTAGAATATGAAGAAGAATAATAGTTTAATAAGAACAATATGAGTAATGTTAACAAAAAGATGAATAGCAATAAGTTTAAGAAGAAGATAAAGAAGGTGAAGATGAAGAATAATTTGATGAAAAAGATGATGCTGCTGAAGATTATGAAGGAGAAAGTGTGGCAAAAGTTAAAAAGGTGAAGAGCATGGAAGTTGTGAAACATACATATTTGCCAAAATAGAAAAAAGGTTAACAACATTGTCAATTTGTTAGTCAATGCGAACATCTTTACAAAAAAAAAATATTAATGCTATTCCATTTGACTGGGTTAAATATCTATGCCTTTAATGTCTCCTCAACCTCCCCCAATACATTCTACATTACTCTTTGTTTTTTCCTTCATGTACAATTAACCAACAAGGCAAGAATGGGCTTTTTTTAATTCCGATATTTTTTTCCCATAGACTTACATTGGATTTCCGGTATCGGTATCGGGTATCGCCGATATTTCTTGTGTATCGGCGATACCATTCCGATCCGATACTTTTGGATATCGGAAAGTGTCGCTCAACTCTACTCACCAGCACTAAAAACCCACTGTGACAGAACGCTAGCAGCAGGGCAGGCCAGGACCTGCAAGGCGTAGAGAGCCAGTCCATGCCACCTGTCCAGCTTGGATACCAAATAATTAAAAGGCACAGAGGAATCCCGGAGGACGTTTGTACGATCTGCAAGGTACTCCCTCACCATCTTCTCAAACATTGAACTTCTTGTGACAGCACCCCTTGCCTCTGTGGCGGCACGATGGGAGGGTCTGAGAAAATTCTCCCAGGACTTTGCCATTGTTCCCCTGCCAGACCTGGATTGTACTTCTGTCCTCTCGCTTGGACTCCTTGGCTGTACAACAAACTCTGACGTCTGCTGCCAGCGTTCTCACATGTAAATCTTTTCAATAATTGCAATGCAAGGGCCCTATGGTAATGCACCATTTTTAGAGCCTTGTCTGACTCTGGAATAAGAGCTTGAAAATTTTCCTTGTAGCGTGGGTCTAAAAGTGTCAGCAACCAGTAATGAGTGTCACTGAAAATTGTTGTAATGCGAGGGTCACGGGAAACGCAGCGCGACATAAAGTCAGCCATGCGTGCTAGACTACTAACAGGTGTGCCTTCCATGTCCTCGCCAACAGTACGACTCACTATCTTGTCCTCCTCCTCCTTCTCATCCTCATACTCCTCCTCCCTGTCCTCAGGCCATCCCCAGTGAACAGTCGGTATGACAGCTGTGCTTGCAGTACCGTCTACAGCGCATGAAAGTAGCTCCTGTTCTTCCTTTTTGCCGGATGTTTCTGATGCTTG
>JARQOD010000003.1:289290952-289394569 GCA_033576555.1 Oophaga sylvatica | reverse complement strand
TCAGGGTGAGTAATAGCCGGTCCACACTCACGGCTACTCAGACTTGACCGTGTCGAAGACATGGTAGTGGTGGTGGTGGTGGCTAAGTGACTTGAAGCATTATCCGCTATCCAACCAACTACCGTTTCACACTGCTCGGGCTTCAATAGTGGTGTGCTGCGGTCCCCTAGAAACTGGAACAGGAAGGTTGAGCGAGAACATGTGGGTCTTTGCTGCGGCCCACTTTTAGCTTGGCCACGGCCTCGGTCTCTGCATGCAACATCAGCATCACGTGCACTTCCCCATCCCTTGCCCTTTCCCATTTTAAATGGACTACTGAAATATTTGAAAAGCTCAATACAAATAGATTTATTTGGAGAAAAATTATATGTGATCAGTATAACTGCAAAGCGAAAATTTTGACACCTCTGATACACCAGACCTTAGCCTGAAATAACAGACTGGATTAATTTTTTGACTTAGGTTTTTTGTTACTGTTTGAACAAAATAAAAAAGGCGTACAACAAGGCTATCAGACAGAACTATGCAACATATGCCAGCCAAGAAAATAATTTTCAACCACAGATACACCAGGACTCAGCCTGAGATAACAGAGTGGAATAATTTTTTATGATTGTGTGTATTTAAAAGACTGCTGGATATAACGACAATGAGAGAATGGCCAAAAAAGGGAAGCTAGGCCTAAAAAGCATCAAATTTTGCCACACTGATGTATGAGGCCTGTCACAGATAGACCACACAGTAAAATATAGCCTGTTTTTATAAATAATGCAACATGGTGCTGTCTTTAAGTGCACTCACACCCAGGGCTAAATAAAATAAAAACCCTACACTGGCCACACGTTCACCTTGCACAGCTATGAGCTGCCATGGAGATAACAGTACCACTAATTTGTGCACTTAATTTTTTAATAAAAAGTACTGGTGTTTTTCAGTGAAAGGAGACACAAGGCTCAAAAAAATATTGCCATACACTGGCCACACATTCACCACGCACAGATATGAAATGGCACAGAGATAACAGTACCACTAATTTTTGCACCTTTTTTTTAAGAAAAAGTACTGTTTTTTTTACGTGAAAAGACACACAGGGCTCCAAAAAATATTTCTGTACACTGGCCACACGTTGAGCACGCACAGATATGAGCTGGCACAGAGATACCACTAACACCAATTTGTGCACTTTTTTTAAAAAAAAAAGTACTGGTGTTTTTATGTGAAATCACACCCATGCCTCCGCAAAAAGTATTTCTATACCCTGGCCACACGTTGCGCACGCACAGATATCAGCTGGCACAAAGATAACACTAACACCAATTTGTGCACTTTTTTTTTAAAAGTACCATATTTTTCAGACCATAAGACGCACTTTTTTCCCCAAAAATGTTGGAGGAAAATGGGGGTGCGTCTTATGGTCTCAACATCTGGTGGCGGCGGCGGTCCCGATGCAGCCTCCCTGTGCTGTGTGGTGCGGTGGTGTCGGGGCTCTGTGATGTGGCGGTAGCGGGGCTCTGTGCTGCGTGGTGTGCTCCGTGCTGCGTGGGGGGCTCCGCCGGAATTTTGTCAGCACGAAAGCCCCCCGCAGCTCCGTTGCTGCAATGCGGTGGCCTCCAGAAAGATGGCCGCCGGGGGTGGCGCATACTGAAATTCAAATCTTGGCAAAGAGATCTCGTCTCCCGAGATCTTGGGACAAGATCTCGTTGGAGATTTGAATCTGAGCATGCGCCGCCCCCAGCGGCCATCTTTCTGGAGGCCCCTGGTGGCCATCTTTCCAGAGGCCTCCACGTCTCAGCAACAGAGCTGTGGAGGGCTTTCGTGCTATGATGAAATGCCGGCGGAGCCCCCCACGCAGCACAGAGCCCAGCTGCAGCCACACTACAGAGCCCCGCTGCAGCCACACTACAGAGCCCCGACACCACCGCACCACAGAGCACAGGGAGGCTGCATCGTGACCACCACCACGGGACCGACGCCACAGGATTTGTAAGTATATTGCGACCCCACAGAGCACAGCCACCCCACAGAGCACAGCCACCCCATGAACGCAGCCACCCACAGAGCACAGCCACCCCACAGAGCACAGCCACCCCACAGACCACAACCACCCCACAGAGCACAGCCACCCCACAGAGCACCCCTGCAACACAGAGCACCACCACCGCACCAGCCTGGACCACAGAACAACCCCTGTGACCACTTCTCTACCTGTGCTGATCCGTTCGCTGGTAAGCTGATTTCGGACTGTAAGACGGACCTCCATTTGACACATTATTTTTTTTCCCCTATTTTCCTTCTGAAAATTTGGGGTGTGTCTTATGGTCCGGTGCGTCTTATAGTCCGAAAAATATGGTACTGGTGTTTTTACATGAAATCACACCCATGCCTCCGAAAAAAATATTTCTGTACACTGGCCACATGTTGAGCACGCACAGCAGATATCAGCTGGCACAGAGATACCACTAACACCAATTTGTGCACTTTTTTTTTTTTAAAAGTACTGGTGTTTTTAAGTGAAATCACACTAATGGCTCCGCAAAAATAGTTCTGTACACTGACCACACATTGAGCACGCACAGATATTAACTGGCACAGAGATATCACAACAAAATATATGTGGCCTATATTCCAATTACACCCGGAGCTACCTATATACGGCCAATATATCCTACAGGTAGCAGCAGCAGCAACAGCAGTCAGGAAGGGAATGGACCCTCTTGATGTATGCAGTGATCTATATACGCACATACAGTGCCTGCAGGCCTTACACTGATGTGTATAGAGCGACGTTCACTTCCCTGCCTGCTTAACACTGGAAACTACAGTACAGACCAAAAGTTTGGACACACCTTCTCATTCAAAGATTTTTCTGTATTTTCATGGCTATGAAAATTGTAGAATCACACTGAAGACATCAAAACTATGAATTAACACATGCGGAATTATACATTACACTTTACAAAAAAGTCTGAAACAACTGAAAATATGTCTCATATTCTAGGTTCTTCAAAGTAGCCACCTTTTGCTTTGATTACTGCTTTGCACGCAGAAAAGGTGAACGGCTGGACTCTACATGCCTAGTTCCCACCGTGAAGCATGGAGGAGGTGGTGTGATGGTGTGGGGGTGCTTTGCTGGTGACACTGTTGGGGATTTTATTCAAAATTGAAGCGGTGAGCGGTCCAGCTCACCCCAAACCATCTCAATTGGGTTCAGGTCTGGTTACTGTGGAGGCCAGGTCATCTGGCGTAGCACCCCAATACTCTCCTTCTTGGTCAAATAGCCCTTGCACAGTCTGGAGGTGTGTTTGGGGTCATTGTCCTGTTGAAAAATAAATGATGGTCCTACTAAATGCAAGCCGGATGGAATAACATGCTGCTGCAAGATGCTGTAATAGCCATTCTAGTTCACTATGCCTTCAATTTTGAATAAATTCCCAACAGTGTCACCAGCAAAGCACCCCCACACCATCACACCACCTCCTCCATGCTTCACGGTGGGAACCAGGCATGTAGAATCCATCCGTTCACCTTTTCTGCGTGCAAAGTAGTAATCAAAGCAAAAGGTGGCTATTTTGAAGAACCTAGAATATAAGACATATTTTCCGTTGTTTCACACTTTTTTGTAAAGTGTAATGTATAATTCCACATGTGTTAATTCATAGTTTTGATGCCTTCAGTGTGATTCTACAATTTTCATAGCCATGAAAATACAGAAAAATCTTTGAGTGAGAAGGTGTGTCCAAACTTTTGGTCTGTACTGTATATACTCCGGAATTAGCCCTTAGAAGGACTGTTGGGTTATCTAGATTTGAGTAGTTTAGGATGGTAGACCCCACACTGACTAAAAAATCCCCAAATCTGACCCTATCTCGGCAACCACTCTCCCTACACTTTCTGAATCTGAAGTTGAATGTGCCGAGCAGGGCGGAGTCCGGTATCTTATACTCGTGATGATGCTGTGCTACCAAGCTAATCACTGCACGACCACAACAAAGATGGCTGCGGCGTTTCATGGCCTGGCAGACATTCCCTGCAGCGTGATTGGATCTCTAAAGTCTGTCAAAAATGCTGGGTGGAGACCCTGTTTCCGCCGAATAATCCCGGAAATGCTCGCTGCTCACAGAGTATGACGAGTACAGTGATACTCGGACGAGTAATTATTATTATTATTATACATTTTTATAGCGCCATTTGTTCCATGGCGCTTTACATGTGAAGAGGGGCAAATATAGATAAGTACAGTAAACATGAGCAATACAAGGCACACACAAGTACAGAAGGAGAGAGGACCCTGTGCGCAAGGGCTCACAGTCTACAGGGATGAGTGAGGATACACTAGGAGAGGGTAGAGCTGGTCGTGCGGTGGTTCAGTAGACTGATGATCACTGCAGGTTGTAGGCTTGTCAGAAGAGGTGGGTCTTCAGGTTCTTTTTAAAGGTTTCCATGGTAGGCGCGAGTCTGATGTGTTGGGGTAGATAGTTCCAGAGTATGGGAGAGGCACGGGAGAAGTCTTGTATGCGGTGGTGGGAAGAAGAGATAAGAGGGGAGTAGAGGAGGAGATCTTGAGAGGATCGAAGGTTGCGTGTGGGTATGTACCGGGAGACCATGTCACAGATGTATGGAGGAGACAGATTGTGGATGGCTTTGTAGGTCATGGTTAGGGTTTTGAACTGGAGCCTCTGGATGATAGGAAGCCAATGAAGGGCTTGGCAGAGAGGAGAGGCTGGGGAATAACGGGGAGACAGGTGTATTAGTCGGGCAGCAGAGTGCAGGATGGATTGGAGTGGTGCCAGAGTGCTAGAGGGAAGGCCAGAGAGTAGAAGGTTGCAGTAGTCGAGGCGGGAGATGATGAGGGCATGCACTGGTGTTTTTGTAGTTTCATGGTCAAGGAATGCCCGGATCCGGGAAATATTTTTGAGTTTGAGACAGCAGGAGGAGGCAAAGGTTTGGACATGTGGCTTGAAAGAGAGGGCAGAGTAGAGGATCACTCCGAGGCACCGAGCATGCGGGACTGGGGAAAGTGAGCAGCCATTGACGTTGATGGATAGGTCTGGTGGGGGGGTAGAGTGAGATGGGGGAAAGATGATGAATTCTGTTTGTCCATGTTCAGTTTTAGAAAGCGAGCAGAGAAGAAAGCAGAAATAGCAGACAGACATTGTGGGATTTTGGTCAGTAAGGAGGTGAGGTCAGGTCCAGATAGGTAGATCTGCGTGTCGTCGGCGTAGAGATGATATTGCAAACCATGGGATTCTATGAGCTGTCCCAGGCCGAGGGTGTAGATGGAGAAGAGTAGGGGTCCTAGAACTGAGCCTTGGGGAACACCGACAGACAGGGGGCGAGGTGAGAAGGTGGTGTGGGAGAGGGAGACACTGAATGTTCGGTTTGTTAGATATGATGAGATCCAGGATAGGGCCAAGCCTGTGATGCCGAGAGATGAGAGAATCTGTAGCAGGAGGGAATGGTCCACAGTGTCGAAGGCAGAAGACAAGTTCAGGAGAAGGAGGACAGAGTAGTGTCGCTTGCTCTTGGCGTTAGTAGGTCGTTGGTGACTTTAGTCAGGGCAGTTTCAGTTGAGTGATGCAGTCGGAAGCCTGATTGTAAGCGGTCAAAGAGGGAGCAGGAGGAGAGGTGGGAGGACAGTTCAAGATGGACATGCTGTTCCAGTAGTTTTGAGGCATAAGGGAGAAGAGATATCGGGCAATAGCTAGACACAGAGGATGGGTCAATGGAGGTCTTTTTGAGAATGGGTGTGATCGAGGCATGTTTGAAGGATGAGGGGAAGACACCATTTGTAAGTGAGAGGTTGAAGAGGTGTGTTAGAGTAGGGGTGAAGACGGTGGCGAGGCTAGGGATGAGGTGGGATGGGAGTGGGTCAAGCATGCAAGTGGTGAGGTGTGATCTTGATAGGAGGGTGGAAAGCTGATCTTCTGTCAAGGTGGAGAAGTTGGTTTTGGAGGAAGAGGGTTGAGAAGCTAAGAGGGGCAATGGGGGCTGTGGACCAAAGCTTTCTCTGATCGTATCGATTTCTGCTTAAAGAAAGAGGCAAAGCCTTCAGCAGAAATGAGAGGAGAAGGAGGAGGTGCTGGGGGACAGAGTAGAGAATTGAAAGTTTTGAAGAGCTGTTTAGGGTTGTGAGACAGGGAGGATATGAGAGATGAGAAGTAAGTTTGCTTTGCAGCAGTGAGCGAGGACTTGAAGCTGGTGTTTGCGGTTAGGTGCTCGGCAGAGCGGGATTTTTTCCATCTCCACTCAGCAACCCTGGAAGCCTGTCTCAGTTCTTTGGTGAGGCTTGTCAGCCAGGGCTGACTGTTGATTGTACAAGTTTTGCTATGTGTGAGGGGGGCGGCCGAATCAAGTGCTGCTGTTATTGTAGTGTTATAAAAGGTGGCAGCAGAATCTGTGTCATGAAGTGAAGATATGTCTGTAAGAGGGAGGAGGGACTCAGAGAGCATTGGTAAATTGAGGTGTTTGAGATTTCTGCGAGGGTGAGTGAGTTTGTGGAGTGGGGGTTGTGCACTAGAAGAGAAGAGAGAAGAGAACGTCAGTAGATTGTGGTCAGACAGTGGAAGGAGTGAGTTAGTGAGATTAGTAAGGGAACAGAGGCGGGTGAAGATAAGGTCCAGCATGTGACCATCTTTGTGAGTGGCCGCAGAGGACCATTGAGTGAGGCTAAAGGAGGCAGTGAGCGATAAGAGTTTAGAGGCCGCTGGGGTGGAAGCATCAATGGGGATGTTGAAGTCACCCATGATGATAGTGGGGATGTCAACAGAGAGGAAATGGAGCAGCCAGGTGGTGAAGTGATCGAGAAAGGTGGAGATAGCAAGTTCTGGGGGGCGGTAGATGACAGCGAGCTGGAGGTTGGAGGGGGAGTAGATGCGGACGGAATGCACCTCAAATGAGGGAATAGTAGCGGAGGGGGGTAATGGAATTGGGGTAAAGGAGCAGGTGTCAGATAGGAGCAAACCAACTCCTCCACCACGTTTGTTGCTGGGGCGGGGGGTGTGAGATAGGTGGAATCCACTGTATGAGAGTGCAGCTGGTGAGGCTGAGTCAGAGGGTGTGAGCCAGGTTTCGGTGATGCCAAGGAAGGAGAGTTTATTGGTGATGAAGAGGTTGTGGATAAATGACAGTTTATTGCAGACAGAGCGTGCGTTCCATAGTGCTCCAGGTAGGGGGACCGGAGGAGTGGGGGCTGGGTGAATGGGTATGAGGTTATCATGGTTGCGAAGACATGTAGAGGATCGTGGCAGGGTGATAGTAGTGAGTGTGGGGATGTGTTGAGGAGGGCCTGGATTTGGGGATACATCACCAGGGATGAGGAGTAACAGACAGAGCGTTAGAAGGTGGGAACAGGATAAGACGTGCGTTTCTGGAGAAAAAGGATTGTATGTGGAGGAACAGTTCTGAGGAGAATGTGAGATGTCTGGGGAGAATGGAAGGGGAAATGACTACTTCCTTACTAGGTGGGGGGATTACAGGGAATAGGAAAAAAGTAAGTAGTATGGGGGTGAAAGTGAAAAGAAAAGGAAACATGGTAGTGATTATATATTATGTCAACTTACAGTCAAATTCCAGTCGAATTCTAGTCTAATTCAGAGAATAGTAATTAGAAATCTGTAATTTGAAAGATGGAAGTTGAAAGATGGAGGTCAGACTCATGGCTGAGACTAAATGTGCACTTGAGAGGAAGCAGCTGTGAGGGGGGTTGTGGGCATGATTACCCAGACCACATGGCCACAGTTAAGAAAAGCTAATAAAAAAGGGGGAAGGGACTGGCAACTCAGGTATGCCTGAGAGACACAGGAGGAGAGGATATATTGTGCAAAAAGAAAAATGGTAAGTAGTGAAATGCTAGAGATTAAATGCATTTCATAGACATTCAAAAGCGGTGGGAAAGCAGGATAGATGGGAATAGCAGCATACCAGAGAGATTAAATGCACTTCATAGACATTCACAAGCGGTGGGAAAGCAGGATAGATGGGAATAGCAGCATACCAGAGAGATTAAATGCACTTCAAAGACATTCACAAGCGTGTTAAAGCAGGATAGATGGGAATAGCAGCATACCAGAGAGATTAAATGCACTTCATAGACATTCACAAGCGGTGGGAAAGCAGGATAGATGGGAATAGCAGCATACCAGAGAGATTAAATGCACTTCATAGACATTCAAAAGCGGTGGGAAAGCAGGATAGATGGGAATAGCAGAATACCAGAGAGATTAAATGCACTTCATAGACATTCACAAGCGGTGGGAAAGCAGGATAGATGGGAATAGCAATTTAACCAAATACAGCCGCATTGGTAGAATATATGTGGGTCACACCACACATGTGTGTGACCAGAAATCACCACTCATAATAGCATAATGACATAAAGGAGAAAATAGGAGTCACTGGTGAAAAAGGATTTTTTAGCAAAAAATAGTAAATATTTATTTATATAAATCGTATAAAAAGTAACACAAGATCATATGAAAAAGACATAAGAAACACATACATAGGACGGATGCATATGCAGGGGGAATGCGTTCCTGTTAATATCAAGTGACATTAATAACAGTGGCAGTGGAATAAACAAATGGTAGCCCCAAACAGGGAGTCATATGGAGCACCTCCCACAGTGGGAAAAAGAAATGCGGTGCTGTAGCTACCTACATGTTAACCACAAAGTGCCTGAACATGCTTCAAAAAAAAAAAAAAAGTCACAAACATTGGTATATATTCAGGTCAGCAATAGACTGTGCAGCGCTGCCTAATTCAGCAAGAAGCCATGCTCACCAATACAAAAGTAACACAGGAATGCAGTCACCCCGCTCACAGATGTCACCCCAACGCACATTTCGTGGCTAGCATGCCACTTTTTCAAGGGGATAGTGATATAATGCACAAAGGACCTTCTTATACCTCCCCTTCCTGATCACATGATCAGATTTAGCCAATGGAGAACTGTGTGTCGGCACATGCGTCGCTGGAGCCGGGAAAACCCACAGCGACGGCGGCGTCATGTCTCCAGGGGTGCGCACCGGTCAAAGGGCCCGTGCGCACTCCGGACACAAAAAGACGCCCCATCACAGCGGCAATCGCCCAGATCACAGCGGGGCATGCGCACTCCCGGGACTCCATTTATGGCAGTAAGCACTACATACATCATGAAAAAACTGGTTTACAATCATATATGCAGAAATACAAAGCAAGATTTTTTGCATCATATATCGATCAGAGTTGTCAAAGTGCAACAAATAGTGGGTACACAAGAATTAATACATTAGAGAATCACATATATTACAGCTTTGTTCTCTCTTCTTTATTTCTTTAATGATTCAGGAATGAACGGGACGGAGGTAGAAAGCCAGATGACGAGTTAGGTGTAGACAAAAACACAACTGTAAAAGGTATATATTAAAAACAAATATTAAAATCAAGAAGACATCAAAAGGAACCAAAATAGGGGATACTCAGAAGGAAAAGCAATTTATAAAAAAGAGGCAAAGCTTAAAGATTCATTAAGGCCATTGGGCACCATTGTGTCCAACTGAATGATCCAACGGGCCTCCATTTGGGCCAGGATTTTTTTATAGTCCCCTCCTCTGACACCAAGGTGTAGAATATCGATTCCACGAACTTTGAAAGAGGATACGTCACAGTTGTGATGGTATTTATAGTGACGAGGAATCGTCTTTAGGTCCGAAGGATCAGAAATGGTCCTCGCTGCGCCAATGTCCCTTACGTGTTCCCTAATACGTATTCTCAATTCCCTGGTGGTGAGGCCAACATATATCCTCGGACAGCCGCACGTAGCATAGTATATTACATTTGAACTCCCGCAGGATATATGCTGGCGAATATCAAAAGTTTTATCACCACCAGAGGAAGAGAAATTCGTGGAACGCAGGGCATTGGCGCAAGCGAGGCAATGGCCACACGGAACAAAGCCCGCTGTAGGACCACGAGTACCAAAGACATTTTTGGAAGGTGGAAGGTAGTGACTCCGAACAAGCATATTGCGTAGATTTTTTGACCGTCTGGATGTCATGGATGGGTAATTGCCCAGCGAGCGCAGCGAGCGGGCTCGGTTTTTAAAACATCCCAATGTTTAACTAGGATCTGTCTAATACCAGACCATTCATGGTTGAAAGTGGTGATAAATCTTATTGGTCCCTCTTCACACCCCTGACTGTCCACACGAACGGTATTAAGGAGGCAGCCACTGGAGTCCTCCTTGCACGATCATATCCTTTTTTAATACACCTATTTCTGTACCCACGCGCCCTGAAGCGCTTTATAAGGTCCTTGGCTTGTGCCTCAAAAGCATCATTGGTAGAGCAGATGCGTTTCATACGAAGAAACTGTCCAACCGGGACGGCCCTAATGGTGGCAGGGTGATGAGCTGACTTTGCGTGAATTGATGCATTCACAGAGGTGGGCTTCCTAAAAACGTCCGCCTGAAGCGGCGGCTAGCGTCCACCTCCAACGAGACGTCCAGGAATTCCACCCTCGTATGGCTATACTTATAGGTCAGATGAATGTTAAAAGAGTTCTGATTCAGCTCCACCATGAAATCCTCGAGCTGCTGCATCGTCCCGTCCCACAACATCAGAATATCATCAATGTATCTAAACCAGTACAGCACATGGGAGGCGGCCTGCGCGCCCGCATCACCAAAGAAAGATCTCTCCCAGAACCCCAGAAAGAGATTGGCGTAAGCGGGCGCACAGGCCGCGCCCATGGCTGTACCATGCCTCTGCAAGTAGAAAATATCCTTGAAGACGAAAAAGTTGTGGGTCAGGACATAGTGGAGCAGCTCGAGGATTAGCTCACACATAGGGCCGTCCAGGTTGGAGAATTCTAAGAAGAAACGAACGGCATCCAAGCCATGGGAATGATCAATGCAAGTGTATAAGGACTCCACGTCGGCTGCCACCAGAATAGTAGAGTCATCCACAAGGATGCCGTCGACCCGTGCCAGGACGTCCTTAGTGTCACGAATGAAAGAAGGCAGTGTCTCCACAATTGGTTTAAGGTAAAAAACAATAAATTTACACACCATATCACATGGACCACCAATGCCTAACACTATAGGGCGACCTGGTGGGTCAAGGGCATCCTTGTGGATTTTTTGAAGTAGATAGAAAGTGGGGGTTTTAGGATTTTTTATCAAAAGGCCCTCGTAGATTTTTTTAGGGATGATATTAGATTCATACGCTCCGTGTAGGATGTCCTGGAGTTCCAACGAGAAGGAGGAAAGAGGACTACATGTCAGCCTGGTATACATATTGGGATCCCTTAATTGACGGAAAACTTCTCATTCATTTTATTGCAAGGCCAGATCACGATATTCCCCCCTTGTCAGCAGGTTTAAAGACAACATCAGGAAGAGATTGTAATTGTAACAAAGCCTGACGCTGTTTATAAGTCAAGTTTGTCAAATCTACGTCTAGTAGATAATTGTCTTAGGTCTTCTGTCACCAGTTACGAATTCAGGTGTTCCCATCATTCCCTATTCAGGATGATTCCATTAAAAATCGCTGGGAGGAGCTAACTAATACCTGCTCCACTGGTTTTATGAAATTATTAAAAGAAATGAATCAGAATACATTGGGAACACTTGAATCAGAGATTGATGCAGTGCAGGTCACACTACGACGTGAAATGTCTAGTGAAAATTTAAAAAAATTCAATGACTCTATAGATGCGGACCTACAAAAATGGGCCCTTGAAATTCAATCTACTAAATCTAAGAAGTTTAAACGAGATACTCAGGACAAATTACTTTCAAGAGTTTACAGGTGGCGTAATCCCACTGATAGATCACGTCCTAGATACAGGAATTCATCGTATTCAAGATCTAGATCAACCTCAGCACGCTCTAATCAATCTATGAACGAAGACCTTATCCCAAAAAAATCCCATACTAATGATCTAGGTGGTGTACCAGCTGGTGGGAAAAAGATGGTGACACGTCAGACAACTAAAACTAGAAATAATGGAGGGGAATCCGCCCAGCCCGCGTCACAGAGCGGATTACAGGTAGTGAATCTATCACACCATGTCCTGTCTGCCACACAATTAGAGGTTCTAAGTAGGGGTTTGACTTTTTCCCCAACTAATTCTTTTGATTTTTTTACAGTTTTGAAAGACCTTCATTTATTCTCTCGAAAGCTGCTATTAAAGAAATTACATAGCCGGGGTCAAGCGTCGGAGCCCTGGAGTGACAACGAGAGGGAGGCTTT
The DNA here is from genome assembly GCA_033576555.1 of Oophaga sylvatica. Taxonomy (NCBI): domain Eukaryota; kingdom Metazoa; phylum Chordata; class Amphibia; order Anura; family Dendrobatidae; genus Oophaga; species Oophaga sylvatica. Next base: position 289,382,339 of record JARQOD010000003.1, on the reverse strand, counting down.
ACGCAATCTTGAGGAATTACTTGAGGAACAGTCAGCCTCTACAACAAGTAGGTTCCCTACATCATTGTTACCCAGGTCAACGAAATTCCCCCCTTGTCACTATGTCCAGCTATTGATGTATTTACGAAACTGGTGACAGAAGACCTAAGACAATTATCTACTAGACATAGATTTGACAACTTGACTTATAAACAGCGTCAGGCTTTGTTACAATTACAATCTCTTCCTGATGTTGTCTTTAAACCTGCTGACAAAGGGGGGAATATCGTGATCTGGCCTTGCAATAAATATGAACGAGACGTTTTCCGTCAATTAAGGGATCCCAATACGTATACCAGGCTGACATGTAGTCCTCTTTCCTCCTTCTCGTTGGAACTCCAGGACATACTACACGGAGCGTATGAATCTAATATCATCCCTAAAAAAATCTACGAGGGCCTTTTGATAAAAAATCCTAAAACCCCCACTTTCTATCTACTTCAAAAAATCCACAAGGATGCCCTTGACCCACCAGGTCGCCCTATAGTGTCAGGCATTGGTGGTCCATGTGATATGGTGTGTAAATTTATTGATTTTTACCTTAAACCAATTGTGGAGACACTGCCTTCTTTCATTCGTGACACTAAGGACGTCCTGGCACGGGTCGACGGCATCCTTGTGGATGACTCTACTATTCTGGTGGCAGCCGACGTGGAGTCCTTATACACTTGCATTGATCATTCCCATGGCTTGGATGCCGTTCGTTTCTTCTTAGAATCCTCCAACCTGGACGGCCCTATGTGTGAGCTAATCCTCGAGCTGCTCCACTATGTCCTGACCCACAACTTTTTCGTCTTCAAGGATATTTTCTACTTGCAGAGGCGTGGTACAGCCATGGGCGCGGCCTGTGCGCCCGCTTACGCCAATCTCTTTCTGGGGTTCTGGGAGAGATCTTTGTTTGGTGATGCGGGCGCGCAGGCCGCCTCCCATGTGCTGTACTGGTTTAGATACATTGATGATATTCTGATGTTGTGGGACGGGACGGTGCAGCAGCTCGAGGATTTCATGGAGGAGCTGAATCAGAACTCTTTTAACATTCATCTGACCTATAAGTATAGCCGTACGAGGGTGGAATTCCTGGACGTCTCGTTGGAGGTGGACGCTAGCCGCCGCTTCAGGACGGACGTTTTTAGGAAGCCCACCTCTGTGAATGCATTAATTCACGCAAAGTCAGCTCATCACCCTGCCACCATTAGGGCCGTCCCGGTTGGACAGTTTCTTCGTATGAAACGCATCTGCTCTACCAATGATGCTTTTGAGGCACAAGCCAAGGACCTTATAAAGCGCTTCAGGGCGCGTGGGTACAGCAATATGTGTATTAAAAAAGGATATGATCGTGCAAGGAGGACTCCACGTGGCTGCCTCCTTAATACCGTTCGTGTGGACAGTCAGGGGTGTGAAGAGGGACCAATAAGATTTATCACCACTTTCAACCATGAATGGTCTGGTATTAGACAGATCCTAGTTAAACATTGGGATGTTTTAAAAACCGAGCCCGCTCCGCTGCGCTCGCTGGGCAATTACCCATCCATGACATCCAGACGGTCAAAAAATCTACGCAATATGCTTGTTCGGAGTCACTACCTTCCACCTTCCAAAAATGTCTTTGGTACTCGTGGTCCTACTGCGGGCTTTGTTCTGTGTGGCCATTGCCTCGCTTGCGCCAATGCCCTGCGTTCCACGAATTTCTCTTCCTCTGGTGGTGATAAAACTTTTGATATTCGCCAGCATATATCCTGCGGGAGTTCAAATGTAATATACTATGCTACGTGCGGCTGTCCGAGGATATATGTTGGCCTCACCACCAGGGAATTGAGAATACGTATTAGGGAACACGTAAGGGACATTGGCGCAGCGAGGACCTTTTCTGATCCTTCGGACCTAAAGACGATTCCTCGTCACTATAAATACCATCACAACTGTGACGCATCCTCTTTCAAAGTTCGTGGAATCGATATTCTACACCTTGGTGTCAGAGGAGGGGACTATAAAAAAATCCTGGCCCAAATGGAGGCCCGTTGGATCATTCAGTTGGACACAATGGTGCCCAATGGCCTTAATGAATCTTTAAGCTTTGCCTCTTTTTTATAAATTGCTTTTCCTTCTGAGTATCCCCTATTTTGGTTCCTTTTGATGTCTTCTTGATTTTAATATTTGTTTTTAATATATACCTTTTACAGTTGTGTTTTTGTCTACACCTAACTCGTCATCTGGCTTTCTACCTCCGTCCCGTTCATTCCTGAATCATTAAAGAAATAAAGAAGAGAGAACAAAGCTGTAATATATGTGATTCTCTAATGTATTAATTCTTGTGTACTCACTATTTGTTGCACTTTGACAACTCTGATCGATATATGATGCAAAAAATCTTGCTTTGTATTTCTGCATATATGATTGTAAACCAGTTTTTTCATGATGTATGTAGTGCTTACTGCCATAAATGGAGTCCCGGGAGTGCGCATGCCCCGCTGTGATCTGGGCGATTGCCGCTGTGATGGGGCGTCTTTTTGTGTCCGGAGTGCGCACGGGCCCTTTGACCGGTGCACACCCTTGGAGACATGACGCCGCCGTCGCTGTGGGTTTGCCCAGCTCCAGCGACGCATGCGCCGACACACAGTTCTCCATTGGCTAAATCTGATCATGTGATCAGGGAAGGGGAGGTATAAGAAGGTCCTTTGTGCATTATATCACTATCCCCTTGAAAAAGTGGCATGCTAGCCACGAAACGTGCGTTGGGGTGACATGGCTTCTTGCTGAATTAGGCAGCGCTGCACAGTCTATTGCTGACCTGAATATATACCAATGTTTGTGATTTTTTTTTTTTTGAAGCATGTTCAGGCACTTTGTGGTTAACATGTAGGTAGCTACAGCACCGCATTTCTTTTTCCCACTACGGGAGGTGCTCCATATGACTCCCTGTTTGGGGCTACCATTTGTTTATTCCACTGCCACTGTTATTAATGTCACTTGATATTAACAGGAACGCATTCCCCCTGCATATGCATCCGTCCTATGCATGTGTTTCTTATATCTTTTTCATATGATCTTGTGTTACTTTTTATACGATTTATATAAATAAATATTTACTATTTTTTGCTAAAAAATCCTTTTTCACCAGTGACTCCTATTTTCTCCTTTATGTCTAGATGGGAATAGCAGCATACCTGTGGATAGAGAGGACAACTTGGTTAATGTACAGATGATGATGATGATACAGCAGTAATGAATGGCTAAATGCATCATGGAATTCTAGTCTAAGGCCGGAGTCACACACAACCACAAAAAATCGGTCCGTTTTAGACAGTCGACAATCGGATCAAAATAAAAACATCACACATCCTTCTGGCATCCGATTTTCCTTCAAAGATGCGATTTAATCGCATGTGTGTGTACCTTGTAACATCCGATTTTCATCCGACTTGCGAGATTTTCTCGCAGGCTTACAAAACTGACATATAATGGATCTAAAAGAATAGTATTTCAATCACAAAAAAAAGAATAGATATATACACATAGAACACATATATATATATATACATGTCATTGTGACATGTATATATACATATATTTATAGTTCCTAGACTTCTACATACTGTTATAGCCGCTAATTCAATTGCCGGGTTTTGTGAAATCACAGAAGCCGACATGAAATGATACATTGTTTCCACACATTTAACCATGTAATTTCCTGTATTTTGATATTTGTTTAGAACTTACAATTACATGAGTGTATTTGTGCAAAATTTCAGACATGTAGGGGTTAATTAAAGGTGTAATTTCGTTGAAAAAAATGCGTGGGCTCCCGCTGTATTTTCTCCACCAGACAGACAAAGCAAGCGAGTGGGGGCAGATAATAACAGCCTAGGGAGGGTACATTTTTTGTGCCCCCCTGGCTACTAACATCTGCCCCCAGACACCCCAGAAAGGGCAAATCTATAATTAGATTCGCCCTTTCTGGCACTTTGCCCGTCTATTCCCATTGCCCTGTAGCGGTGGCGAATGGGTTAATTATCTCACCTTACTGTCACCTTGCTATTGAAAGGTGACCTTAAGGTAGGTTAATAATTGAGAGCTGTCAATTAGACAACTATCAATTATTAATCCTATTGAAGTAAATAAAAAAACACACACTTTAAGAATAAATAATTTTAATGAAATAAAAACACATTTTTTTGACCATATTTTATTTTACACTTAATCCGTGCGAAGCCATTGATCTCCTAAAATAAAGAAAAAAAATAAAACAACATTATTCTTACCTATTCCGCCGATCTGTCACGTCCCACGATGTAATCCTTCACAAAGAGTTAACTAGCTTTGAGCCAAGCAGTGCAAGTAATCCTGCATGCTCAGCTCAAAGCTCATGAATGAATAAGTTCCTCTCCTGGCGACAGGAGAGGATGTGTTTCATGAATGAAGCTTAATTGATTGTGTCCACTTTCCCTTTAGGTCAGGTCACTACAGTTAAATTGGCAATAAATCAATTAAGCTCCATTCATGAATCTATTCCTCTACTTTCGCTGGGAGAGGAAGTTATTCATTCAGGGGAATACAGGTCTGAGACAGCATTATTAGCTCTCTGCGACCTGTAACCTGTTAACCCTTTCTGATGGATTACACCGTGGGACCTGACTGTACATCGGATTGGTAAGTATAATTTTGCTTTTTTATTTTATTTTTATTACAGGAAATGGTTTTAGCAGGAAAATAAAATATGGTCAAAAACTGTGTGATTATTTCATTAAACTTATTTTTTATTAAACTGTGTGTGTTTGATTTTTCTTTCATACAATAGGATTAATAATTGATAGTTGTCTAATTGACAGCTCTCAATTATTAACCTACCTTAAGGTCACCTTTCAATAGTAAGGTGACAGTAAGGTGAGATAATTAACCCATTCGCCACCGCTACAGGGCAATGGGAATAGATGGGCAAAGTGCCAGAAAGGGCGAATCTAATTATAGATTTGCCCTTTCTGGGGTGTCTGGGGGCAGATGTTAGTAGCCAGGGGGGCACAAAAAATTTACCCTCCCTAGGCTGTTATTATCTGCCCCCACTCGCTTGCTTTGTCTGTCTGGTGGAGAAAATACAGCGGGAGCCCACGCATTTATTTTCAACGAAATTACACCTTTAATTAACCCCTACATGTCTGAAATTTTGCACAAATACACTCATGTAATTGTAAGTTCTAAACAAATATCAAAATACAGGAAATTACATGGTTAAATGTGTGGAAACAATGTATCATTTCATGTCGGCTTCTGTGATTTCACAAAACCCGGCAATTGAATTAGCGGCTATTACAGTATGTAGAAGAGTAAGAACTATAAATATATATATATGTCACAATTACATAATATATATATATATATATATGTGGATTCTATGTGTGGATATGTATTGATTCGATTCTTTATTAAAGCTGTCAGTGTGCTTTTACAGTATAGCCGGGGATGAATTGCCGGCTTTTCTAAAGGACACCGATGCGATTTAATCGCAAGTCGCACATGCGGTCCGTTTGTAATCCGATTTTTCATCACTCCCATAGACTTGCATTGGCGATTGTCGACCGACAATCGGTGACAATCGCAGCATGCTGCGATTGCAGACGGACGTTTAAAACGGACCACAAAAAATCCGATACTGGGAGCTGCTCCATAGATTAACATAGGTCCGACTGCAATGCGATATTTCATCGCATTGCAGTCGTCCGATTTTGTCGCCAGTGTGACGCCGGCCTTATTCAGAGAATAGCAATTAGAAATCTGTAATTTGAAAGATGGAAGTTGAAAGATGGAGGTCAGACTCATGGCTGAGACTAAATGTGCACTTGAGAGGAAGCAGCTGTGAGGGGGGTTGTGGGCGTGATTACCTAATGAGTAATGAGTAGTAGCGAGCGCGTTCGCTTATCACTACTAAAGATATCTCCGTACCTGGAATCTGGTGTGTACTCGTTGTCTGAGATGTTCCTGGTGCACTGCCGCATCTTCTCGCTTTCCTTCTGGGTATCACCTTTTTTTTTGCTTAAAAAAAGTGCTCGTTATTTGTGAAAAAATCTTTTGTTTTCTGACCTTGAGTAGGTTGAGTCGGAAGGAGCTTTCCGGTATCTGAAAGAACCTTGTGAGATGAAAGAATCCTGTCATTTATATACTCGGTGGTTTTTATAATCTTCAGCGTCACGGTGAACTTGATGCGTTTCTTTTGTTCAGAATCCTGTCGATGTTGGGCAAGATTAGTGGTAATCTTTCATTTGATACACTGAAAGTTTTTATTTGTCATATACAAGGTGAGTTGGGTGTAGATTTTATCTTCTCTTGAACTTTAATTATGCACTTCTGGAGATTTTTAAGTGAGAGTCATAAGATCCAAACAGCATTTATTTAGAATATGCTAAATTTTTTTTACAAAAATCATAATTTTCCTTAAATATTGCAGGTTGTAGGTCGGGGTCACGCTTGCGAGAAACTCGCACGAGTCTCATTAGTGTGCGGCTGCATGTATTTCTATGTAGCTGAACGCTCCGGTCTGCACACAAAGGTCCAGAGTGCCTGTGGCAGTGCCGGGTATTGAAGTGCGAGACTCGTTCAAGTTTCTCGCAAGTGTGACCTCAGCCGTAGAGAGACCCTCAAGCTTCAGGAAATTCTCTGAGATCTCAAATACTTTTTTTTAAATGGAGCCTAAGTTTTTTTTGGTACCAGAATGGCACCGGCGCCTGTGCAATAGCATCTATCGGGAAGTGACAGATGCTACTGCGCAGGCGCGGCCACTGGCGCCATTTTGATTAAGATAATTTTCACATTCATCAGGCACCTGCCTGATGAATGTGAATTTTTTTTCACACCATATTATATTTGGTATCTAAAATAGGGGTCAGGTCACTGAGGGATCAGTGACCTGTTATAAGCTATAATGATGAATATCTAAGCAGAGCACCACATAAAGACCCCCCACATGCCCACCCTGAAGCACGACAATCTCATTAACAGAAAACTGCAAATAAAGATTAAACAACCACAAGATAGATATAATCAACCAAGGTATCATTTTAATCAGTATAACAGTATAACAGTGCCAACCTAATGTTGTTTAGTGTGGCATACCCTTAACAGTGTCCAACCTAACAACATAACAGTGTCTATAGTTTGCTGAGCACAATCTTTTTCGCCCACAGAGCACATTTATTTTATTTATTTATTTTACTCATTTATGTAGCACCATTAATTCCACAGCGCTTTACAGACATTACATAATAGCATATGGATGAGTAATTGAATACAGAAAATTGTTTAAATGCATTTGGAGTCTTATGTAACACAGAAATGTACCACAAAGCACCTAATACTGAATGGATATCAACATAGTAAATTTTTTCACCCAAAAAATAAAAATGTGGTTAATTCTGCAGCTATAAATTTAGCAATGGACTGCTAAGCCCTAATCCCTGCCCAGATAATGCATTCAGCCACTCTCCCTGCTCCTGCAACTCTCTCTCACTCCCTAGGCTAAATGCAGATTGTACTGTATCTGATACAAACAGTACAGCACAAAATTGGCCCTTACAAGGACTGTTAGTAAGATGGTTCACCTTCAGCACCAGCATTAACACTGCAGGACTCTGATTCGCTAAACTGTGCACACATACGCCTGTATAAGCAATCTCTCCCTCTAATAGCAACTGTCACAGAGCTGTGCAATGGCATCAGTGTGCCATACCTGGTGGAGCCTGTCCTTTTATAACCCCTGATGATGTCACATGGCCAGCCAATAACAGTAATGCCACTATCAAGATGGCTACGGCATTACAGTAACTCATATGCAATCCCTTCATGCTTATTGGCTGTGAAACAGGTGCCAAATATGTGGGGCAAAGATTTGAGGTCGGACACTGACTAATGCTCGCTGAGTGCAGTGGACATCCGAGCACCCAGAACCTCGAGTAATATCCGAGTATCACTGAACACGTTCACCCATCCCTTGTGTTAACACTTTATACTCTGCTTATACAGTATCTTAGACCAGGGGCAAATGTTCAGAATATATTAACCCCTTAATGTCCAATGACGTGCACAGTCCGTCATGGCCGGGTGTCAGTTCCGGCACCAGGACGGACTGTGCACGTCATGCCTTTGATCACGCAGTGGTAGATCAGTGCCGACAGCTGTCACAGACAGCTGACAGGCACGGCAAGCGGTGCGGGGACCTTTGCCGTCGGTCCCCGCACCTACAGCGCTGTGCTTGGTCAGTCAATCTGACTGACCAAACACAGCGCGATCAGTGCAGGAGCCGGCGCTGCAGTGGCCAGGCTTCCTGCACTGACAGCCAGGAGTGGAGCCCCCACCGCCCCTGGCTGTTAACCCCCTGACTGCTGCGATCGAGCGCGATCACAGCGCTCAGGGGGGAGGCAGAGGGTCGGGAGCTCCCTGTGCCTCAGATCGGCGCCCTGCAATATATTTGCAGGGCCCGATCTCTGCCTTGATGACCCGGGGGTTGTCATGACAACCTCCGGGTCATCTAGTTACGGAAAGCTGCTGTGATCATGCTCACAGCACTTTCCCCATAGGTACAATGCATTGCAATGCTGGAGCATTGCAATGCATTGTAACTGCAATAAAAAGTAAAAAAAAGTGAAAGTCCCATAAAGGGACAAGTTAAAAAAAAATCATTTTTTTAAAAAAATTGTAAAAAAAATATTAAAAAATAATTTAAAAAAAATCCCCTAAAAAATACACATTTTTATGTAATAAAAAAAATAAAAAACAAAAACCAATACACATGTTTGGTATCACCACGTCCGTAAAAATCCCATCTATAAAAGCGTAACCATAGTTAACCCCTTCAGTGAAAGCTGTAAAAAAAAACACTAAAAAGTAGTAAATTATACTTTTTCCAAGCGGTATCATCATACTGCTTGGAAAAAGTGCAATAACACGCGATCAAAAAGTCAAATATAAATAATCATGGTACCGCTGGAAACGTCATCTTGTCCCGCAAAAAACAAGCTGCTATACAGCATCATCAGCGAAAAAATAAAAAAGTTATAGCTCGCGGAATAAACTGATGCAAAAATAATTATTTTTTCTATAAAATTTTTTATTGTGTAAAAAACGCCAAAACATAAAAAAATATATAAATGAGGTATCGCTGTAATCGCAGTGACCCAAAGAATAAAGCTGCTTTATCAATTTTACCACACACGGAACGGAGGAAAAAAAAAAAAAAAACATTTCCTGAATTGCTGGTTTTTGTTCATTCTGCTTCCACAAAAATCGGAATAGGAAGTGATCAAAAAACGTTATGTGCCCGAATATGGTACCAATAAAAACGTCAGCTCGTCCTGCAAAAAATAAGCCCACAGATAACTCTGTCGGCCGAAATATGGAAAAATTATAGCTCTCAAAATATGGCGATGCAAAAATTTCTTACAAAAATTTTTTCAAAAAAAAAGCATCTTTTAGTGTGTGACAGAAGCTAAACATGAAAAAAGGATGTAAATCTGGTATCGCTGTAATCGCACCGATCCGAGGAATAAAGTCGCCTAATCACTAATACCGCACGAGGAACGGCGCATAAAAGAAAACCAATTCTTCACCTTTTGTGGATTTGTACATTGTGCCTCCCAGAGATCGCAGTAAGGCGATCACAGTGGTTCCCCCCCACATATGGGGTATCAGCGTACTCAGGACAAAATGCACAATAGCTTTTGGGGTCCTATTTCTCCTGTTACCCTTAGAAAAATAAAAATTTGGGGGCAAAAAGGTCATTTTTGTGGAAAAAAATATGATTTTTTAATTTTACGGCTCTACGTTATAACCTTCTGTGAAGCCCTTGGGGGTTAAAAGCTCTCACAACACATTTAGATAGTTCCTTGGGGGGTCAAGTTTCCAAAATGGGGTCACTTGTGGGGGGTTTCCACTGTTTAGGCACACAGGGACTCTCCAAATGCGACATGGCGTCCAATCTCAATTCCAGCCAAAAAAAGTCAAATGGCGCTGCTTCCCTTCCGAGCTCTGCCATGCACCCAAATAGTGGTTTACCCCCACACATGGGGTATCGGTGTACTCTGGAGAAATTGTACAACAAATATTGTGGTTCATTTTCTCCTGATACCCTTGACAAAATTTAAAAAATTGTGTCGAAAGAAAAATTTTGGGAAAAAAAGTTAAATGTTCATTTTTTCCTTCCACATTGCTTCAATTCTTGTGAAGTACCTAAAGGGTTAATAAACTTCTTGAATGTGGCTTTGAACACGTTGAGGGGTGCAGTTTTTAGAATGGTGTCACTTTTGGGTATTTTCTGTCATATTGACCCCTCAAATTCACTTCAAATGTGAGGTGGCCCCTAAAAAAAATGGTTTTGTAAATTTTGTTGGAAAAATTAGAAATTGCTGGTCAAATTTAACACTTATAACTTCCTAACAAAAAAAAATTTTGGTTCCAAAATTGTGCTGATGTAAAGTAGACATGTGGTAAATGTTATTTATTAACTAATTTTTGTGACATATCTCTCTGATTTAATGGCATAAAAATTAAAAGTTTGAAAATTGCAAAATTTTCAAAATTTTTGCCATATTTCCGTTTTTTTCATAAACGCAAGTTATATTGAAGAAATTTTACCACTATCATGAAAGTACAATATGTCAGAATCGCCAAGATCCGTTGAAGCGCTCCAGAGTTATAACCTCATAAAGAGACAGTGGTCAGAATTGTAAAAATTGGCCTGGTCTTTAACCTACAAAATGGCTTGGTCGTTAAGGGGTTAATGAAAACATACCAATACTTTGCAATGCCCATGTGGTACTTCATTGAATTTGTTGCATAGTTGTTGCACCATACATATAAAAACATGTAGCATAGTGTGAAACACTGAATTATAGAAACAAACAGATATTAACAATAATTAAATAATAAGCACAGTCCTGGATAGTTAAACAGGTAGCTAAGTGAGTTCATGTAGCTATAGTTTATTATATTTGACAGTGGCTGGTGAACCCATTTTCCATGCTCTTACACATTTATTTTATAAAACAGAAAAAAACAGAACTTCCATGTAACAGCCTTTGTTTTTATTCCTTTTATTTTGCCTATAGGTACAGAGCTATTCTCCAACATCATGTACCAGAAGAAGAAAATCCAAGGATATTTTGTTCTGTTCTCATAAATAAAATTAACATATACAACCCTATCCCAGCATAAATTATTACTTTAACCACATTTTTCTTGCACATTTTTAACAGATATATGTCATTAGCATTTTAACCTCATTCCCAATAACCTTCTCTGGAGGATGAATATTATTTGTATCAAATGCATTGGTCATGTCCCAACCATTAATAAAGCCAACATTAAGGTCCTTCAAGACAATTTCCATGATAAAGTAATGTAACGAACCATGAAAATCACTGAAACGTTCCAAGTCTTTCATGTCACTTGTATTCTCAGTCTTAATTATAACATTAGTTTCTGGGCTTCGCTGGAACAGACGCTCTATAGCGCGGCGTATATTATACAGTCTCTTAATGAAGTAATAAATAGGGTAGGCTCTGAAATGTTTTCCAATATTCAGTATGATCACAGTTCGCTTATCACCTCTTATTAAATCGATTTCACGAGCAATGGTACGTTCCTCTTTCCATGATCCATATGAGGAGGAAACAAAAGGCAACGTGTGTCTTTTCCAGGAAACTTTCACATTCCGCTGAAGGTCCAAGATTAAAAGTTGACGCGACCAATTATCTTCATAAAGATTGAAATTTTGGAGAGCTGTATATAGATAGATAAATGTCACTTTATTTATTTTTAAATTAGGCCTATTCGAAAGTCAATACTATACATATAATAGATTACAGTTTCTGATTTGCTTTACTTACTGTATTTGAGTGTATATTTATAAACAGTATCTAATATCTCCACATTAAATATGACTTGTAAATAGTGTTGAGCATTCTGATACTGCAAATATCGGGTATCGGCCGATATTCGCGGTATCGGAATTACGATACTGAGTTCCGATACTTTTTGCATATCGAATACCGGAATCGGAAGTTCCCATGAGCCAGTTTGATTTGATTCAGCCATTGAGGAATCCTAAGAAGTGTGGGCACATCCTGTTAGGCATGTAGGCATGTTAACTAATGGCATGGCTGTGATTGGTCATGATGCACTATAAAAGCCGCCGCCGCTATTTTGGGTTCACTCTGATGTGAATTTAGTTAGGGACAGAACGCTGCTCTTCTGACTCTGAGGGACAGTTAGAGATAGCGATTTGCTATATTGTGCTTTACCCAGGCTACTTTAGCAACCGCTGTGTAAAGCTTTCTTTTGCCTTGCAGTGCTGTTCATAGCTGTCTGCAAGGTCTGTGTGTGTGAGTGCAGCTCACGCTGTAGTGTGTTCTGCAGCCATCTCTGGTTGTAGTCTGCTCAGCGTGCGTCACTGCCTCATACATTTTTTTTTGTTTTATTGCTACGTGCTCATTTTTACTGATCTCTCCTATTAGTGTGCTTCCATCCGTATCCATCTACATTTGTTGCAAACACTATATAGCAGTAGATAGCAGAGCCTTTCTGCAGCCTTTCATTGGTAGTGCAAAGTTCTCTGCACTGTTCACGGCTGTCTGTGAGGTCTCTGTGTGTGAGTGCAGCTCACGCTGTAGTGTGTTCTGCATCCACCTCTGTTTGTAGTCCGCTCAGCGTGCGTCACTGCCTCATACATTGTCCTTTTTTTCTGTAGTGCTGCTTATTTTTCCAGAATTTCTCCTATTAGTGTGCTTCCATCCGTATCCAGCTAGATTGGTTGCAAACACTATATTCCTAGAGGAGCCTTTCTGCTGGCTTGTGTCCTACAGCCCCAGCCAGAATATTATTAGCCTATTTTTTGTAGCCTCATCTATTGCATTGTAGGTTACCTTCCTGCATTGTAATAGCTACAAAAAGTTTGTGATACTATCTATCGCTTTTACATCTTTTGTCACAAGTCAAACAACCTTTTTTTTGTTTGTGAAAAAAATAAAATAAAATAAAGTTCACCAAACACTCCACTTTACAGTTGTGTAGGCCACATTAGCTCATATTAAAGTGTAGTCCACACTTCATAAAATTAGTGTTTCTTATACCTATTAGCAGCTGTTCAGGAATTAGCACACTAAGCCCTTAGTACTTTTCTGCGTATCTTTATCAGTCTACCAAGATGAAGAAGGCAGAGACTAAGGCACGTGGTCATGGGCGTGGAGTTTCAGCAGGGAGAGGACGTGGGGATTCTGTGCCTGCTGTGGGCACCAGTCACTCAGCATCCCCCATTTTTACCAGAGAACGGTCCTTTATGCTCAGCTTTGCTGGAGCTCGCGGTACCCCACTGCTGCGGACCGACCAAATTGAAGCTGTTGTCGGATGGATAGCAGATAACGCATCGACTTCAATTACTTCCACATCCTCTCAGGCCCAGAGCACTGAAGAGCCCAGAGCCCAGGCAGTCAGAGAGCTCTGGACAGGAGCCATCTCAACTTCTGTTCCCTGAATCTCTTGGCTTGGAAATAGGGGGCCAGCCAAGCAGCATTCTAGAATGTGAAGAAGAGGGAGTATGCAGTGATGCGCAACTGCTTTGTCTCTCTGAATCTGAAGAGGCGGGTGGGCCAGTGCCTATAGTCAGCACACCTCAGTACGCATCTGATGATGAGACTCAGGTGCCACTTTCTGGTGCGTACTGTGCTGGCGAGACTACCCAGGAGAAGCAGGTGTTTGAAGAGGGTAGTGGAGATGATGAGGTCCTTGACCCATCATGGCGTGAGGAACAGGAAGGTGGTGGGAGCAGCTCTGAGGAAGAGATTCCCCGAACAGCCAAAGCAGGAGGGAGAGGGAGGGGGCAGACTTGGTTGCCTGTAGCCTCCACTTCGCCACCCATTAGGAGCATTCCTCTTCCAAAACCCAAAACGGGCGCTCCAAGGACTTGCAGTGCGTGGTCTTTTTTTGACACAGTTGCAGATAACGTTTGCTTTGTCAAATGCAAGCTGTGTAATCAGAAAGTCAAAAGAGGTAAAAGTGTCAGCAACCTCAATACCACAAATATGTGGAAACATGTGCGGACCAAGCACATGGTGGAGTTACAAAGACACACTGAAGACGTAGGCCAACCTACAGCACCACCTACCACCTCTTCAGCTCGTGTTGTAGCCTCTTCCTCCAGCTCACACACAGCTGGTTCGGCTTCCTCACAGGATCGCCCTGGAAGAACCTCTGGCACTGGTGTACAGAGACCCAGTGTAATTCCACCCACAGCACCACATTTCCTGTCATCCTCACACTCCCAGGCCACTCTACAGCCATCGGTAGCACAGGCATGGGAGAAAAGGCGGCCATACTCGGCAAACCATCTCCAAGCACAGGCTCTGAATGCTGGCATTGCAAAACTACTGTCCCTTGAAATGCTCTCATTCAGGCTGGTGGAGACTGACACCTTCCGTAACTTCATGGCATTGGCAGTCCCACAATACAACGTGTCCAGCCGCTTTTATTTCAGCAAGCAAGCAAGCCGTCACTGCCCACTGTAGCGCCGGCGTCCCTGCCCTCTGCCAGGCAGGGACGCTGTTCCCCTGCGACAGCGTCCTCTGCCAGGCAGGGACGTCGCCCCCCTTACCCGCGCTCAGCGTCCTCCTTCCGCCCTGCTGGGGCCGCGCGCTCCTTCCCTGCTACTGGACTTAGGGCGCGCGCCCGCGCGCTCCCCCGCTCTTAAAGGGGCCGCGCGCATCTTTCAAAAAGGTCCCCGGCCAATGCCGGAGGACTCCACCCTATATAAAGTACTTCCTCCTTAATGGAGGTGCCCGAGCAATGTTGTTATTGCACTGTTCACTACTCTGCTTTAGCCCTCAGGGTCCGTTACCAGTTACCTGCCTGTTTCCTGCCAGTTTGCTGTCTGCTACCTGTCCGCAAGCCTGCCTGGAGGTTCGGCCGTCACATGCGGTGACCATCGGCTATTCCAGAGAATCTCGCCTGCTCACTTGGGGGCGCTCATCTGCCATCTGCCTGCAAACCTACCTGGAGGTTCGGCCGTCACATGCGGTGACCATCGGCAATTCCAGAGACTCTCGCCTGCTCACTTGGGGGCGCTCATCTGCCATCTGCCTGCAAGCCTACCTGGAGGTTCGGCCATCACATGCGGTGTCCATCGGCTATTCCAGAGACTCTCGCCTGCTCACTTGGGGGCGCTCATCTGTCATCTGCCTACTAGCCTACCGGGAGGCTCCACCATCTCAGGTCGTATATACCTGTCCATTCAGAGACTGCCCCGGTCACTTGCCGTGACTACTCGCCTGTCCATTCAGAGACTGCCCCGGTCACTTGCCGTGACTACCCGCCTGTCTATCCAGAGACTGCCCCGGTCACTTGCCGTGACTACCTGCCTGTTTATCCAGAGACTGCCCGGTCACTTGCCGTGTCTACCTGCCTGTCTATCCAGAGACTGCCCCGGTCACTTGCCGTGACTACCCGCCTGTCTATCCAGAGACTGCCCCGGTCACTTGCCGTGACCTCCCTCCTGTCTGTCCAGAGACTGCCCCCGTCACTTGCAGTGATTTCCTGTCCGTCTCCCCGGGCGCCACCCGCTCCTTTACAAGGAAAGCCTCCTTGTATAATAAAGCTCAGAGGTTCCGCCTCCCAGACCCGTTACACCCTGCAAAAGCATGTGGAGGGAAAAATTAAACATGCGCTGCTAAACGCAGTCAGTAGCAAGGTCCACCTGGCCACTGATGCGTGGACCAGTAACCATGGACAGGGACGATACCTTTCCCTCACTGCCCATTGGGTAAATGTTGTGGAGCTGGGTACAGATCTTGAGAGTGGCGCTGTACGTGACCTGCCAACTCCAAGGATTGCAGGAATCCAGTCTGTACACATTGACTCCTCCTCATACTCCAGTTCCTCTGAATCAGCGCTGCAGGAGCCGTCACGGTCTACCTCCACATGGACCCGTGAACGCTTACCTGTTACCACTGATATGAGCACAGCCGTGGCCAAACGTCAACAGGCCGTATTGAAATTAATTTCTATGGGGAATCGAAGCCACACAGCGCAGGAGCTCTGGAATGCCATCAAGCAGGAGAACGTGTGGTTTGTGCCAGCGAATCTCCAGCCAGGCATGGTTGTGTGTAACAATGGCCGAAATCTCGTGGCACAGCTCTGGGCCTAGGCAACCTCACTCACATCCCATGTCTGGCACATATGCTCAACTTGGTCGTGCAGGCTTTTTTGAGGGACTATCCAGATCTTGATGCACTGCTGCACAAGGTCCGCATAGAGTGCACTCACTTGCGGCATTCCAGCATGGCAAAATCACGCATTGCAGCTGTGCAGCGCCGATTCCGCCTTCCGGAATCATATGTGACCTACCCACCAGGTGGAATTCAACGTTACATATGTTGGAGCGGTTGTATGAGCAGCAGGCAGCAGTAATGGAGTACCAGCTGCATGAGGCGCAAACAAGTTGCACTACGCGCCGTTCACACTTAACCACCATAGTGGGCCTCTATGAAGGACATCTGCCACGTTTTACGTGCCTTCGATGATTCCACGCGGATGGCGAGTGCCGATGATGCACTAGTCAGCATGACTGTCCCCCTTATCTGCCTGCTTGAAAAAACACTGCAAGCACTAAGGGAGGAGGTTGTGGAAGAGGTGGAGGATGATGAGTCACAAATGCCATCTGCTTCTGGACAGTCTGCGCAACGTGGTTCCTCACAAAGGCCTAGGCAGGGGACACTTTGTGAAGAGGATGAAGAGGAGTTAATGGAGGAGGAAGACATCTGTCCAGAGGAGGGAGGTACACAATCAGCGTCGGACTGGAACACCTTGGGCCCACCAGAGAAAATCATTCTTGGGGCCCACTATGTAGCTACATAGAAATAAATACAAGACCACCAATTGTGCAGTAAAACACACTAATATCAGGGTATAATATAAGGTAGTACATGTCTTAATTATGTAGCAGGAATTGGGGTAGCCTCCCTCATAGATTATAAAGCAGCCCACTCATAGGGGATAATGCTGCCCCCCTCATGGAGGATAATGCTGCCCCCCTCATAGGGTATAATGCTATATATATAGATAGATAGATAGATAGATAGATAGATAGATAGATAGATAGATAGATAGATAGATAGTAGATAGATATAATAGATAGATACCATATATACTCGAGTATAAGCCGACCCCCCTAATTTTCCCACAAAAAACTGGGAAAGCTTGAGTATAAACCCAGGGTGGAAAATGAGATTATGCCCCATATGCTGCCCCATGTATTATGCCCCACAAGATGCTCCATAGATTGTGCCCCATATGCTGCCCATGTATTATGCCCCCATAGATTCTCCATAGATTATGCCCCCATAGATGCTCCATAGATTATGCCCCCATAGATGCTCCATAGATTATGTCCCCATAGATTATGCCCCCATAGATGCTCCATAGGTTATGCCCCATAGATGCTCCTTAGATTATGCCTCCATAGAAGCTCCATAGATTGTGCCCCCATAGATGCTCCATAGATTATGCCCCCATAGATGCTCCATAGATTATGCCCCCATAGATGCTCCATAATATGCCCATAATCTATGATTCCCCCATAGATTATGCCCTATCCCATAGATTATGCCCCCATAGATTCCTTAGATTATGCCTCCATAGAAGCTCCATAGATTATGCCCCCATAGATGCTCCTTAGATTATGCCCCCATAGAAGCTCCATAGATTGTGCCCCCATAGATGCTCCTTAGATTATGCCCCCATAGAAGCTCCATAGATTGTGCCCCCATAGATTGCTCCTTAGATTATGCCCCCATAGAAGCTCCTATATGCCCATATTTGCCCCCATAGATGCTCCTTAGATTATGCCCCCATAGAAGCTCCATAGATTGTGCCCCCATAGATTATGCCCCTATAGATGCTCCATGATTATGCCCCCATAAATGCTCCTTAGATTATGCCCCCATAGATGCTCCTTAGATTATGCCCCCATAGAAGCTCCATAGATTGTGCCCCCATAGATTATGCCCCTATAGATGCTCCATAGATTATGCCCCTATAGATGCTCCATAGATTATGCCCCCATAAATGCTCCTTAGATTATGCCCCCATAGATTATGCCCCATAGATGCTCCATAGATTATGCCCCCATAGATTATGCCCCATAGATTGTGCCCCCAGAGATTGTGCCCCCATAGATTGTGCCCCCATAGATTGTGTCCCCATAGATGCTCCTTAGATTATGCCCCCATAGATGCTCCTTAGATTATGCCCCCATAGAAGCTCCATAGATTGTGCCCCCATAAATGCTCCTTAGATTATGCCCCCATAGAAGCTCCATAGATTATGCCCCCATAGATGCTCCATAGATTATGCCCCCATAGATGCTCCATAGATTATGCCCCCATAAGTGCTCCTTAGATTATGCCCCCATAGAAGCTACATAGATTGTGCCCCATAAATGCTCCTTAGATTATTCCCCCATAGATGCTCCATAGATTATGCCCCATAAATGCTCGACAGATTATGCCCCCATAAATGCTCGACAGATTATGCCCCCATAAATGCTCCACAGATTATACCCCAAAGATTATGCCCCCATAAATGCTCCACAGATTATGCCCCCATAGATTATGCCCCCATAAATGCTCCACAGATTATGCCCCCATAGATTATGACCCATAAATGCTCCACAGATTATGCCCCCATAGATTATGCCCCCATAAATGCTCCACAGAGTATGCCCCATAAATGCTCCATAGATTATGCCCCCATAGATGCTCCACAGATTATGCCCCCATAGATTATGCCCCATAAATGCTCCCCAGATTATGCCCCCATAAATGCTCCCTAGATTATGCCCCATAGATTATGCCCCATAAATTCTCCACAGATTATGCCCCCATAGATTATGCCCCATAAATGCTCCACAGATTATGCCCCATAGATGCTGCAAAAAAAAAAAAAAGACATACTCACCTCTCGTCGCTGGGGGCCAGGTGCCGGTGTCCTGAGCAGGCGGGGACACCGGCGCGCTATGGGGACAGGTGCCGGTGTCACCGTTGGCTCAGGGCCCCGGCACCTGCGAAATTTACCTGTCACCGGGTCCACTGCTGAGCGCCGCTGTCTTCGGTCCTCCGGCAGTGAATGCTCAGGCAGAGGGCGCGGCGCTCACTAATGATGTCATCGCACCTTCTGCCTGAACATCGCAGCAAGAGAGGACCCGAGGACAGCGGCGCTCAGCGGTTGGAGCGGGTGACAGGTAAGTAATGATATTCACTGCTTCCCACGCCCATTGGGCGTGGGTAGCAGTGAATATTCATTTCTCTTTAGCAGCCGGGACAGGGGCTCCTGCTTCCTGTCACCCGCTGCTGCTCCGCTGGCACGGGGCCCCCATGGCAGCTGCGTGGTGTGCCGCTATATGCCAGCAGGTGCCAGGGCCCCCAGATGCCAGGGCCCACCGGAGAATCCTCCGGTTCTCCGGTGGGCCAGTCCGACCCTGTACACAATGCTCTAGTAGTCAGTATGTAGAGCGAGGGTGGGGTGATGCAGAGCAGGCAGAGATGACGCCTCAAGCAGGGGACAGCGTTTCTTGGTCAGTTGGGAGTCTGCAGCACATGGTTGATTTCATGCTGCAGTGCCTGAGAAACGACCGCCGCATCGCCCACATTCTCAACACGGCTGATTATTGGGTGTACACCCTCCTAGATCCTCGCTACCGGGACAACTTACAAAGCCTCATAACACCGTTGAACCGGGAGCATAAACTGTGGGAGTACCAAGACACACTGGTGCATTCCTTCATGTTCTCCATTCCACCAGCAGTGATTTTCAACCAGTGTTCCGCGGCACACTAGTGTGCCGCGAAACATGGTCGGGTGTGCCGTGGGGAAAAAATCTATATTATTAACTATATGTATAATATGACTGTTTTAGTGTCATTTTGTGCTATTTTGGTTGGTGGTGTGCCCCAGGATTTTCTAAGTATAAAAAGTGTGCCGCGGCTCAAAAAAGGTTGAAAATCACTGCACCAGAGAGCAGTGCTGCTAGTGCTTTACAAAGCAGCTCTGTGCGTCTAAGCAGTGGAGGAAGCTCTGCACCAAGAGGGAGCAGAAGCAGCGCCTCTGCACAAGGCATGACCAAAAATATAGGAGAAAAACGGAGCTATACAGCGTTTTTATGGATCATAAAAATGTAATTTTATTAGTCAAAGTCATAAACATCAATATAAGCACAGTATGTCAGATGACAAATGCAAGAGAAACCACCTCACATTACACTCAAATGCCTCAAACACTGTCACATGGATGGTAAGTATGGGTAATAATGGCAACACATCTATAAGTAAATAGCATCATAATAGGGATAATGGATGCCCATGGGTGCCAAAGACAAAGGGTCGCAGTGGAACTAATATTGCACATCAAACGTTAGACCCAGAGTATCCATGAAAGTATATAAAGTGCATAATTAGTACAGATAGCCAGTCTTACCAGATTGAGGAGGCAGAAGAGGGTATACAGGGGGATGGTGAACGCCATCCAATCTGTAATGGCCTGAACCTTCCCTGGATCCATGCGGAATCCCTCCCCGGATACAATTACACCCAGAAAAGACAGTTCTTGCATAAAAAATAAACACTTCTCCAGCTTAGCATACAAATGGTTCTCCCGGAGTCTCATAAGAACCGCACGTAAATGATGCAAGTGTGACTGACTGTCTTCTGAGTATATCAGAATGTCATCCAGGTAAATGAATACATAATGTCCAATTAAATCAGAAAAAACAACATTGATGAAGTTCTGAAAAACAGCAGGGGCATTAGTGAGACCGAAGGGCATAACCAGGTTTTCAAATAGCCCCTCAGTTGTCAGGAATGCTGTTTTCCATTCGTCCCCCTCCCGGATCCTTATAAGGTTATAAGCTCCTCGTAGATCGAGCTTAGAAAACCATTTGGCCCCCGTGAGTTGATTGCATAGATCGGGAATCAACGGGAGAGGGTACGTGTTCTTAACGGTAATTTTGTTCAGTTCCCGAAAGTCGAGACACGGTCGCAACCCACCATCTTTTTTCTTTACAAAGAAAAACCCCGCTGCCACGGGTGACACCGAGGGCCGAATATGCCCTTTGCGAAGGCTTTCTTTGATGTACTCTTTCATGGCTTGGCGCTCAGGCCCGGACAAATTAAACAAACGAGCCTTGGGTAATTTGGCTCCAGGTAACAAATCAATGGCGCAATCATAGGGTCTATGTGGTGGGAGCGCCTCAGCCTCACTTTCGGAAAATACGTCTTCAAAGTCTTTCAGGTACTCCGGAATACCCTCCAGACTGACAGACGACACAGATACAGATTTTATCGGTTTGACAAGAGAAACGGAGTTACAACAAAGACCATTATTATTACATCCCCATCGGGTGATCTCCCCTTTTGCCCAATCAATGAGAGGATTGTGGCGTTGCAGCCAGGGCATCCCCAATACCAGTCCTGCAGGCAGATTATTCAGAATAAAGCAACTTAATTTTTCCACGTGCGTGGAACCCACTTTCATAGAAAAAACTTCAGACATAAAACAAATTCCATCCCGGGCAAGAGGGATGAATCCACCGCCACAATTTTAACAGGATCTTTCAACCTGACTGTCCCTATCTTATTAAGAGTCACAAATTGGGCATCAATCAGATTAATGGAGGAACCACAGTCAACAAAGGCGGTGGTCATAACAGAACCGCCAGCAAGTTCCAATTCAACCTGGAGCACCATTTTAGCAAGCGAAAAAAAATGTACCTGGGAGTCTGGGCAACCTCCACGATTGTTGCCCAGACTCAGTAGTTTTCCTGATGATTTCACAGAAGAAGGGCAGGAAGGACAGTCCTTTTTCCAATGTCCAGAGGCTCCACAGTAAAAGCATAGACGGTTGTCTTTACGGTGTCTTCTCTCTCGTTCCTTTCCTGAGACAGCCTCCATCTCCATGGGCTCAGATGCGGGTGCGGTGTAACACAATTTGGAGTACAAAGGAGTCTCTTGTTGCATCATTCCCCTAGCACGGAGTTTCCGGTCCATACGGACCGCCTGCATCATGGCGTCCTCCAGAGTATCGGGAGGAGGATGTAATGCCAGAGCGTCCTGCAGACGGTCAGATAGGCCCCTGCGGAACAACCCCCTCAGGGCGGCATCATTCCAGGATACTTCCGCGGTCCAACGTCTGAACTCTGAGCAGAACCATTCAGCAGAGTTCCTCCCCTGTGTCACACTCATCACCATATCCTCAGCCAGACGCACTCTATCAGGCTCGTCATAAATGTGCCCCAGAGCCTCAAAGAACAGGTTCACAGACATACGTTCAGGAGAAGAGGAAGAGAGAGAGAAAGCCCATGCTTGCGGAGCCCCCCTTAATAAGGACATTACGATCCCCACCCTCTGCCTTTCATTTCCAGAGGTCCGGGGACGCAATTCAAAGAACAACTTGCATCCCTCCTTAAAAACCCTAAACAATTTTTTATCTCCAGAAAAATTGTCGGGTAATTTTACAGGGGGGTCGGGGTCCGCAAGAGATACATCAGTGGGGCCCCCCTCCTGGAACCCCGACGGAACAGACCCCATTAGAGCGTCTGCCACATCTCTCTGTACCTGCTGATGCGACTGAACCAGATTTTGCTGCTCCATAGACAGCTTCTGCATAAGCTGGGAGAGCTCATTAACCTGCTCAGTGAGAGCCCGTACCGGATCCATAATGTGCTAACACCCCACCACCAGGGAAAGACTGTAATAGTCAGCTATAATGTCACGGACACCGCACTGCACATGCTCACTGAGCCAGTGCACGTGTCCTAAGTAAACCAACTGTGCCCCAAGATACCTGTAAGCAGAGCCGCAGCAGAGAAGACGTGTGTTTCTGTGTAACAGGACCTTCCGCAGCATGTGACAGCTAAGGGGCGGAGCTGGCCACACGTCTCTCAGAGGCAGCAGTAATGAATGATGTGTACTGCAGACTAACAGGACCTGCAGCACATGACTGCTGGGGGCATGGCCTAAGCTCCAGAGATCTAGGAACTGCAGGAAAACTCCTAGCAGGGTAACGACGAGATAAAGTTACCAAGGGGCAAAGACAGAAATGAAAACCAGGACAGGCCGAGATCAGAGCACAAGATAGCACGACAGTACCAAAGGGTTAGACAGAACGGATAGTCAGGACGTAGCAATAGATCAGTAAACCAGAGCGGGCAATAGACAGTACAATAGGGACAAAACGGTAACAGAGTATCGATAGCCAAGCCAGGAGGTCAGAACCGGAGAAGACAATATAAGCAAAACGTGAGACAGAGAGCAGAGTGAGCAAACAGACCGGGTCATACACAGGAGTCAAACAAGCAGAGCAGTATACACGCAAACCAGGGGGTCAAATACACAGTCACAACGAAAGTATAGCTGACAGAGAATCTCCCTCTGGACTGGGTATAAATACCCTCCCAGATCCAAAGGGAGGCCAGCAAAAGTTAACCCTGAGTGGACAGGACATCATGGTTATCTCTAAAGAAATACGTGCAGTCATCATTGCAATGCACAAAAATGGCCTAACAGGGAAGAGTATCGCAGCTAGAAAGATTGCACCTCAGTCAACAATCTTTCGCATCATCAAGAACTTCAAAGAGAGAGGTTCCATTGTTGCCAAAAAGGCTTCAGGGCGCCCAAAAAAGACCAGCAAGCGCCAGGACGGTCTCTTAAAAGTGTTTCAGCTGCGGGATCGGGCTACCAGCAGTGCAGAGCTTGCTCAGGACTGGCAGCAGGCAGGTGTGAGTGCATCTGCACGCACTGTGAGGTGGAGACTCTTGGAGCAAGGCCTGGTCTCAAGGAGGGCAGCAAAGAAGCCACTTCTCTCCAGAAAAAACATCATGGACAGACTGATATTCTGCCAAAGTTACAGGCAGTGGACTGCTGAGGACTGGGGTAAAGTTATTTTCTCTGATGAATCCCCTTTTCGATTGTTTGGGACATCAGGAAAACGCCTCATTCGGAGAAGACAAGGTGAGCGCTACCACCAGTCTTGTTTCATGCCAACTGTTAAGCATCCTGAAACCATTCATGTGTGGGGTTGCTTCTCAGCCAAGGGAATCGGCTCTCTCACAGTCTTGCCTAAAAACACAGCCATGAATAAAGAATGATACCAGAATGTCCTCCAAGAGCAACTTCTCCCAACCCTCCAAGAGCAGTTTGGCGATCAACAATGCCTTTTCCAGCATGATGGAGCACCTTGCCATAAAGCAAAGGTAATAACTAAATGGCTCAGGGAACAAAACATAGAGATTTTGGGTTCATGGCCTGGAAACTCCCCAGATCTTAATCCCA
Organism: Oophaga sylvatica; assembly: GCA_033576555.1. Classification (NCBI taxonomy): domain Eukaryota; kingdom Metazoa; phylum Chordata; class Amphibia; order Anura; family Dendrobatidae; genus Oophaga; species Oophaga sylvatica. Next base: position 289,357,951 of record JARQOD010000003.1, on the reverse strand, counting down.
TTGAGAACTTGTGGTCAATCATCAAGAGACGGGTGGACAAACAAAAACCTAAAAATTCTGAAAAAATGAAAGCATTGATTGTGCAAGAATGGACTGCTATCAGTCAGGATTTGGTCCAGAAGTTGATTGAGAGCATGCCAGGGAGAATTGCAGAGGTCCTGAAGAAGAAGGGTCAACACTGCAAATATTGACTTGCTGCATTAACTCATTCTAACTGTCAATATAAGCTTTTGTTACTCATATGTTTGCAATTATTACAGGTCCTTCTCAAAAAATTAGCATATAGTGCAAAATTTCATTATTTTCCATAATGTAATGATTACAATTAAACTTTCATATATTTTAGAATCATTACACACCAACTGAAATTTGTCAGGTCTTTTATTGTTTTAATACTGATGATTTTGGCATACAACTCCTGATAACCCAAAAAACTGTCTCAAAAAATTAGCATATCTAGAAAAGGTTCTCTAAACGACCTATTACCCTAATCTTCTGAATCAACTAATTAACTCTAAACACATGCAAAAGATTCCTGAGGCTTTTAAAAACTCCCTGCAGCGCCAGGAGCAAGGAGAGCTTGCCGCCGGCCGGGGCAGCTCTCCAGGACTTGTTTCTTCATTGCTGGATCGCCTTAGCGCTACCCCACCTTGCAAGCTAAGTATTGCATCGCCGATTAGAACATTATAGTGCAATTGTACAATTGTACTCTGCACAAGGTATTGCCTGCACACCAGCAGCACGACTCATACTTCCACTGAGCACATAGTATCATTAGGGCCTTATATTACAGCACCCCACTAATTAACACTGGGAAGGTGATATATATTTAGGTACCTGTGTGTATATGTATAAATATACACATAAAGTACCTTTGGTTTACACTTATTGCACTATATTTTCAGCTGGTACAAAACGCACCTATTCAATGCTTATTTGCACAGTATTACATATTTATTTGCACATTCAATAATCCAGTTGCGCATTATTTGCACTTTATTTTTCTCCTGAGGGATTACTCTGCAGGCTCACGTTGTCATTTTATTTTATTAGGGCACATTCTTAGGGTATTTCTATAGTACTGTATTAATATATGGTTTTATTGCACTCAAGCACCTTATATTTATTATTGAGTTGCATGTACTCAAAGTTTTTATATTTTTATAGAACCATACTCTACCTCTTAAGGACTATTGCAAAAATACATAGCGTTCTTTTATTTATTTATTTATTTATAGGATTTACTACTTCTCTCCTCCAACTCTTATTGTACGCTGATTTTATTCATCTATCCCCTTCTCAAACTCAGTTTCTACGGGTGTTACCAAGAAATGGTCATCATCTCGTCTGTCATGGCATTAGAATAATCACCGCCATATCTTTATCTGCGAAAGCTACTTTGAAGAAATATAGGTACGTGTTATTGATCAGTACTGTATGCTTTGTGTCTGTTTCATAGCGCGAGTACTTGTTTAATCATTATCTATCTAGTATTTTACTTGTTCCTTGTGGTAGGATTTTTTGTACTTGCAGCCGATCCAGCATATATATGCTTTCGCCGCTACCTCTTTATTATAATTTAATTATGTTGCACAGCTTCTGAATCCACACCTTTGCAGCAGAAAACTTCACAGAGCAGGTTGCATGGGATAACAAGCATTTACTTCTCTGAACATGAGGTGAAGGAATAATGCACAGTCATTACAACATTGCATCAGGTAACAGGAACAAAACGAAAGTGAAACTAACTAGAGAAGAGACTAATTCTTATACAATACAGTAAAGAAGGAAACGTTACACAACATCGCCATCTACTGTCAGGTCAGCATAAAGTCCTCCTGTTACACATATATAATAAGTTCTGATCTGTTGCATATGACAACAAATTATGCACTTTATATACTTTCATGGATACTCTGGGTCTAATGTTTGATGTGCAATATTGGTTCCACTGCGACCCTTTGTCTTTAGCACCCATGGGCATCTATTATCCCTATTATGCTGCTATTTACTTATAGATGTGTTGCCATTATTACCCATACTTACCATCCATGTGACAGTTTTTGAGGCATTTGAGTGTAATGTGAGGTGGTTTCTTTTGCATTTGTCATCTGACATACTGTGCTTATATTGATGTTTATGACTTTGACTAATAAAATTACATTTTTATGATTCATAAAAACGCTGTATGGCTCTGTTTTTCTCCTATATTTTCAGTCTCTTGGGAGCTGGTGTATTTCACCCAGATGCGGCATCACTGTATAACCCGCCTGGGTTTTTCTAAGTGTATATATTTGGGACTATATGTGTTAACAAGGCAAGACCAGTAGGGCCAAAATGTGGCAAAGTTTTGTGTCCCCGCCACAAAAGTCAACACCATCACAGACGGCTCCAGTCAGCAGGAGGCAACGTTTCCGTCAGATGGTGACAGAATACATGTCTTGCCCTCTTAGTGAACTCCCAGACGGCTCTTCCCCCTTAAAGTTTTGGGTCTCTAAGCTGGATACATGGCCAGTATGCATTGGAGGTGCTGGCTTGCCCTGCTGCTAGTGTATTATCGGAACGAGTCTCTAGTGCCGCAGGTGGTGTACTAACAGACCGTCGCATGCGACTATCCTCCGATAACGTTGACCGGCTTACTTTTCTGAAAATGAACAAGGCCTGGATCTCGCGGAATTTGCTTGTCCTCTTTCAGATTAAATAATTGGTTGGCAACAGTATCCAGATCTCCTGTTGTGTTCATGTTTCTACCACCTGAACTGTAATCCCTGGGCTCCAACACTGCCAGTTGCTGCTCAGAAGTGCCGTCTGCACAGAGAAAAACACTGGCTCCTGTGTTAGTGGGGTTCAGAAATGTCCGCTGCTCCCCTGCTGTGTGTCCGGCATTGTCTCCTGCTCCCTCCACATTAACACAATATCAGATATTAAACTTGCTCCAATTAGGCCTCAGCCTACACAATGATTGACCCTGGGCTCCAACACTGCCAGTTGCTGCTCAGAAGTGCCATCTGCACAGAGAAAAACACTAGCTCCTGTGTTAGTGGGGTTCAGTAATGTCCCTGCTCCCCTGCTGTGTGTCCGGCAATGTGTCCTGCTCCCTCCACATTGACACAATATCAGATATTAAACTTGCTCCAATTAGGCCTCAGCCTACACCATGACCCTGGGCTCCAACACTGCCAGTTGCTGCTCAGAAGTGCCGTCTGCACAGAGAAAAACACTATCTCCTGTGCTAGCTGGGTTCAGTAATGTCCGCAGCTCCCCTGCTGTGTGTCCGGCAATGTCTCCTGCTCCCACCACATTGACACAATATCAGATATTAAACATGCTCCAATTAGGCCTCAGCCTACACCATGATTGACCCTGGGCTTCAACACTGCCAGTGTTAGGGATCGAGTTCCCGCTTCTGCACAAGGGGAATCTCGAACCATCCCTGCTGCGGTCTCCCATCCGTCTCCGGCCGCAGTGGATTCTGCTCAGCAGAAACGTCGGTCCCAGCATCTCGCCCAGTCTAACACTGTGCAGAGGATTACTGCTGCCTCTCCAGGTTCTGCTATTGTAGCCAGTATTGGTCAGCGGCGAGCAGACGTCTTTAAGACTAAGTCCTACATTTCCCCTTCTGAGCATGCCCAGGGTAAGATCTCTCATGGGAGATCAGGGGTCACATGCTCAGGTACTGCAGAAGCTCCTATTGGTCCGCCAGGAAGGTCCTGAAACTACATGTGCTCTGAAACAGTTTCCTATTGGTCCTTTTCTGGCAGACCCTGTAGTTGCTGCTATAAAAGGCTGTCCTTACCGCACGGCCGTGCGCTAGGATCAATTGCATTATGTGCTTTGCGCCAGTGTGATCTTGCACGCATGTGTTAGGGCTCAGCTGAAATAAGTCCCTAAAATACCGGCACCTCCGGTGAGGAGACTTGTATGCACGTGTTTAGGGCTTGGCTGAAATAAGCCCCTAGAATACCGGCACCTCCGGTGAGGAGATTGTCTGATTGCGTTGCTGATTGCATTACTATGGACTGCTGTCCGCACAGCAGTTGTCTGTGCATCCCTGTGGAGTTAACAGGACACAGTCCATATCACTGCGTCTCTACCTTAGCGACTCTGTGGTGTAACAGAGTTCGCTTATACCGCCATATTGTGCCACAGTATCTATGGTGGCGACACTGTGAAGTAACAGAGTTCGCCATACCGCCATCTTACTAGCAGCAGGCTCTGACTGCACGGTGGACCCCGGGCTGCGAACGCACCTATTATTTATATTTATTTTATCCGACACCCGTTACAGCCAGTTGCTGTTCAGAAGTGCCATCTGCACAGAGAAAAACACTAGCCCCTGTGTTAGTGGGGTTCAGTAATGTCCGTTGCTCCCCTGCTGTGTGTCCGGCAATGTCTCCTGCTCCCTCCACATTGACACAATATCAGATATTAAACTTGCTCCAATTAGGCCTCAGCCTACACCCTGATTGACCCTGTTCTCCAACACTGCCAGTTGCTGCTCAGAAGTGCCATCTGTACAGAGAAAAACACTAGCTCCTGTGTTAGTTGGTTCAGAAATGTCTGCTGCTCCCCTGCTGTGTGTCCGTCAATGTCTCCTGCTCCCTCCACATTGACACAATATCAGATATTAAACTTGCTCCAATTAGGCCTCAGCCTACACAATGATTGACCCTGGGCTCCAACACTGCCAGTTGCTGCTCAGAAGTGCCATCTGCACAGAGAAAAATGCTAGCTCCTGTGTTATTGGGGTTCAGTAATGTCAGCTGATCCCCAGCTGTGTGTCCGGCAATTTCTCCTGCTCTGTCCACACTCAGACAACTACAGATTTTAAACTGGCTCCAATTAGGCCTCTTGCTACACTCTGTTTCTACTGTAATCCCTGGGCTCCAACACCGCCAGTTGCTGCTCAGAAGTGCCGTCTGCACAGTCAACATATGCTCCAGTGTTATTGGGGTTCAGTAATGTCAGCTGATCCCCAGCTGTGTGTCCCGCAATTTCTCCTGCTTTGTCCACACTCAGACAACTACAGATTTTAAACTTGCTCCAATTAGGCCTCTGGCTACACTCTGTTTCTACTGTAATCCCTGGGCTCCAACAACGCCAGTTGCTGCTCAGAAGTGTCTTTGGCATGGTTACTCCCTCCTGCCCAGCCTGGTTCCAGCACGCCAGCTGTTTCCGAGTAGTGTCAACGTCACTTTGCCTCCAATACGTTGTCCTGTCGTGTTGCGATCGGGGTAGCCGACTCTATGGTGCCTGCATTTTAGGTGCTTCTTATGTGGGCTGCGGGATCTGACAATAAAGGCTGTTTCCGTAGTGCCAATAGGACAAGCACCCCTGTAGGACTGTGGGTTTCGGTAACTGTGGCCGACTCGCGGCCTTGCAACTTTGTTTTTCATGGGTACCTTATGATACCCATCCGGGTTCCAGTACCGTCAACTGGTTCTCGGCAGTGCCTTTGGCTTAGGTGCCTCCTTCTCGGTATCTAAGTTCCAGCAACGTCTGCTGGTCCTTGGTAGTGCTTTCTAGCACAGGTACCTCCTGCTTAGTAACCGGGTTCCAGTACCGTCAGCTGGTCCTCGGTAGTGCCATTGGCTCTTGTTCCTTCTGCTGCCCCTCCGGTTTCCAGCACGCCAGCTGTTTCCGGGTAGTGTCAACGTCACTTTGCCTCCAATACGTTGTCCTGTCGTGTTGCGGTCAGGTTAGCCGAGTCTATGGTGCCTGCAGTTTAGGTGCTTCCTATGTGGGCTGCGAGATCTGGCAATAAAGGCTGTTTCCGTAGTGCCAACAGGACAAGCACCCCCTGATTTTCATATTAAGCCTTGTGGATCCTAAAAAGTGACCCCCGCATTGCCAAAATGATGAAGGATGACGACTACTGGTTGGCCAGCATCCTCGATCCACGCTATAAAGGCAAATTACAGAACATAATGCCACAGGAGAACCTAGAGCTAATATTGGCCAACAAACAAGCAACTCTGGTAAACCGTTTGTTAGAGGCATTCCCAGCAAACAGCAGCGGTACAGTTTCTATCACGAGCCGTACTGGGCCAAATGGAAGAGGTGTTCGTGATGCACACAGCCGAAGTGGCGTTGGAGACAGGGGTTTCATGACCATGTTGTGGACTGATTTCTCCAGGACAGCTCACACGCCTGGTAATCAGGAATCTATAGCAACAGACAGGAGACAACAGTTGTCAACTATGGTTACAAATTACTTCTCCTCCCCTATTGATGTTCTCCCTCACCAGTCATTCCCCTTTGACTACTGGGCCTGTAAACTGGACACCTGGCCTGAATTGGCACAATATGCCTTACAGGAGCTCGCTTGCCCAGCTGGTAGAGTGCTATCAGAAAGAGTCTTCAGTGCTGCTGGATCAATCCTGACAGAAAGAAGGACCCGTCTGTCGACACAAAATGTTGATGATCTAACCTTCATTAAAATGAACCATGCCTGGGTTTCAAAGGATTTTGTCCCACCTTCCCCTGATGACACATAGGTTGCTAGCAAAATGGCTCGCTTTGTCCTATACTTCCTCTGACTTCTCCAATTCCTCCATTTGCAGCTGCTGAATGTCCAGCCTACACCCCTGAACATATGCCTTTTTTGAAATCTCCCTATCTGGGCTGCCCCCCCGGGCGGGGGTCACCACCTGGCACACCCGGCCAAATGCCAGTGCCCTGAGCAGGTGTCGGGTCCCACTCTGGGGCGACGGCACTGGCACAGGGTCCCTCATAGTAGAAAAAACTGTCTCTGATGGTGGGAGGGCCCACTCGCCATCAGACACACCGGCGTACTATGAGGGGCCCTGTGCCAGTTCCGTCGCCCACGAGTCAGCCCCCCCTGCTTGCTCAGGGCCCCAGCACTGGCAATACTTATCTCTCCCTTCTCCACGGCTGTGGAGTCTGTGCAATTAAATCCTTCACAGGGACAGCCACTACAAAATTGGTTAACTGATCGATGATGGTTAAGACGTAGCTATGGCCTGTCCTGCTGGGCTCTACCTTTTGATGATCAATGGCTACCATTTCTAATGGATGTCGACTCATAATTGGATGCAGTGTGGCTCTTGTTCCTTCTGCTGCCCCTCCAGGTTCCAGCATGCCAGCTGTTTCCGGGTAGTGTCAACGTCACTTTGCCTCCAATACGTTGTCCTGTCGTGTTGCGGTCGGGGTAGCCGACTCTATTGTGCCTGCATTTTAGGTGCTTCTTATGTGGGCTTCGGGATCTGACAATAAAGGCTGTTTCCGTAGTGCCAATAGGACAAGCACCCCCTGTAGGACTGTGGGTTTCGGTAACTGCGGCCGACTCGCGGCCTTGCAACTTTGTTTTTCATGGGTACCTTATGATACCCATCCGGGTTCCAGTACCGTCAACTGGTTCTCGGCAGTGCCTTTGGCTTAGGTGCCTCCTTCTCGGTATCCAAGTTCCAGCAACGTCTGCTGGTCCTTGGTAGTGCTTTCTAGAACAGGTACCTCCTGCTTAGTAACCGGGTTCCAGTACCGTCAGCTGGTCCTCGGTAGTGCCATTGGCTCTTGTTCCTTCTGCTGCCCCTCCGGTTTCCAGCACGCCAACTGTTTCCGGGTAGTGTCAACGTCACTTTGCCTCCAATACGTTGTCCTGTCGTGTTGCGGTTAGGTTAGCCGAGTCTATGGTGCCTGCAGTTTAGGTGCTTCCTATGTGGGCTGCGAGATCTGGCAATAAATGCTGTTTCCGTAGTGCCAATAGGACAAGCACCCCCTGTAGGACTGTGGGTTTTGGTATCTGCGGCCGGCTCGCGGCCTTGCAACTTTGTTTTTCATGGGTACCTTATGATACCCATCCGGGTTCCAGTACCGTCAGCTGGTTCTCAGCAGTGCCTTTGGCTTAGGTGCCTCCATCTCGGTATCTAAGTTCCAGCAACGTCTGCTGGTCCTTGGTAGTGCTTTCTAGTACAGGTACCTCCTGCTTAGTAACCGGGTTCCAGTACCGTCAGCTGGTCCTCGGTAGTGCCATTGGCTCTTGTTCATTCTGCTGCCCCTTCGGGTTCCAGCACGCCAGCTGTTTCCGGGTAGTGTCAACGTCACTTTGCCTCCAATACGTTGTCCTGTGGTGTTGCGGTCAGGTTAGCCGAGTCTATGGTGCCTGCAGTATAGGTGCTTCCTATGTGGACTGCGGGATCTGGCAATAAAGGCTGTTTCCGTAGTGCCAATAGGACAAGCACCCCCTGTAGGACTGTGGGTTTTGGTAACTGCGGCCGGCTCGCGGCCTTGCAACTTTGTTTTTCATGGGTACCTTATGATACACATCCGAGTTCCAGTACCGTCAACTGGTTCTCGGCAGTGCCTTTGGCTTAGGTGCCTCCATCTCGGTATCCGAGTTCCAGCAACATCTGCTGGTCCTTGGTAGTGCTTTCTAGCACAGGTACCTCCTGCTTAGTAACTGTGTCCAAGTACCGTCAGCTGGTCCTCGGTAGTGCCATTGGCTCTTGTTCCTTCTGCTGCCCCTCCGGGTTCCAGCACCGTCAGCTGGTCCTTGGTAGTTCCATTGGCTCTTGTAGCTTCTGCTACCTATCCGGGTTCCAGTACCATCAGCTGGTTCTCAGCAGTGCCTTTGGCTTAGGTGCCTCCATCTTGGTATCCGAGTTCCAGCAACGTTAACTGATCCTTGGTAGTGCTTTCTAGCACAGGTACCTCCTGCTTAGTAAACGTGTCCCAGTACCGTCAGCTGGTCCCCGGTAGTGCCATTGGCTCTTGTTCCTTCTGCTACCCATCCGGGTTCCAGTACAGTCAGCTGGTTCTCGGCAGTTCCTCAGCCTTCTTGTACCTTCTGCTACATTTCCAAGTTCAAGCTTTTTGAAATGGTTTTTGGTAATCACTCTGGATCTCCCTGACGACGACCCTGAAGATAATGAGCCTGAAGACCACCCCAAAGAAGACCAAAAAGATGACCCAGAAGAAGATGACCAAGAGGACAAAGAACATGAAGGCAACCATCAAGATACAGAACAACAAAAGACAGAAGACCAAGAAGCAGAAGAACAAAAAGCAAAAGAATATTAAGCATAAGACAAAAAATCAGAGCAAAAGATATGATCTAAATTATAAGCAGAAGAAGACCAAGCAGTGTATGGGGTGAGTCAGTTCCTCCTCGTGGTGCCCCTGGAAAATGCCTGCTGCTGCAGGCCAAACTGAACACGGACAAATCCTGTTGTAAATCTTTTGTGACAGGCAGAATGGAAAGTGTAATCTTCAAACTTTTATAGATAACAACTACAGGAATGCCTGTCACAAATAAGAATATGATGAAGAAGATGAATAGGAAGAAGATGAAGAAGTAGAATATGAAGAAGAATAATAGTTGAATATGAAGAATGTAAAAAAAAAGAATAGTAAGAAGAAGGTGAAGAAGAAGAAGATAAATAAGGTGAAGAAGAAGTTGATGAAAAAGATGCTGCTGCTGAGGATCATGAAGGAGAAAGTGTGGGAGAAGTAAAAAAGAAGGTGAAGAGCATGGAAGTAGTGAAATATACACATCTGACAAAATATAAAAAGGTTAACATAGTCATTAGTCAATATCTTTGTAACTCTGAACGTCTTAAAAAAAAAATTATTCCTGCTATTCCATTTGATTGGGCTAAACCTCTATGTCTCTTCCACCTCCCCCAATACATTCTACATTATTCTTGGTTGTTTTCCTTCATGTAGAATTAACCTACAAGGAAAGAAAGGGTTTATTTTAATTCCAATATTTCTGTCCCATTGACTTGCATTGGTTTCCGGTATCGGAATCTGCGATATCCAATACTTTTTGGGTATCAGTTCGATCCAATCCGATCCGATATTTCCCGATATCGGAAAGTATCGCTCAACACTACTTGTAAACATTCCAGACATGTCTTTTAGTAGATACCAGTATTCATCTGAAAATAATTCTGGAGCATCTTGTCTTAGAATTTAGCACTGTTCTATGTTTCTGTTAAAACCTGGAAATGGATGATTAAATTGACACCCTGTGTCATTGGTGGTTGTGCCCTATACAGTCTGACTCTGTCCCATTATTGAGGACATTACCAAACAGTCTGGGGATCAACATCCCTGATAGTCAACTGTAATGTTCAGTTTTCAACTCATATCCAAAAGCAGGCAAAAGGAAACATAAAGGATATAAAAGCACAAAATGGCAAGTATTTGTGAAGTATAAAGAAAATTACACTTGGTTTTCTAAGTATCTCAAAAATATAAATCTGAAAATTATGATGTGCATTTATATTCAGCCCCTGAGTCAATACTTTCCACAACAACCTTTCGCTGCAATCACTACTGAAAGTCTTTTGGGATATGTCTATTCCATTTTTGCAAATCTACAGGCTGAAGTTTTTGCCCATTCTTCTTTGCAAATAAGTTTTAGCTCAGTGAAATTGGATGGAGAGTGTCTGTGAACAACAATTTTCAAGTCTTTCCAAATAATCTCAATGGGATTTAGATCCGGACTTTGACTGAACCATTCAAACACAAGAAAATGCTTTGATCTAAACTCTTCCATTGTAGTTTTGGCAGTATGCTTAGGGTTGAAGTCTTGCTGGAAGACAAACCTGCACCCCAGTCTCAAGAGTTTTTCAGCCTCTAAGAGGTTTTCCTCCATGATTGGCTGTATTCAGCTCCATCCATTTTCCCATCAACTCTGACCAGTTTCCCTCTCCTTGTTGACAAAAAACATTCCCACAGCATGATGCTGCTCAGCATATTTGACAGTGTGGATGGTGTTTTCAGTGTTAGTTTTCCGGACGGGGCCCAAACACATTTCTTGCACAGGGCCCCCAAGCTGTCTGGGTCCGCCCCTGGTTTTCTTTATACTTCACAAATACTTGCTACTTTGCTAGTATATCATACAAAAAATCACACTAAAATACATTTAAGTTTGTGGGAGTAACATGAAAAAATCTAGAAAGGTTCAAAGGGTATGAACACTTTTCAAGACACTGTATTGTAGCCTTTCAGGGGGTTTTAGCTCTGGGATCGCTGTCTGGGTAGACAGAATGGCACGGAAACAGTTCATTCAGACAGTAATTATGGTAAAAACTGGCCGCAACCAGTTTTATTAAAGTCCACAGCACACAGATAAAACAAAGCATAAACAAAAGACCTAGGCTTGTCTAGCCACTAAATTACACTTATGTAATGTCCCTTTCTATCAGGAACCCAGACTCTATCAGTCTGTGCCCAAAACAACACATATGATATATGTTACCAGTATGGAGTTTCCCAGATACTCCTCCTTATGTCTGAAGGTCCACCCGACGTCCAGACTTGAGAGAGATCCACTCCTATTCAGTAGTCATTATCCTGGAGGTTCACAGAGACACTCCTGTGTCCGGGGTACCTCTAACCCAGACTGAGACGGCTCCCCTCCTCTTCAGTAATCATCAGCATGGAGGTTCACAGAGACACTCCTGTGTCCGGGGTACATCTAACCCAGACTGAGACGGCTCTCCTCCTCTTCAGTAATCATCAGCATGGAGGTTCACAGAGACACTCCTGTGTCCGGGGTACATCTAACCCAGACTGAGACGGCTCTCCTCCTCTTCAGTAGCTTATCCGCATGCATTCTCACAGAGACTGCTTCCTTGTGCCAGGACACCTCTCTGTGTCCAGGCTAAAGACAGCTCTAACACTCTTGGAGACTGTTTCTTGTGCCAGGACACCTCCCTGTGTCCAGGCTAAACTAGCTCTCTGACTGTGTCCGCAGACACCTATTTCTGGCTTCCTAATTAACAGCTGATTGGCTTCAGGTTTAAGCTGCAAGTGTGCAATGAATGCAAGGTGTAGTGACCTCTCTCTACCACCAGGTCTACAAAGCCACATATTTCCCTAATAGTTAGCAAAGAACCTAGGTGAAATGTACACCCCATTCACCACATATCCTCACTGTCTCACAGTATATAGAGATTTTTTTTTACATAGAAGTCCATATACCCATACATAGACATGTAAAAGTAATTAAAAAATGTGCAAATACAAGAAAGTACCATATTCTTTACTAAAATAGGGCAAAAAAACACCGCACATGATAATAACCAACAAAGAGAAAACTCAGGCAATAGAGTTCTCCTGAGAAAGCTAACATTATATGGTGATACGCATGGGGTAGCAGTTCCCATATGGCTTTCTACAGATATATCTTATATTTATTATTATATTATTATTTATTATTCTCCTTTTTCGGACACTTAACTACATTGAAACTTAATTGAAACAGAACCGCCCCTTTATTCTATTTGTTTCTTTTTGTGTCTTTTTGCATATTTTTGTCAACTTTTTTACATATGCTGGCTGGCACTCTATGCCCTTTAACGTCTACAGTCAAACCCACAAAAAGAGGACTTAGAAATGCTCCAAAAATCTATTAAAAAAAATAGGTGCCCAGGCCTCAAAACAAATGCACTATCAGAGTGCAGCGGACCCAGTTAAAGTTCCCCTTCTATAAACAATTTTGCTATCATTTTCAAGTTATTTCTATACTTTAGGAATCACAGAACACAGACCAGAATTGTGTTGTCGCAAGAATAAACTAACAAAACTGTTACATTTGTGCTAGTTATTTTTCTACATGCAAAGGTTACTAGTCCTTGAAATCTAGAAATACACTGCTCAAAAAAATAAAGGGAACACTCAAATAACACATTCTAGATCTGAATGAATGAAATATTCTCATTGAATACTTTGTTCTGTACAAAGTTGAATGTGCTGACAGCAAAATCACACAAAAATCATCATTGAAAATCAAATTTATTAACCAATGGAGGTCTGGATTTGGAGTCACACCCAAAATTAAAGTGGAATGTAATGTCCTTAAAACAAGTCAAAATGATGCTCACTAGTGTGTGTGGCCTCCACATGCTTGAATGACCTTCCTACTGTACAATGCCTGGGCATGCTCATGATGAGGCGGCGGATGGTCTCCTGAGGGATTTCCTCCCAGACCTGGACTAAAGCATCCACCAACTCTCTGTGGTGCAACATGACGTTGGTGGATGGAGCGAGACATGATGTACCAGATGTACTCAATCGGATTCAGGTCTGGGGAATGGGCGGGCCAGTCCACAGCTTCAATGCCTTCATCTTGCAGGAACTGCTGACACACTCCAGCCACATGAGGTCTGGCATTGTCCTATATTAGGGGAACCCAGGGCCAACTGCACCAGCATATGGTCTCACAAGGGGTCTGAGGATCTCATCTCGGTACCTAATGGCAGTCAGGCTATCTCTGTCGAGCATATGGAGGGCTGGGCGGCCCTCCAAAAGAAATGCCACCCCACACCATTACTGACCCATTGCCAAACCAGTCATGCTGAAGGATGTTGCAGGCAGCAGATCGCTCTTCACGGCGTCTCCAGACTCTGTCACATCTGTCACATGTGCTCAGTGTGAACCTGCTTTCATCTGTGAAGAGCACAGGATGCCAGTGACAAATTTGCCAATCCTGGTGTTCTGTGGCAAATGCCAAGCGTCCTGCACGGTGTTGGGCTGTGAGCACAATCCCCATCTGTGGACGTCAGGCACTCAGACCATCCTCATGGAGTCAGTTTCTAACCATTTGTGCAGACATATGCACATTTGTCGCCTGCTGGAGGTAATCTTGCAGGTCTCTGGCAGTGCTCCTCCTGTTCCTCCCTGAGTTGTTGCCCTTCTACGGCCCCCTCCACGTCTCCAGGTATACTGGCCTGTCTCCTGGTAGTGCCTCCAGCCTCTGGACACTACGCTGACCGACACAGCAAACCTTCTTGCCACAGCTCAAATTGATGTGCCATCCTGGATGATCTACACTACCTGAGCCACTTGTGCGGGTTGTAGAGTCCGTCTCATGCTATCACGAGTGTGAAAGCACAACCAACATTCAAAAGTGACGAAAACATCAGCCAGAAAGCATTGGTACTGAGATGTGGTCTGTGGTCCCCACCTGCAGAACCATTCCTTTACTGAGTGTGTCTTGATAATTGCCAATAATTTCCATCTGTTGTCTATTCCATTTGCACAACAGCATGTGAAATTGATTGTCAATCATTGTTGCTTCCTAAGTGGACAGTTTGATTTCACAGGAGTTTGATTTACTTGGAGTTACATTCTGTTGTTTAAGTGTTCCCTTTATTTTTTTGAGCAGTGTATATCGTTAGGGTAATCATTACCTACAGCGCTCTTCACATGCACATTTACATTTTATGTTTGTATGTTCTATTTCAAACAGTCAAATAGAACAGATCAGCTGAATTAGCATTCTGTGCTGGTTTAAACGGAGGCTAAGAGGCTCCATGGATTTATATGGGGTCCATTTTTGTTTTGAGATCGGACATAAATTCCTACAGGTAGAACATTTCTTCCATTTTAAAATTAAGCAAAAAAAGCACACAGATCATTATAAAGTATTGCCGCTCTTAGGGCTTCTTTCCACTTGCGAGAAATACGTCCGATTCTCGCATGTGAAATCCCAGCTCTGGCCCCGACACTCGGGAGTGGAGTGTGCGGCTGCAAGTATTTGTATGCAGCCGCTCGCTCCACTCCCGAGTGCCGGCGCCAGAGCTGGGATTTCACATGCGAGAATCGGACGTATTTCAGTGCATTCGGTTCAAAACAAGAATGCACTGGATGCTAATTACATTGATTTGTTCTGTTTGTTCAACTTTTCTAAATTGTTATTCAGTCTGGCAATGTTTATTTTTTCTTAGAAGCAAAACTTACTTTCTATTTTGCTCTCAATATAGCTAAACCATTGTTTTAAAGTTGAGTCTCCAAAAATGTGAATAAACTTCCCCCGCAGGCATGTGTCTAATATGTCGTTCAGGTTTTCATACGCAAGCATACTGCATCCTTTTGGAAACCACACATTCTTTATAGCATGTCCACTGGGATATTCCAGTTTCATTCCAATTTTGCATCTTTCCTTAATGGAAGTACTATCTGTTGAAATAAAATCACCAATACACAATCCATTACTGCAATTAATCACATTTAGGGAAAGGAAAAAGGGGATTCTTTCATATGCGCCACTTTGATGACATTTTAATGCTTTTTTTAAAGAGAACCTTTCACAAGTTTGAGCATGGTAAATTGGCCACATCATGGAATAATGGCTTCTGAGCAGAGTACGGGTTTTTGTATTTTTAATTTCTCCTCCCTATTGCGTAAAAATTAGCTGGCATATTTTAGGCTATAGCTTATGTAAAGTTCAACTGACGTGGCCATTATCAGAGATTCTTTCTCTCATAGCATATACCTCTTCCCCTGCATGAGGTTGACCAATTATAAGCAGGCTAAGCAGGAGAGTAAAAGACACGTCCTCCTCACCTAGTTGATCTTTGCAGCTACTGTGTAGAGATACAGTAGAGCTGAGTTATGTATCATGATAAAACACTTCCAGATTTCATCTCATGGCTGTCAACGTGGAGGAGAGTGACAGCAGACAGCACTGTGAGATGTTATCTACAAATGTTTGTAATGATACATAACTCTGCAGCTACTGTGTAGAGATATAGTAGGTCGCAGTTATGTATCATTACCAACATGGCAACACCTGAGCTCTCACCCTCCCCCCACACTGACTGCCTATCATGAGATGAGATCTGGAAGTAGGTCTAATGATCCATAACTCAACTTTTCTTTATCTCTACACAGCAGCTGCAGAGATTACTGAGGAGAGGAGGGCATGTTCTTTTTTTCCTTTGTGTGTTGCTGTTGGCTTATTATTGGTCAAACTCATACATGGGAAGAAGTATATGCCCCCAGAGACAAATGCCTTTTAACACCCAATTGCACATTACATAAATTATAGGATAAACTTTACAAACCACAGTAATATCTCAGCAACGGAGAGAAGAAATTAAACTACATTTTACTCAGCTCTGTAGCTACTATTCCATCATATGGCCAGTTTAGGATATATCACATTGTCTGATTGGTGAGGGTGCAACAGCGACACAGCACAGCTCCATTGACTGCATAGTGGCCTTGGCTGGGTACTGCACATCTGCTACATATTCAAATCAATAGGATGTAGATGTGCAGCACCCAGCTGCAGCCAATATTCTGCTATAGAACTGTGACATGAAACAGTATCTATGCAGTCCAGGCCAACGCTGACTCAGGAAACAGCTGATTGGTGGGTGTGCTAAGTATAGCACCCCTTCCGATCAGACATTGATAGCCTAACCAAAGGATAGGCTAATAATGTTAAAGTCCCGGATAATCCCTTTGATAATAAGCTCTCATATGTGTTTACATGAGGAACAACAGTATTTCTGGTTATTATTTGAACTTTATCTTGTATTTTTCACCTGTTACACTTCCCCTCTCCCCCTTTTCAATTCTCTTTGAACTAGTGGGTTGTACCCCCTTATAGAGTTGAGCAAAACAGGTCGGTCAGATTCATAAGTCGCCTACTTTCGCCAAAGTCGGGTTTCGCCGAGCGAAACCCGACTATAACGTGAAGTCGGCCATGCGGTCAGCAAAACAAGCGCCAAAGTCGGTTTTCCCAGTATGTTTGCAGGCGCCTTTTTTCAGCCAATGAGCAAGGACATACACTGTGGGCAACGAGATGACATAGGCAGCATCCACCACCATCTTAGAGAAGGGCATTGCAGTGATTGGCTTGCTTTGGGGGGCGTCATAGTGTCTATAAAAGCCCTGACCGCCGACCTCCATTTTACTTCTGCCGATCTTAACAGCCTCTGGGAGAGGTTGCTTGCTGTTTATCAGTAGGGAGAGAGTTAGGGCTGGAAAGAGAAGTTCTTATGTGCTTGTGCTGATAGCAATTGTGCTGTACAGTTAGTGTGCAGTGACAGGGGAGGATTTTCTTGTGTGCAGCAGCGCTGGTTATTAGGCTGCCTGATAGCTGTATTGCTGTGTGTATACTGCTGTGCAGACTGCTTTTTACATAGCACTAATACTTTTATTCTTTTTTCTGCACAGTTACCGAGCGTTCATTTTTTCCCACACCGTATAGAGCTGTACACTCCTCACACACTACCATGTACCAGCTGGTATCACGGACAAATACATGCTGACTAGGGTTGAGTGAAACAGGTCGGTCAATTTAAAAAAACACCGACTTTTGCCAAAGTCGGGTTTCGCCGAGTGAAACCCGACCATAGCGGAGGTCGGTCACGTGTTCAGCAACCATTACGCCCAAGTCAGTTTTTTCATAATACTTTAAGGGCCTTTTCTTGGCCAATGAGCAAGGACGCAGACTATGGGCAACGCAATGACATGGGCAGCGGCCAGCACCATCTTAGAGAAGGGCATTGCAGTGATTGGCTTGCTTTGTGTGGCGTCACAGTGCATATAAAATCCCTGACCGCTGACCGCCATTTTACTTCTGCCGATCTTGGTGTAGGGAGAGGTTGCTGACGCTGTTTATCAGTAGGGAGAGCGTTAGGCAGGCCCCCCCAAAAAAATATCTGTGCTTGTGCTGATAGCGATCAGCTGTACAGTTACTGTGCAGTGACAGGGGAGGATTTTGGTGTGTGCAGCAACGCTGGTTCTTAGGCTGCCTGCCAGTGACAGGGTAGAAATTGCTTGTGTGGAGCAGCAGATCTGATTATTAGGCTGCCTGCCAGTGAGAAGGGGTGGAATTTCTTTTGTGGAGTAGCAGAGCTGATTATTAGGTTGCTTGCTACCTGTATTGGTGTGTGTACACTGCTGTGCAGACTGCTTTTTAACACAGCACCTACACAGCATTAATACTTTTCTTCATTTTTTCTGCACAGTTACCGAGTGTTCATTTTTTCCCACACCGTATAGAGCTGTACGCTCCTCACAGTACCGTGTAAAGGCTGGTATCACGGACAAATACATGCTGACTATCTGTGTGTGACTCCGGAAATATATACAGAGATTTCAATTTTCCCCAAAACCGTATACAGCTGGTATCTTCTGATACAGTACCGTTTTTCTGCCTTCTGTATTACGGTCAAATCCATAGTGAGAGACCGTGTGTGTGTGTTACTCCTGAAATATATACAGAGATTTACAATTCCCCCAACACTGTATACAGCTGTACGCTACTGATAGAGTACACTTTTCTGATTTTCATATTCTGGTGTTATCCAGACTGGGCCTCTGACCATGTGTGTTCCTCCTGAAATATATACAGAGATGTAAAATTCCCCCAACACTGTATACAGCTGTAGGCTACTGATAGAGTGCACTTTTCTGATTTTCATATTCTGGTGTTATCCAGACTGGGCCTCTGACTGTGTGTGTTCCTCCTGAAATATATACAGAGATTTACAATTCCCCCAACACTGTATACGCTTCTGATACTGTACACATTTTTGGTTTTTATATTCTAGTGTAATCCATACTGAGCCTGTGAGAGTCTGTGTCTGTTACTCCGCAAATATATACGGAGATTACATTTTTTCACCTTCACCGTATACAGCTGTACGCTTCTGATACTGTACCATATATCTGCTGTTATTTTGGGTACATTTACACAAACATGAGGAAGTATGGTGAAAGAGGTCACGGATGTGGTCAAGGGGGGGTCACCTGCTACTGATGGTGGTGGTGGTGGTGCATCTGCTGGTAGTGCTAAAAGCACAATAGCACCTAAAGCAGGAGGTGTAGAGCCTGCCTCATCATCTGGCTCCAGAAGGCCTGGAAGGCTCCCTTTTCTGGGAGTAGGTAAACCGCTTTTAAAGCGGGAGCATCAGGAACAGGTTTTGTCTTACATTGCCGAAACAACCTCCAGCTCTATCTCCTCCTCTTCTGAAGTTTCAAAAGCTCCAAGCACTCGTCAGTGCAGGCTTCTGGTCAGGAACAACCCCTTTCCTTGTGTCCTTCACCCCCACCAAAAGTGATGGATGTGGCAGCCCACACTTCAGATTACGCCATGGAGCTCTTTTCACATACCATACCTGGGTTATCAAGTCAAATCCTGAATTCTCCAGTCCAACATGAATCTGACATGGAGTGCACTGATGCACAGCCACTGCTAGATGATTGTGCTGGTACATTCAACCAGAATTAGACCCTGATGAAACTCAGGTGCCCCTTCCCGCATACTCTCCCACCTTACACGGTGACACAGAGGAAGGTGCAGATGAAATTGAAGAGGAGGTGATGGATGACCCAGTTGTTGACCCGGATTAGCAATCCAGTATGGGAAGAGGGTGCCACTGGCAATAGCTCAGAAGAGGAGAAGGATCCGCAGCAGGTATCGACATCGCAGCTGGGGTTATCTGGCAGGCCCGTATCACTCCAAAAAGGTGTTAAAAAAACAAAGAGTTGCAGGACAGCTTGGCCAGACAGTCAAATTAGCACAGCGTGCAAGCCCTGAAAATTTATACCATAGTAGGAAGAGTCCAGTGTGGCACTTTTTTGACCAAAATCCTATTGATGAGGCAAAGGTTATCTGTAAAAAGTGCCGAAGGACCTTTAGCCGAGGGAAAAAATCTCAGAAATTTGAATAACAGTTGCATGCATAGACATTTATTGAACATGCACTTGCAAGCGTGGACGGACTACAAAACCTCAGGTAGCACATGTGCACCGGCTCCGACTGAAGTTAGCCAGCAATGCTCCATCGCTTCCCCCACTGTAAGACCACCGGTTGGCACACCACCAGCAAGAAATTTTGAGGTGTCGTCGCAAGGCCAAAGCAGTCAGGGAATCACAATGTTTTTGCAATGAAATACTGCATCTAGGCCGTCACCACCACCACCACCATCACCATCACTGACCCCCTCTCAGTCCGTCATGTCCACCGATAGTTCCCATATATGCAGCTCTAAAGTCCAACTCACCCTAGCAGACACTCTGAGTAGGACAAGAAAGTACTCATCCTCTCATCCGCATACACTGGGTTTGAATGCCTGCATTGCCAAACTGATCTCATTAGAGATGATGCGCTTCCATTTGGTTGAAAGCGTAGCATTTCGAGAGCTCATGGCCTACGCTGTCCCACACTATGACCTACCCAGTCGCCACTTCTTTTCTAGAAAAGCCATCCCTGCCCTCCACCTGCATGTGAAAGACCGCATTGTCCATGCACTCAAACAGTCAGTAAGTGGAAAGGTGCACCTCACAACAGATGCATGGGCCAGTAGGCATGGACAGGGCCGTTATGTGTCCATCACTGCACACTTGGTTAATGTGGTGGATGCAGGCTCCACAAGGGACAGCAGCGGTGGGACAGTGCTGCCTAGCCCATGGTATAGGCAACAGTTGGCTGTAGACGTTCGACCCTCCTCCTCTTCCAAAAGCGAAAGCTCATCAACAAAGCGCAGTCGCACGAACACTCCATCCGCAACTGCCAGTGTTGCACACGAGGTGTCCCACTATCGAACAGCTAGTGGTAAGCGTCAGCAGGCTGTTTTTTTTTTTTTTGTATATTCTTTATTTATATGAATATGAACATGAGTACAGATAACTTTGAGAGAATGTCCACTGGACAGAAATGTAACAACAATAACAGAATAACCAAAAATATCTCAAAGTCCATGATCCATCCCATTACATTACATAAACCGGGAACAAATGTTTATGCAGAGAGAAGCAGTACAAGATTACAGTGGGAATACCTACTTATATCTTAGAGCCACTCCGCTTGTACGGGAGGGATATGAATATCGGTCAGCAAACTGTACGGAGTTCTCAGTAAATATCTCGCGCACTGCATCATGAGGTAGCAAGCGAGTAAGGCGAACCTGTTCACCGGTAGGATGGAGGGGGGGGGAACGGAAAAGGGGAGGAGAAGGAACGAGGTTAGGGCACACGGACTAGAGAAGAAGGGGAACAGCTCGACATTAGAATAGAAGAAAGGGGGGAGGTGAAGGGGGGAAGGGAAGAGAGCCAACCAGCTATGTCTCGTGGACCAAGTTATCAGTAAACTAAGTAACCGCCTGCTTATAGTGAACCCATGGCGCCTAAAGCTTAGAAAAACCGTCAAAGCGGTTCTCCACTCTCGCCGTCAGCTCCTCAAGCCTAAAAATGTCATCTACTTTAGCTAGCCACAAAGATTTACTAGGTGGAGTCTTGTCCATCCACAACGTGGGGATTACCAATTTAGCTGCCATCAGCAGTTGCGTACTAAGTTTAGATTTCTTGGGCACATATGTGGGGGTCGATAACCACAACAATATTAGTGGGGCCGTCAATAAGAATGTAGGGTCACAAATGGATCTGATACTCGCCTCAACATCTGTCCAAAACGTTTTTATCAATGGGCAATCCCACCAGAGGTGTGAAAGCGTTCCCAGGTCTCCATCACATCTCCAACAAGCGCCGGTCGGAGTCACCCCCCATTGGAACAGTAGGGCCGGAGTCTTATACCACCGGGTAAGTAATTTCAGTGAGTTCTCCTTCAGGCGGACACAGCGGGAGAAGCCGTGTGAACGGGCATAAATCTGGGACACCTCCTCATCTGTAAATGAGCAATGTAGTTCACGTTCCCACGCCTCCAGGTATGAGGTCTTCGGTGTCTGTGGTTCCAGCACTCTTTCAGCGTACATGCGAGAGAGGGAGTTTCTTGGAGGGGTAGGCAACGAAAGTTGTTGTTCGAAAGGTGTACAATCCCGAGACAAGGGGTGCGTTCGCAGGAATTGATGACAAATCAGCCTAAAATGTTCAAGTTGAATGAAGTTAAGTTTCTTAGGCAGCATCAGTTCCTCCAAGTTCGCCGCAGAAGGAACAAAGCCTTGGGGGAATCGGAAGGAAATTGGCATGTCCAATCTGTTTCCATAAGGAAACCATAACTGGGTCTACCAATGGGATGCCCACCGCCTTAGGCAAAAAAGCGGTCGGCATCAGCGGCGAGGGAAAGGGTGCCAGACGTGGGTCAGAGCTGCACCTCCACCATGTGGACAATGCGCTCTGGACCATGGGATTGTCCACCACACGATGAGGCATCAACGTCCTCGGGATCCAGAAGGAGGCCTTCTCCGCATATGACAGGGACTCCAGGTCAATCGTAGCCGAATCTGATTTGCCCTTCAGCCTGCAGTAGTCCAGCCACCGAAGCAGCTGGTTTGCTTCGTAATAAATCGACGGGTCCAGGAGGTTAATACCTCCCTGGGAGCGTGGTCTACGTAAGGTTTGATGTGAGATTCTGGGTCTCTTGTTATTCCACAGAAAATTCCTAAAAAGGCGGTTAATTTGCCGGAAGTACGTTTGTGGAACACATATCGGAGCCGCCTGCAGAAGATACAGAAGCTTCGGTAAAACGTAGGAGGTTAGGTAGGCTTTCCTTCCCAGCCAAGCCATGCATG
The DNA here is from genome assembly GCA_033576555.1 of Oophaga sylvatica. Classification (NCBI taxonomy): domain Eukaryota; kingdom Metazoa; phylum Chordata; class Amphibia; order Anura; family Dendrobatidae; genus Oophaga; species Oophaga sylvatica. The sequence continues at coordinate 289,335,713 of JARQOD010000003.1, read as the reverse complement.
GCACCTTCAAAGAGATAAGTTGGGACTTAATGGAGGCCAACAATGGGGAATAATTCCGGTCGAAGATAGTACGTATCTCACCAGTTACCTTGATGCCTAAATAGGTAATCCCGGAGTCCGGCCAGCGGAAAGGGAAGAGATCCCGTAGTTCTCTCACCTTTGTCCCAGATAGGATGACGTTCACTGCTTCCGATTTAGCAAAATTAATTTTAAAATTGGATATTGAGCCAAATACGGCAAATTTATCGAGGAGCAGGGGAAATGTTGTAAGAGGATCGGATAGAAAAAACAATAAATCGTCGGCATAGGCCGCGATGAGGTGATGTCGACCACCTGCCACAATACCATGCGTTTGTAGATCTTGACGGACAGATTGCAATAGGGTTTCTATACAGAGGACAAACAACGACGGGGAGAGGGGCAACCCTGCCTTGTTCCGTTGGCGATCCTGAACGACCGCGAGAAGGTCCCGTTGACTTTAACCGCAGCCAAGGGTTTCGAGTATAGCGAAAAAATCGCAGAGACGAAACTTGGTGGAAAGCCAAACTTAAGGAGAACCGCGCGCATGAAGGCCCAATCAACGCGGTCAAAGGCCTTCTCTGCGTCCGTGCCCAGCATCACCAACGGAAGTGATCGGCGTCTCGCATAGTACGATAAACTAAGCACTCTATGGACATTGAACTTGCCTTCACGACCTGGGACAAACCCCGCCTGGTCGCGATGAATTAGGTTGGGGAGGAGGGCCTGCAATCGATTCGCCAATAGTTTTGCCCAAATCTTTAAATCTGCATTAAGCAATGATATGGGCCTATAGCTTCCGCAGGCTGTAGGGTCTTTCCCCGGTTTTGGTATGACCGAGATGTGGGCCATCAGGGCCTGTAAAGGAAGCTCTGACCCACAAGCTAGGGCATTGCACCATTTCTCCAGATAGGGGACCAAAATCTCGCTAAACTTCTTATAATATAGAATGGGGAGTCCATCAGGGCCTGGACATTTCCCGGTGGGAGTCGACTTAATGGCGTTCAAAATTTCCCCGCTGGAGAATGGCGCGGTTAGAGACAACTTGTCCGAAGCAGATAACGTCGGTAACGTTAAGGAGTCGAGGAAGGATTGGACCGCCGTATCATGAGCAGATGATTGTACTGAATCTCTGTCAGGGGTTAAATTATACAATTTCTCGTAGAATAAACTAAATTGTTCACCAATCTGTTGTGCAGTGAGGACCAGAGCCCCAGAATCATTCTTCACCCCCTGGATGGTACAATTATCCTGCGTCATTTTCGTATAAGATGACATCATACGTCCCCCTTTGTCACCGTATGCATAGAATTTCTGCTTGGTGTACAGCATTGATTTCGCGATTTTAATATTAAGAAAGCTTCGGAGAGCAGTCCGTGCTTCTATCAGTTCATTCAGCGTCTGCCTGGCTCTCGTTTCCTTATGGGTCCGCTCCAGGGAAGTGATGCGCTGTAGGAGGGTACCAAGTTCCTGGAATCTTTTCTTCTTCATATAGGAGCCCAAGGCTATGAATTCGCCTCGGATAAAGGCCTTATGTGCCTCCATTAATGTTGGCAATGGCATTCCGGCATTATCGTTCTCACTAAAAAAGGTACGTAGCTTCGCGGCCAGATTAGTTACCGTAGTCTCGTCATCTAATAGCGATGTATTTAAACGCCAGTTGAAACTGCAGCCCAGCTCCGCGGGTAGGGAAAGGGTCAGGTAAACTGGGGCGTGATCAGATACCGAGATACAGCCAATACGGGTTGCCGAGATGAAAGGTAGTGAATGCCGTGAAAGCAAGAAAACATCTATGCGGTGATAGGAGCCATGCACTGCCGAATAAAATATATAATCTCTCTTGGCTGGGTGCACGACACGCCAAGTGTCTACCAGGGAAGCATCAGCTATGGACCGTTTAATTTTGGCCAATTTGGGGTACGACACCGAAGTACGCTGGTGGGATGTGTCCAGCAGAGGGTTCAGCGAGACATTGATGTCGCCCCCAAGGACCACAGTACCCTCAGCAAAAGCAGACAGGTAGGTGAGTACTTGAGGAAGCCACAAGGCCTGATCTACATTAGGGGCATAAATGTTAGCAATCGTTAATTTCATCGCACCCAGCGCCACCTTCAGAAACAAAAACCTACCCTCGCTATCCATCTGGTGTGCAATCACCTTGAAAGGTAATCCTCTTTTAAAGCCAATGCTTACTCCCCTGGAAGCGTGGGAACCATTACAGCTATGATGCCAGGAGGTGTACCGGAATCTAGTGAGGTTGGGGATCGCTTGTTCCTTGAAGTGCATTTCCTGAAGGAGAACCACATCAGGTTTCTCTTTTTGTAATAAGCGAAAGACCTGGGAACGCTTCTGTGCAACGTTTAGGCCCTTGACGTTGAAGGTACAAAATGTCACCTTATCTCTAGACGCCATCAGAACGGCCAGTTACTGAGCAAAACTGGTGAAACAGATCCGAAAAAACAAACTGGTGGCTCAGTGAGGAAGGAAAGTATAAAGGAAGAATAGGGAAGGGGTGAAGAGAAAGAGGAGTAACCAAAAAAACTCTGAACTTGAAAAAAGAAGCTCCTCAAAGATGGGATGCCAGGATGGGGAGCCCGCAAGCCCTGAAAAAATATCCAGAGTCCGAGGCATCTCCACTGAACATGCCTGAGAGTGTCTGGATAGGTCTGATGCAGGCAATGGGCATCAGCCTAGTCAAACCGGGGGCGGTATAAAAAGAAAAACCACCCATAAGAGCCTAGTCGCACTGCACCGTCTGCCTGAAGCAGGGGGTGCTGGGACAGGCAAACAGACAAGTTATGTTAGCAAACAAAGGAAAGATGTAGGAAAGATGGACCCCAGCCAACACTTGTAACTAAAGGCAGTTCATCTTCCTCCCGTCCCCACAGGGAGCGCCTGCGCGAGAAGGGAGGGGGGGGAGGGAGGGGAGGTGCGCAAGGCCGTCCAGTAATCTAACAGAACTGGCCAAGAGCACCAACCAAGGCACTGTAACACGGGGAGGGGGCGCCGTCTGGAGATGCAACCTAATTAGGGAGATCACATCACGGAGAGGAAGGGGACTCGCGCTTAAATGCAACTGAAATACAGGGGAATCAATGTGCGTGTGCAGTCATTAGTCACTCTAAACCAGTTCAAGCGGCTGGTAAAACGTGATCAGTTCACGCGCAAATAGCAATAGTAGGACCCTTAGTATCTATGAATGTGCCCAAACAAGTAACAAACAAGAATAATGTGAACTGTGGGCTGTGGCGCGCCCAAAGATAGCAAATGGTCTTGCGCGCAAATGAACACGTGTTTCACGTTATGTGCGTGTAAATGTGGCTCGCGTTATGCGCATGCAAATTAGGTGTAGCAATAGGCGCACGGTAATGAACCATAACACTGTGACAGCAGTAAAACAACAGTGAATAGTTAACCCCTAAACTGTAAAACACATAATGTGCACTCAGTTAAACAGCAAACCCCAAAAGAAAAATAACAGTAACAACCACTGGTAAGCAGCAGTACTAGCAGGTGGATAAAGTCCATGGCATAGATAGGAAGAACAGCAATGAATGTGTGTCACTCACCGGGCCACTGCGAGCAAGGCAAATAGACTTTGAGGAGCCCTGCAGCCCCAGTCAGGAGAAGCAGCAAGCAGCCAACTTCAGGCTGATGCAGAGGGTCCTCGCCTGCCGCCGGAGAATAAGAGGGACCTAAAAGAAAAACTCCCCTCCCTGAGTGTCCGGGTCGATGGGCTCGTTGTGAGTGAGGCTCACCAAATAAAGAGCAGCACAGCAGACGGAACTAATGCCGGCAACCTCACTCTATTTCAGCAGTGTCCCGTCGCCGACTTCTTGCAGACTTATTCTTTTTTTTGGGGGTGCTCCAAATGTCAGGAATCGGCAGCCAGGACGGAACTTTTACTGGAGGGATGTCAAGCTTAGTCCAGGCCTGTGCCAGATCATCAGGATGGCGAATTGAGACTTTAAGAGTACCTTTAAGCACCAGAATCCCAAAGGGGAACTGCCATCTGTAAGGCAGGTTGTGGGTCCTAAGATGATCCAAAAGAGGTTTAACCAGACGCCTCTTTGCTAGTGTCGCCGGAGATAGATCAGGGTAAAAGTCCACGGTATATTCACCCAGAGTTGGGGAGCCCTTCTCCCATGCAGCAGACAGGACTGCGGCGGTATCCACATAGCGTAGGAGTCCACATACTACATCCCTGGGAGGATTACCCTCAGCTGGTCGTGGTTTCAGGGCGCGATGGATCCGTTCTACTTCAATATTCTGCCCCCGTTCAGTGCCAAGCAGGGAGGAAAAGAGAACTTTGGCAGTGGATTCCAGGTCTTCACGCTGCACAGACTCAGGTAAGCCTTTCAGACGTAGATTAGATCGTCTGTTTCGGTTCTCCAAGTCCTCCAGCTGGAGGATTGCAGTATTCAAATGTCGATGCTGTGACTGTAGCTTAGTCTTAGAGACATGGCTGTAATGCAGGACGGCCGCATGGCCAGTTTCCAGGGCTTCCACTCTGTTACCCATCTTAAGTAATTCCTGCTTTATATCTTGCAAATCTGCACGGATCGGAGCATGTGTCTGAACGAGCAGCTTCTTTAAGTTACGCATCGTCAGTTGTTCTGAACCTGATGAACGGTTCTTCAGGGCTCTCCCATCATCAGTGGAGTCACCTTCACAATCTGTGTCAGTGGCGGGAACCGACGCCATGTCTGGTAGCTGGGAGCCTGAGGTAGCTGAGCCTTTCAGCAGGAAAGCCTCCAGTCCCCGCTGTGTTTTGGGGGTCTTAGTGTTCCTGGGGGTGCACCCAGTATTAATCTTGTCAGATTTGCCCATCACCAGCAGTTAGAAAGCAGATAGACGCTTAGGCAGGATACAGTGTGGAGAGGAGCTGTGGCTCAAGCCTCCTTCTCCATGCACGTCCAGGCTCCGCCCCCGTCAGCAGGCTGTTTTAAAAATTATGTCTTTGGTGAACAACAGACACACCGCGGAGCTACTGGCCGACTACTTGCAGCGAGAAACTGAGTCATGGCTGAGCAGTATACATCTTGAACCAGGCAAGGTAGTCAGTGATAACGGACGTAATTTTGTGGTGGCCATAGCCCTGGCAAAACTCAGACACATAACTTGCCTGACTGACACCTTGAGTCTGGTGGTGCCGTGCTTCTTAAATAATTATCCTGAGCTAACAGCCCTCCTCCATAAAGTGCGAAGACTGTGCTCGCACATCTGTCACTCGCCCGTAGACTCCAGTCGCATGCAGAGGCTGCAGCGATCGCCCCACCTCCCCAAGCACCGCCGAATCATAGACGTTGCAACAAGGTGGAACTCCACCATGCACATGGTTGAGAGGCTGTGCGAACAGAGGCAGGCTGTAATGCATTTGTGGGAGGATACACGGGCAGGCAGTTTGAGGGCAGACATGGAATTGTCTGGTGTGCAGTGGTCAAAGCTGAAAGACCTCTGTAAAGTCCTTCAGTGTTTTGAGGAATGCACACGGCTGGTAAGCGCAGACGATGCCATCATAAGCATGAGCATCCCTCTTATGCGTCTGCTCAGGCAGCCATTGTCTGCTCAGAGAACTGTCCTGGACAAGGTGGAGGAAGAAGAGGAGGAGGAGGAGGGGGGATGATTATTTTGGGGAGGAGGATGCTTCTCAGGGGGCAAGAGAAAATGTTGGCTTGCCAAGTTCAGGTCCAGGGTTTGTGCGTGACTGGAGGGATGTGGATTTGGCAGAAAGTGCTCCTCCACCCATCACTGGCAGTGCATCACTGACACCTGGAACATTGGCCCACATGTGTGATTAAGACTTGCGGATCCTAAAAAGTGACCCCCGCATTGCCAAAATGATGAAGAATGACGACTACTGGTTGGCCAGCATCCTAGATCCACGCTATAAAGGCAAATTACAGAACATAATGTCACAGGAGAACCTAGAGCTAATATTGGCCAACAAACAAGCAACTCTGGTAAACCGTTTGTTAGAGGCATTCCCAGCAAACAGCAGCGGTACAGGTTCTACCACGAACCGTACTGGGCAACATGGAAGAGGTGTTTGTGGTGCACACAGCCGAAGTGGCATTGGAGACAGGGGTTTCATGACCATGTTGTGGACTGATTTCTCCAGGACAGCTCACACGCCTGGTAATCAGGAATCTATAGCAACAGACAGGAGACAACAGTTGTCAACTATGGTTACAAATTACTTCTCCTCCCCTATTTATGTTCTCCCTCACCAGTCATCCCCCTTTGACTACTGGGCCTGTAAACTGGACACCTGGCCTGAATTGGCACAATATGCCTTACAGGAGCTCGCTTGCCCAGCTGGTAGTGTGCTATCAGAAAGAGTCTTCAGTGGTGCTGGATCAATCCTGACAGAAAGAAGGACCCGTCTGTGGACACAAAATGTTGATGATCTAACCTTCATTAAAATGAACCATGCCTGGGTTTCAAAGGATTTTGTCCCACCTTCCCCTGATGACACATAGGTTGCTAGCAAAATGGCTCGCTTTATCCTATACTTCCTCTGACTTCTCCAATTCCTCCATTTGCAGCTGCTGAATGTCCAGCCTACACCTGAACATATGCCTTTTTTGAAACCTCCCTATCTGGGCTGCCCCCCCGGGCGGGGGTCACCACCTGGCGCACCCGGCCAAATGCTGGTGCCCTGAGCAGGTGTCGGGTCCCACTCTGGGGCGACGGCACTGGCACAGGGTCCCTCATAGTAGAAAAAACTGTCTCTGATGGTGGGAGGACCCACTTGCCGTCAGACACACCGGCGTACTATGAGGGGCCCTGTGCCAGTTCCGTCGCCCACGAGTCAGCCCCCCCTGCTTGCTCAGGGCCCCAGCACTGGCAATACTTATCTCTCCTTCTCCCGGCTGTGGAGTCTGGGCAATTAAATCCTTCACAGGGACAGCCACTACAAAATTGGTTAACTGATCGATGATGGTTAAGACATAGCTATGGCCTGTCCTGCTGGGCTCTACCTTTTGATGATCAATCAGTGTTGCTTTATGATCAGCTTTCACAGTTTTACTAGTCACAGATGTGTGACATTCCAGGCAACATTTTTCAATGTCTCCTCTCATGCCAATCCAATAGAATCGCCTACGGCCTGTGGCTTCTGTCTTTTGCACTCCAAAGTGACCATGCTGATCATGATATGCAGTGAGGACAATATCTACATCTCTCCTTGGCATCACAATTTGATGGAGACAAATAACGGTGATGGGATCGACGCTACTGCGATACAGCAACCCTTTCTTCACAAAGAACCGTTTTCGCTGTCTCCACAGATAAAGTCATTGAGGGTCAGCATTTGAGAATTCTACCGGGAGGTTTTACCGTGATTAGTAATTTCCAAATTTCTGCAATCACTCTACTTTCAGTGTGTACTTGTATCCATCTTGTTTCCTGTAGCGGAGAGTCTGGACTGGCTTACTGAGACTGAAATATATACGAACATTTACAATTACCCCAACACTGTATACAGCTGTACGCTTCTGATACAGTACACTTTGTCAACTTTTTATATTCTGGTGTAATCCATACTGAGCCTGTGAGAGTCTTTGTCTGACTATAGAAATATATACGGATATTTAAAAGTTACCCCAGCGCTGTATACAGCTGTACGCTTCTGATACATTTCTTTTTTTCTACTTTTTATATTCTCGTGTAATCCATACTGAGCCTGTGAGAGTCTTTGTCTGACTCTGGAAATCTATACAGATATTTCAAATTCCCCTACGCTGTATAGAGCTGTACGCTTCTGATACATTTCCCTTTTTCTACTTTTTATATTCTCGTGTAATCCATACTGAGCCTGAGAGCGTCAGTGTCTTCCTCCTGAAATATATACGGAAATTTCCAATAAGTTAACTATACTATATATATCTGGTATCTGGTGCTACAGTACCCTTTTTGCCACAAAGTCCTCCTCCACCCACCACTCTAAGAGCATCATTGACACCTTAAACATTGGCCCACATGTGTGATTCATTATTGCAGATCTGATTTTTATATTCTGGTGTAATCCATACTGAGCCTTGAGAGTCTTTGTCTGACTCTGGAAATATATACGGATATTTCCAATATTTTCACCATACTAGATATACCTGGTATCTAGTGATACAGTACCCCATTTTCATCTTTTTTATTTCTTGTTTAATCCATACTGAGCCTGTGAGCATCATAGTCTACCTCCTGAAATATCTACGGAGATTTAGAATATTTTCACTATGCTATATATACCTTGTATCTGGTGAAACAGTACCCTTTTACAGCTTTTTATATTATTCTGTAATACATACTGAGCCTGAAAGCATCAGTGGCTGCCTCCTGAAATATAAACTGAGATTTAGAATATTTTCACTATACTATATATACATGGTATCTGCTGATACAGTACCCCTTTTTCTTATTATTATATTCTTGCGTAATCCATACTGATCTTGTGAGCGTCAGTGTCAGCCTCCTGAAATATATATGGATATTTATTATATTTTCACTATACTTTATATACCTTGTATCTGGTGATACACTACCCCTTTTCTTATTATATTCTTGTGTAATCCATACTGAGCCTGTGAGCGTCAGTGTCTGCCTCCTGAAATATATACGGAGATTTACAATATTTTAACTATACTACCTTGTATCTGGTGATACAGTAGCCCTTTTTCATCTTTTTAGATTATTGTGTAATCCATACTGAGCCTGTGAGCGTCATTGTCTGCCTTCTGAAATATATCCGTAGATTTAGAATGTTTTGACTATACTATATATACATGGTATCTGCTGATACAGTCCACCTTTTTCTTATTATATTCTTGAGTAATCCAGACTGAGCCTGTGAACGTCCGAGTCTACCTCATGAATTATATACAGAGATTTATAATATTTTCACTATACTATATGTACCTTGTATCTGGTGAAACATTACCCTTTTTATATTATTGTGTAATACATACTGAGCCTGAGAGCGTCAGAGTCTGCCTCATGAAATATATACGGAGATTTTGAATATTTTGACCATACTATATATACCTGGTATCTGGTGATACACTACCCCTTTTTCTTCTTATTATTTTCTTGCATAATCCATACTGAGCCTGAGAGCGTCAGTGTCTGCCTCCTGAAATATATCCGGAAATTTACAATATTTTGAGCATACTATGTATACATGGTATCTGGTGACACAGTACCCCTTTTTATTATTATTATATTCTTGTGTAATCCATACTGAGCCTGAGAGCACCAGTGTCTGTCTCCTGAAATATGTACCGATATTTATTATATTTTCAATAAACTATGTATACCTGGTATCTGGTGATACAGTACCCCTTTTTCTTATTATTATATTCTGGTGTGATCCATACTAAGCCTGTGAGAGTCTGTCTGTTACTCCGGAAATATATACGGAGATTTACAATGACCCCTAGACTGTATACAGCTGAACGCTTGAGATACAGTACCCTTTTTGCCAGAAAGTACTCCTTCACCCACCACTCTAAGTGCATCATTGACACCTTGAACATTGGCCCACATGTGTGATTATTTCTTGCGGATCTGCTTTTTATGTTCTTGTCTAATCCATACTGAGCCTGTGAGCGTCTTTGTCTGCCACCTGAAATATATACGGAGATTGGCAATATTTTAACCATGCTATATATACATGGTATCTGGTCATACAGTACCCCTTTTTCATCTTTTAATATTCTTGTGTAATCCATACTGTGTTAAGGGACTGCGGAACGCACCTAATAGATATTAAGGAGAGGTGCGTTCGCAGCCCGGGGTCCACCGTGCAGGCAGAGCCTGCTGCTAGTACGATGGCGCAAATAGGCAGTATGAGCGAACTCTGTTATCCCGCAAAGTCGCAGATGTAAACGCCGTAGCACTATATGGCGGTATGGGCGAACTCTGTTATTCCACAGAGTCGCTAACTAAAATGCTGTAGCGCTGTATAAGCGGACTCTGTTAATTCACAGAGCCGCTGTGACAAAGACTGTGTCCTGTCAGACTCACAGGGGACACAGATGACTGCTAAGCGGATTGCAGCCTGTGGTCATGCAATCAGAACACAAGCAATAATCTCCTTACCGGAGTAGCCGGTATTCTAATGGCGTTTTCAGCCGAGCCCTGAACACGTGCATACAAAACTCCTCACCGGAGGTGCCGGTATTCTAGGAGCTTATTTCAGCTGGACCTAACCACATGCATACATGACCACACTGGCGCAAGCACGTAACAGATTTGATACTAGCGCACGGCCGTGCGGTTATGCCACCTTTTTATAGTAGCAGCTACAGTACCTTCCAGAAAAGGACCAATGAGAAACTGTTCCAGAACACAAGCAGTTTCAGGACCTTCTTGGCAGACCAATGGGAGTCGCTGCTGTAACCGAGCATGTGACCCCTGATCTCCAATGGGAGATCTTGCCCTGGGCATGCACAGATGGAGAAAGCGAGGACTTTGTCCCATGACTGCCTGCTCCAGCACTGGTTATAATAGAGGAACCAGGAGAAGCAGCAACAAGCCTCTGCACAGTATTAGACCGAGCGAGACGCTGGGACCAACGTCTCCGCTGAGCATGCTCCACTGTGGCCGGAGATGGATGGGGGACCGCAGCGGGACTTGTTCGAGATTCCCCTTGTGCAGCAGCGGGAACTCGATCCCTAACATACTGAGCCTGTGAGCCTGAAATATATACGGAGATTAGAATATTTTCACTATACTATATATACCTGATATCTGCTAATACAGTACCCCTTTTTCTTCTTATATTCTGGTGTGATCCATACTGAGCCTGTGAGAGTCTGTCTGTTACTCCGGAAATATATACGGAGATTTACAATGACCCCTAGACTGTATACAGCTGGACGCTTGTGATACAGTACCCTTTTTGGCATAAAGTCCTCCTCCACCCACCACTCTAAGTGCATCATTGACACCGGGAACATTGGCCCACATGTGTGATTATTTCTTGCAGATCTGCTTTTTATATTCTTGTGTAATCCATACTGAGCTTGTGAGCGTCATTGTCTGCCTCCTGAAATATATACGGAGATTTATTATATTTTCAATATACTATATATACCTGGTATCTGGTGAAACAGTACCCTTTTTCATCTTTTTATATTATTGTGTAATCTATACTGATTCTGTTAGTGTACGAGTTTGCCTCTGGAAATATATACGGAGATTTATTATATTTTCACTATACTGTATATACCTTGTATCTGCTGATACAGTACCTCTTTTTATACATTTTATATTATTGTGTAATTCATACTGAGCCTGTGAGCGTCAGTGTCTGCCTCCTGAAATATATACGGAGATTTAGAATATTTTCACTAAACAGGAGCTCGCTTGCCCTGAAAATAGTGCGCTATCATAAAAAGTCTTCTGGTTCAAGAAGGCCTGGAAGGCTCCTTTACTGGGAGTAGGTAAACTGCTTATATGGAGATGAAGAAGATTTTCAATATACTATATATACCTGCTATCTGGTGACTCAGTAACCCTTTTTCTTATTATATTCTGGTGTAATCCATACTGAGCCTGAGAGCGTCAGTGTCTGCCTCCTGAAATATATCTGGAAATTTACAATATTTTCAGCATACTATATATACATGGTATCTGGTGATACAGTACCCCTTTTTTATCTTGTTATATTATTGTGTAATCCAGACTGAGCCTGAGAGCTTCAGTGTCTGCCTCCTGAAATATATACGGACATTTAGAATATTTTCACTATACAGGAGCTTGCTTGCCCTGAAAATAGTGTGCTATCATAAAGAGTCTTCTGGCTGAAGAAGGCCTGGAAGGCTCCCTTTACTGGGAGTAGGTAAACTGCTTGGAGCATCAGGAACAGATTTTCGATTACATTGCCGAACCACCCTCCATCTACAGGGGTTGGACAAAATAATGTAAACACCTGGAAATATCAACAAAAGTTAGTTTAATATGGTGTAGGTCCACCTTTTGCGGCGATCACAGCCTCAATTCTCCGAGGTATGGATTCATGCAAGGTGTAAGTTGTTTCCAAAGGAATTTTAGCCCATTATTCAGTTAAAACACCCTCCAGTTCTTTGAGCGACGATGGCGGCGGAAATCGACGTCTAACTTGAATCTCTAAAATCGAACATAAATGCTCTTTAATGTTGAGGTCTGGGGATTGTGGGGGCCAGATGAGATGCTCAACTTCATTAGAATGTTCCTCATGGCATGATTTAATGATGGTAGCTGTATGAATTGGTGCATTATCATTGTTCTGCCCGTCTTATGTGTATGTGTACATAATCCTTGCAGACAGCATAAACCTTGATCCCAACAGTGATTTGATAGACACGTGATGTCTGTTACCAAGTTTATTGCAGGAATCGAATATGGTAAAAAACTGTGGAACAAATAACAGTATTTTACTATGTGCTCACAACATGTGGCAAGCATACAATATATACACAATATACAATGGTGAGGGAACACACTATATGCATAACATGTAGTTACATATAACATGCGGTATATCCCATTCTTACTGCACAGTCAGAAAAGCATGGACTACAACTTTCACATTTTCATAACAGCATGATGTAAACATTCCAATATTTATACGGCTGTCAAGTTCATGGTGAATGTGTTTAGACCTACCGATTGTGCGGCTACAGATCTGGATGTAAGAGATCACTATTGGATTCTGATGTCAGGGGTACTCAGGAATGAACTGTCTTAGCTGTATACTGAGCAAAAAACATGGCTGCTGGGGCTGACTGCTGAGTCACCAAAGCTATGACTCATGAACTACGGTGTGGTAGATATGTCAAAAACTTCAATATCAACAACCAAAGACATTCTATAAACGACCACTAGATGGTGCTGTTATACCACATAACAAATCTGAATGTTCACACAGAAAATTCTATTGGAACATCACACTCCTCGCCTGGTATATTAAAGATACCACTTTAAGGTACCTATGGAGAGAGCAACAAAATCAGTTCAGTGACTGGTCTGAGGAAAAGTTTAGGTTCGTGTTGCCTGCAGATCTTGACCTCCACTTTCCTAACTTTTCCATCTTCACTTGGAAACACTTTGGTTATCAGTCCCAAAGGCCAGTCATTTCTTTTTGACTGAGTGTCTTTGACAAGAACAACATTACCAACCTCCATGTTGGGTTTACTGGCTTGCCATTTATTCCGGGTCTGTAAGGTAGAAACATATTGCTTTTTCCATTTATCCCAGAAGGCGTCTGCTAAAGTTTGAACCCGTCTCCACTGACACTTGTACAAGTCTTTATTATCAAACTCACCAAGAGGTGCTGATGCTGTACCAACCTTTTGGGTAAGAAGTGTGGAAGGGGTAAGCAAGAGAGGATCCTCTGGATCATTCGGTATTGGTGTCAAGGGTCTGGCGTTTATGATTAAATTAGCTATGGCTCTGTTCAGTGACCTCCAGGCAGAAAACTTGTTGAACCGTTTAGAGTCGAGCTCTCTGCTAGAAACTCTTGTAATGAGTACAGAAACATGAGGACGAATCTCTGCATCAGAATCTGGTTCTAACATTTCAAATGTGTCTTTCTCAAAAGTGTCTTGTACTGATTTGTAGAGAAATGCTGGTCCTGTGAGCCATGTAGTGTCTTTAAGATGGGCTGCAGGAACAGCTCTTGTTGCGTGGTCTGCTGGGTTGTGATCAGTTGATACATAACGCCACTGGGTAGGTCGTGTTGACCTCCTGATTCTTTGAACTCTGTTATGTACGTAGACATAGAATCTTCTAGTCTCATTGTGAATGTAACCCAGCACTACTTTACTGTCTGTATGGAACACCGTATCTTCAAGCTTTAAATCTATCTCTGTCACAATGAGCTCAGCTAGCTCTGTTGCTAGAACAGCAGCACAAAGTTCCAGTCTTGGTATGGTAAGCTCAGGACATGGTGCCAATTTTGCCTTTCCCATCACGAAGCCAATCTGGACTTGACCTTTGATATCTGTTGTTTTAAGGTAAGCGACTGCAGCTATCGCCTTTACTGAAGCGTCACAAAATATACACAACTGCTTAGTCTGAACCTCTGCAGCAGAGATGTGAGCATATGGTCTGTGAATGTGTAGATTAGACAAAGTCTTTAGAGAGTCTCTCCAGGTTACCCATAGAGCTTCTTTCTCTGGGGGAAGTGGAGAGTCCCAATCACATGTGTCTGCAGTTAAATCTCTGAGGAGAGTCTTACCTTGGATGGTGACTGGTGCTGCAAATCCAAGTGGATCATATAGGCTGTTGATGGTGGATAAGACACCACGTCGTGTGAAGGGCTTTTGCTCTTGGTCAACCTGGAAGGTAAAGGTGTCAGACTTGAGATCCCAGCTGAGCCCTAAGCTGCGTTGCATGGGTATGGGGTCCGTTGCAAAGTCTAGGTCTTTCAGATCGCTGGCATGATCTTGAACTGGGAAGGCTGCCATAACATCTTCGCTGTTTGAAGCTATTTTATGCAGTCTGAGGTTTGAACAGGAAAGCATACGTTGAGTCCTCTTGAGTAGGCTGATTGCAGCCTCTGGTGAGGGAAGTGACTTTAGGCCATCATCCACATAGAAGTCTCTTTCAACAAACTTCTTAACGTCTTGCCCATAGTTTTCTTTTAAAGGCGGGGCTACTTCTGCATGGTCATTTTCAAATATCTTGCTCATGAATGAGAAGAAGTGCTCCTTCATTTCTGGTCTTTTCTCAAAGTTGCGCCTGAGAGAACTGAAGCGTTTTGTGGCTTGAACTCTGTTGTTAGGAAGGCGGTTTCTTTGTGTTTTGAAAGGCAGTGGTGCTACCCAGGTATTTGTTTCATCTTTAGAGAATCCTTGTTCCATTATACTTAAGAAGGTCTCATCTTCAATAGAGCAAGCGGTCTTGTTGTCTTCCTTTGTCCTCTGGAACACTGTACACCCCAGATGATCTTCATCTTCTGCACAGTCCGGGTATAACACACTTGTAGGCTTCTCTCTTACAAGGAATCTGTTAGGACAAGGCTGAAAGAGGGATGGACGTCCATTTTCCAATGTATTTGTGAAGAGAGAATTCACAGTGGTTGGTTTGTGAACGCTTCCTAGGCAGACATCGCCTATAATGACCCACCCTAGGTCGAGCTTCTGAGCATAAGCAGAACTGTGAGGACCGTTTATCTGTTTCCTCACCTTGTGGACTCTTATGATGTCTCTTCCAAGCAGAAGTACTATTGGAGCGTCTGGGTTGACTTCAGGAATTAGGTGCGCTATATTTTTTAGATGTCTATGATGTGATGCTGCTGCAGGTGTAGGAATCTCTTCTCTGTTGTTTGGGATCTGATTGCATTCTATCAGCGTAGGCAGAGGCAGGGATGTTTCACCATTTAAGGATTCAATTTGATAACCAGTAGCTCTTCTCCCTTTTTCTTCACTCACACCTGTGCAAGTCTTAAGTGAATATGCCGAGCTGTTTCCTTTAATGTCGAAGATATCAAAGAAAGTTGAATTAGCGAGAGACCTGTTGCTCTGATCATCAAGGATCGCATACAACTTTACAGCTTTCTCTTTGTGACCAATGGGGTAAACTGTGGCAAGACAGATCTTGGAGCAAGATTTGTTGCTAAGTCCTTCTCCACAGACTTGGGTGCACTGAGGTGTCACTTCAGGAGGTGTAGGGTCTCTCTGCTCCTCGCCGTGCTCTGCCACTTGGTCTGAGGGTGTGAGAGTCCATGGAGCTGGTCCTGGGTGTAAAGCTGTGTTATGCTCTTCACTGTCACATTCTGAGCATTTAATGTTTGTTGTACAGTCTTTTGCAAGATGTGAAGTTGCTGCGCAGCACCTGTAGCAAATGTGGTTTTCTTTGAGGAAAGTTTTGCGATCTTTGAGCTGTTTCTCTCTGAATCCTCTGCATTTCAGCAACGAATGTGGTTTCTTATGCAGAGGGCATTCTTTGCACGGGTCTTTAGATGAGGTCTTATCAGTCTCTGCAGTACTATAAGTTTTGCGTGAAGTGTCTTGAAGAGATACACTGGTTTTGTGTACTGCCACTGGTGTATCTCTCAGGTTACGCATTGAGACAGGTTTACCTGATTTGGGGTACGTGGTGTCAAACATTGAGAAGTCAAAGCTGGGGTCATTTCTAATCTTTGCTTGTTGGTGTACAAAGTCCACAAAGAATGAGAATGGAGGAAATGGGACGTTGTATCGTTCCTTGTATTTGGAGCCTTGACCGATCCACTTATCTATCAGGCCTTGCGGAAGTTTGCGTACTATGGGATTTACACCGCGTGCTGTGTCCAAGAATGCTAGGCCTTGTAAGTCTCCTTGAGCTTTGGCAACTTGAAGTTCTGTCAACAGATCGCTCAATTCTCTCAGTTTTTGGAAACCTTTGCCTTGCATCATGGGGAAATCCTCAATTCTTTTGAAGAGTGCGTTTTCTATCACTTCTGGTGAGCCGTAACACTCCTCCAGTCTCTCCCATATCAGGTTTAGTCCTCTGTCGGGATAGTCTAAATTGATGTCCCTAATCCGTTTTGCATGCTCTGTGGATTCATTTCCTAGCCACTTGACTAAAAGGTCCACCTCCTCGTTTGCAGACAGGTCCAGATCTTTGATTGTATTTCTGAATGAGGATCGCCATGCTCTATAGCCTTCAGGTTTGTCGTTAAACTTGGAGAGTCCTTGGGTTATCAACTCACGTCGAGCAAGGAATTTGAGAACATCTGACATACCTTGATTTCTGTTTGATGAATCTGGAAACGAGCTGAGGTGCAGAGGTCCATGTGGGTTAGAGTAGTCTTTAAACTTGTCTTTGTTGTAATAACTACCATCTACTTGTTCCTTCTTGAAGGCTGGAGCTGCTCCGCAGTTGTCTGTCGGTTGGAATGCAGGTTGCATTGGGGACCGATGATATATAAAGTTACTGTCTTGCTTGATGTATGGCATTTGGAAGGCTGAGGCCGCTTGTTGTGTGACAGGATTAGGCTGGAGTTTGTAAGCAGGGTTTGACTCAGCTCCTGGACCGTAATACAGGCCGTCATCTGACTTAGCATACTGCAGTACGTATTTTGACGTGTGTCGTGCTTTGTCCTGTTGACTGAGCTCTGATCCAAGAATACTGCTGCGTCTATTACTTGCGATACTTGCTGCCTCCTCCAAAACTTCAGCCTCTGCCAGTGCAACTGCGGCTTCCCTCTCCAATGCTAGTTTTTTCATGTGTGCTTGTTGTTCGGCCAGAGCTGCTTCCATGTGTGCCTTCATTTGTGCTTCCTTTGCTTCTAATTGCCTTTCTTGCTCAGCAAACGATGCTCGCACTTTGGCAGCTTCTGCTTTTGCGCGGGCTAAGGCGATGGTAGAGCTGCTCACTGACTTCTTTGAGCTTTTGCAGCTGGCTGAGATTGCAGATCTTGTGGTGAATGATCTACCTTCTGCGGCTGACATGGTGACGCTCTGACAGGATTCGCGCCCTTTCTTTCAGGCTTGACAGAAGCTTGGTTTCACTACGATCACTATGTGCGAGCTGCGGTATCTTCTATCCAGCTTGTAGCGGGCAGTTTTACTGCGATCAGTATGTGAGAATCCGCAGTTCTTCTATCCAGCCTGCGAGGGTTAATCGTTTTTTACTGTTCTGCCCGTCTTATGTGTATGTGTACATAATCCTTGCAGACAGCATAAACCTTGATCCCAACAGTGATTTGATAGACACGTGATGTCTGTTACCAAGTTTATTGCAGGAATCGAATATGGTAAAAAACTGTGGAACAAATAACAGTATTTTACTATGTGCTCACAACATGTGGCAAGCATACAATATATACACAATATACAATGGTGAGGGAACACACTATATGCATAACATGTAGTTACATATAACATGCGGTATATCCCATTCTTACTGCACAGTCAGAAAAGCATGGACTACAACTTTCACATTTTCATAACAGCATGATGTAAACATTCCAATATTTATACGGCTGTCAAGTTCATGGTGAATGTGTTTAGACCTACCGATTGTGCGGCTACAGATCTGGATGTAAGAGATCACTATTGGATTCTGATGTCAGGAGGTACTCAGGAATGAACTGTCTTAGCTGTATACTGAGCAAAAAACATGGCTGCTGGGGCTGACTGCTGAGTCACCAAAGCTATGACTCATGAACTACTGTGTGGTAGATATGTCAAAAAACTTCAATATCAACAACCAAAGACATTCTATAAACGACCACTAGATGGTGCTGTTATACCACATAACAAATCTGAATGTTCACACAGAAAATTCTATTGGAACATCACAATCATCCTGAAAGATGGCGTTCCCCTCCGGGAACAGTGCTTGAACCATAAGATGCACTTGGTCAGCCAAAATGCCTAAATAATCGCAGCTGATAATTCTTCCATGAAGGGATATCATTGGCCCGGCGGATCTCCATGAAATAGCACCCCAGATCATCACAGAACCTCTGCCATGGTTTACGTTTGGGAGAAGGCAGTCTGGATGGAATGCTTCTTTCGGCTGTCTCCAAACGTACACTCAGCCAGAGGTCGGAAATAGGGTAAACGATGATTCTTCTGAGAATATCACATGTTTCCACTGGTCGAGGCAACAATTCTGGAGGTTTGTACACCACTCTAAACGCTTGGAAACATTTGTCATTGAGAGCAGCGGTTTTCGAATTGCAGCTCTTCCGTGGAATCCAGATTTGTTCAGCTCCCAACAAAGTGTTTTCGTGGAAATTGGGTTCTGTAGGTGTTCATTGAGCTCAGCAGTGATTTTCGGAGCCGTGGTCTTGCAATCATCTCTCACAATTTGCTTTACAGTCTGACGGTCTCTCTCAGTCAACTTCGACTTTCGGCCGGACCTGTGCATTCACTGCAGACGTATTTCCTTCTCTTTCTTTTCAAAAATTTTTATTAAGTATTTATGAAACAATAAGAGGGGGAGAAGGGGAAAAGGGAAGGGGAAATACAACAAGGAAAGAAGGGACCAAGTGGACCTTGCGTCCCAATTTACAGGAAAATAACATTAATTTATACAGGCATTACACATATTATATGACTACAAATGCAATATTATAAATAGTAACCATTAATCAAGAAAGACGAAATAATATGGCTTATCTGAATATACTTTTAAGGGAATAAAGGTATCCAGCTGGACCATTTTCGAGAAAATTTGTCTAGGTTGTTATATATCAGAGCTAATTTGTGCTCGAAGGCTTTATGGAGGGTCATTCTGTCAATTACATCTTGGATAATGGGAGGGTCAGGCCTCTTCCAATGGAAGGCAATTAGTTGCCTAACTACTAGAAGAATATGTACCACTAAGGGAATAGAGGAATGAGTAATGCCCTCCAAGTCTAAGGATAAAAGAGCTAGTTGCGGAGATAGATTAATGGATTTTGTGAGTAATGAATTAATTAGAGACGCACTATTTTTCCAAAGAGGCCTAATATGGGGATAGTACCAGAGTATATGAAGCAAACTGCCATATTGGCCACAGCCTCTCCAGCAGGACAAGGAGTGTTCTGAATTAATCCGAGAGAGTCGGGCTGGAGTGTAATACCAACACGTTAGTGTTTAATAGTGAGTTTCTTGGAGCAACATAGAGATAGAAGGGAGTAGGAAATAAAACAAGCCTGTTCCCATTCTAGCGGACTTGGGGATATATGTAATTCTTGTTCCCATTTCCGAAAGTTATAGGCCTTGATGAATATATGACTTTTATTGAGCAACATATAAATGTAAGAGGTGCTCCAAAAAATTTTATGATTAAGGTTGGTTATAAGGTTGGCGGCACGCTCAGATAGGCTTGGTTTAGAGGCAAGAAATAGCTCAATCAAATCCTTCAACATGAGATACTGGAAGAATGAAGAAGAGGAGACTTTAAATTTATGTTTGATTTGGGAGAAAGGAATAAGACTAGATTCACTGACCAAATCCTTGATTTTTTTAACGTCATGTTCAGCCAAAATGGGATCGATGGCTGTATGGTATAGGGACCAGATTAAGTGGAGAGGGAGATTTTAAAGGAAGGTTAATTTATTAGTACCTCTTTTCTGTTTAGCAAATGTTTTCCAGGCAGCCAGAGTAGTGTCAAATATAGGATGAGAAGAAGGGGGGGATTTTCGCTTTCCAATGGGTGACTGTTCTGTATCCTCCCGCTGAGAATCCTTAGAATCTTCCTCTCCTGTGGATTCATATGCCTGTAGTATACTCTCATGTATATTTTCCTCTTCTATGAAATGTACCTTTCTTTTCTTTTTCAGTTGCTTATTTTCCTTCTCTTTCAAAAGCAGTCATTACTTTGGAGACAGTACCTCTTGACACGCCAAGCATTCGGGCACTTTTGGTTACACTAGCGCTGGCCATCCGAGCACCAACAATTTGGCCTGTTTGAAATCCGAGAGGTCTGCCATTGGTATCAGTTTCTCATCAATGTTCTTACAATTATGCAAAACAAACAGTTAATTTACATACACATATGACATAACACAAATAATCAACTACAAAACATTACCATATGTCACGGTTTGCATCTTTATAACATGTTCGAAGAGGATGATGCCAAAATGTTAGGTGTTTCCATTATTTTGTATATCGCCTCTGAAGTTTCAAAAAATGCAAGGACTGAGTCGTCAGTGCTGGCTCCTGGTCAGGAACAACACCTTTCCTTGTGTGCTTCACCCCCAACAAAACTGAAGGATACGGCAGCCGACACTTCAGATTACTCCATGGAGCTCTTTTCACATACCATGCCTGGGTTATCAAGTCAAATCCTCAATTCCCCAGTCCAACATGAATCAGAGATGGAGTGCACATGATGATGCACAGCCACTGCTAGATGATTCTGCTGGTACATTCACCCAGAGCACTACATTTCCCTCGCAGTCTACTGAGCCAGAATCTGACCCTGATGAAACTCAGGTGTCCCAGATTACATTGAAGAGGAGACGATGGATGACCCTATTGTTGTTGACCCGGATTGGCATCCACTTGGGGAAGAGGGTGCTGCTGGCAATAGCTCAGAAGAGAAGAAGGATCCGCAGCAGGCATCGACATCGCAGCAGTGGTTATCTGGCAGGCCTGTAGCAGTCCAAAAAGGTGTTACAAAACAAAAAGAGAGTTGCAGCACAGCTTGGCCAGATGATCAAATTTGCACAGCGTGCAAGCCCTGAAAATTGATACCATAGTAGGAAGAGTCCAGTGTGGTATTTTTTGGACCAAAATCCTATTGATGAGGCAAAGGTTATCTGTAAACAGTGTGGAAGGACCTTTAGCCGAGGGAAAAACCTCAGAATTTGAATACCAGTTGCATGCTTAGACATTTCAAGCGTGGATGGACTACAAAACCTACAAATCCCCCCCAGGGCCGGCTTCAGCACCTGGCGCACCCGGACAAGTGCCGATTCCCTGAGCAGGTGGGGGGGCAGACTTGTGGGCGATGGCACTGGCACAGGGCCCCTCATAGTACAAAAATTTGGCTCTGACGGTGGGATGGGTCCACTCGCCGTCAGACACACCGGCGTACTATGAGGGACCCTGTGCCAGTGCCGTCGCCCACGAGTCGGCCCCCCTGCTTGCTAAGGGCCCCAGCACTTGCAATACTTACCTCTCCTTGCTCCACCGCTGTGACGTCTTCCGCATTTCCTGACAGTAACATTCAGGTTACAGAGCGCAATGACGTCACGTCTGTACTCCCTCGGCCTAAACAGTCCAGCTGCAGAGAGCTGTAAGATGGCGACGCTGAGGAGTCCAGAGTAGAGCAGTGCACAGCGAGGAGAGGTATTTCACTTTTTGTAATGTTTGGAGGAATATATGGGGAGCATTTTACACTGGATCATTAATAATGTGACCCATTATATATGGAGCATGATTTTGGCCCCTAAGACACTGGAGCATCATCCATGGGGCCCATCATGTATTGGAGCATTCTAAATGGGGCAGATCAGACACTGGAGCAGCATTTATGGGGCCCATTATACACTGGATCATTAATAATGGGACCCATTATATATAGAGCTTTCTTTTGGCCCATAAGACACTGGAGCATCATCCATGGGGCCCATCATACACTGGAGTATTGTAAATGGGGGACATCAGACACAGGAGCAGCATTTACAGGGCCCATTATACACTGGTACATTATTAATGGGGCCCATTATATATGTAGCATTCTTTTGGCCCATAAGACACCGGAGCATCATCCATGGGGCACATCATGCATTGGAGCATTCTAAATGGGGCAGATCAGACACAGGAGCAGCATTTACGGGACCCATTAAACACTTGTACATTATTAATAGGGCCCATTATATATGGTTCATTCTTTTGGCGCAAAAGACACTGGAACATCATCCATGGGGCACATCATGTATTGGAGCATTCTAAATGGGGCAGATCAGAAACTGGAGCAGCATTTGCGGGGCCCATTGTGCACTGGTACATTATTAATGGGGCCCATTATATATGGAGCATTCTTTTGACCCCTAAGACACTGGAGCGTCATCCATGGGGCCCATCATATACTGGAGTATTGTAAATGGGGTACATCAGACACAGAGGCAGCATTTACGGGGCTCATTATACACTGGTACATTATTAATGGGGCCCATTATATATGGAGCATTCTTTTGGCCCATAAGACACTGGAGCATCATCCATGGGGCACATCATATACTGGAGCATTCAAAATGGGGCAGATCAGACACTGGAACAGCATTTACAGGGTCCATTATACCTTGAGCCTTAATGGGGCCCATTATATACGGAGCATTCTTTTGGCCCATAAGACACTGGAGCATCATCCTTGGTGCACATCATATACAGGAGTATTGTAAATGGGGGACATCAGACACAGGAGCAGCATTTACGGGGCCCATTATACACTAGTACATTATTAATGGGGCCCATTATATATGGAGCATTCTTTTGGCCCATAAGACACTGGAGCATCATCCATGGGGCACATCATATACTGGAGCATTCAAAATGGGGCAGATCAGACACTTGAGCAGCATTTACGGGGCCCATTATACCCTTGTACATTAATGGGGCCATTATATATGGAGCATTCTTTTGGCTCATAAGACACTGGAGCATCATCCATGGGGCACATCATGTATTGACGCTTTCTGAATGGGGCAGATCAGACACTGGAGCAGCATTTACGGGGCCCATTATACCCTTGAACATTAATGGGGCCCATTATATATGGAGCGTGATTTTTGCCCATAAGACACTGGAGCATCATCCATGGGGCACATCATGTATTGGAACATTCTAAATGGGGCAGATCAGACACTGGAGCAGCATTTACGGGGCCCATTATACCCTTGAACATTAATGGGACCCATTATATATGGAGCATTCTTTTGGCCCCTAAGACACTGGAGCATCATCCATTGGGCACATCATATACTGGAGCATTCGAAATGGGGCAGATCAGACACTGGAGCAGCATTTACGGGGCCCATTATATATGGAGCATTCTTTTGGCCCATAAGACACTGGAGCATCATCCATGGGGCACATCATATATTGGAGAATCATATGGGGTTCATTATTTATGAGGCATCATATAGGGTATGGAAAATTATATGGGGCACATATAGCATCAATTATGTATGGAGCAATATATGGGCCTCATTATTCTGTATGGCGCACTATGTGGTGGCCATAATACTGTATGGAGGAATATAGTGTCCGATTTTTGAGCTATTGTAGATTTTAACATAGATATCAGTCATGTCTTGTAAGAAGTGAAGTATTTTTCATTGTATTATACCTATATTTCTGTGCCGTATCGGAGCATCATGAATTGAGGTATGTGTTAAAGGGGCCCACTGAGACTCTTTGTCCCGGGGCACACGAAAACCGGGAGCCATCCCTACCCCCCACAAGTTTAGCCAAATAACCCCCAGTTTTCAATGCGTAACTATTATTATAAAGTAAATTAAGGTTGCCAAGCCTAAGTAATAAGAATTGATGTTGTTGCCATTCAAATGGGCACTGTAGGTGTGTTTACTGTCCTCCACTACCTACCGACTTTACTTCCCCATTGACTTGCATTAGGTTTCGTGTTTCAGTAGGACCCCCGACTTTTCCCGATAGTCGGCCGATTTAGTTCGACCTGACTTTTGCGAAAGTCGGATTTCGTGAAACCCGACTCGATCCAAAAAAAGGGAAAGTCGCTCATCTCTAATGCTGACTATCTGTGTGTGACTCCGGAAATATATACGGAGATTTAAATTTTCCCCTTCACCGTATACAGCTGAACGCTTCTGATACAGTACCGTTTTTCTGCCTTTTGTATTACGGTCAAATCCATACTGAGTGAGTGTCTGGGTTTGACTCCGGAAATATATACGGAGATTTACATTTTCCCCTTCACCGTATACAGCTATACGCTTCTGATACAGTACTGTTTTTCTGCTTTTTGTATTACGGTCAAATCCATACTGAGTGAGCGTCTGTGTGTGACTCCGGAAATATATACGGAGATTTAAATTTTCCCCTTAACCGTATACAGTTGTACGCTTCTGACACAGTACCGTTTTTCTGCCTTTTGCATTACGGTCAAATCCATACAGAGCAAGCGTCTGTGTGTGACTCCGGAAAATATACGGAGATTTAAATTTTCCCCTTCACCGTATACAGCTGTACGCTTCTGATACAGTACTGTTTTACTGCCTTTTGGATTACGGTCAAATCCATACTGAGTGAGCGTCTATGTGTGACTCTGGAAATATATATGAAGATCTAAATTTTCCCCTTCACCGTATACAGATGTACGCTTTTGATACAGTACCATTTTTCTGCTTTTTGTATTACGGTCAAATCCATACTGTGTGACTCCAGAAATATATACGAAGATTTAATTTTTCCCCTACACCGTATACAGCTGTACGCTCCTCAAAAAAGTACCATATATCTGCTGGTATTTTTGGTACATTTTCCCAAGCATGATGAAGTATGGTGGAAAAGGCTGCGGACGTGGGCGGGGGGGGCCAGCTGATACTGATGGTGGTGGTGATGCAGCTGCTGGTAGTGCCAAAAGCACAATAGCACCTAAGGCAGGAGGTGTTGAGCATGCGTCATCGTCTGGCTCCAGAAGACCTGGAAGTCTCCCTTTTCTGGGAGTAGGTAAACCTCTTTTAAAGTCGGAGCATTAGGAACAGGTTTTGGCTTACATTGCCGAAACAGCCTCCAGCTCTATTACCTGCTCTTCTGAAGTTTCAAAAACTGCAAGCACTGACTCATCAGTGCAGGCTCCTTGTCAGGAACAACACCTTTCCTTGTGTCCTTCACCAAAATTGAAGGTTCCGGCAGGCCACGCTTCAGATTACTCCCTGGAGCTCTTTTCACATACCATGCATGGGTTATCAAGTCAAATCCTGAATTCCCCAGTCCAAGATGAATATGACATGGAGTGCACTGATGCACAGCCACTGCTATATAATTCTGCTGGTACATTCACCCAGAGCACTACATTGCCCTCGCAGTCTACTGAGACTGAATCTGACCCTGATGAAACTCAGGTGCCCCTTCCCGCATACTATACCACCTTACACGGTGACACAGAGGAAGGTGCAGATGAAATTGAAGAGGAGGTGATGGATGACCCAGTTGTTGACCCGGATTAGCATCCAGTGGGGGAAGAGAGTGCCGCTGGCAATAGCTCAGAAGAGGAGGATGATCCGCAGCAGGCATCGACATCGCAACTGCGGTTATCTGGCAGGCCCGTAGCAGTCCAAAAACGTGTTAAAAAACAAAAAGAGTTGCAGGACAGCTTTGCCAGACGGTCAAATTAGCACAGCGTGCAAGCCCTGAAAAGTTTTACCATAGTAGGAAGAGTGCAGTGTGGCACTTTTTTGACCAAAATCCTATTGATGAGGCAAAGGTTATCTATAAGAAGTGCGGAAGGACCTTTAGCCGAGGGAAAAATCTCCGAAGTTTGAATACCAGTTGCATGCTTAGACATGTAAACACCATGCACTTGCAAGCGTGGACAGACTACAAAACCTCAGGTAGCACACATGAACCTGCTCCGACTGAAGATAGCCAGCAATTAGTGTTGAGCGATACGATAATGCAAATATCGGCTATCGGCCGATATTAGCTCTATCGGCCTTTCGATAATTCGTTTCGATATTTTCGTCTTATCGAATACCGGAATCGGATTTGTCACTGTCACTGTCTGTGTCCGTCGGTCGGGTCTGTCACTGTCAGTGTCCGTCGGTCGGGTCTGTCAGGAGTCAGCGGCACTTACCTGGCAGAAGATCTCCGGCGGTCACGGCCTGGACTGCTTCATGGCCGCCATCCTCTTCTCCCCGGCGGTCACATGCAGTTTCTCGCGATAACTGCAGTGACTGCTGGGTAATCCCGGCCGTAAAGCAGTCAGTCCGATGACGTCACCGCCGGGGAAGCAGGTAATCAGCTGTGCTGCTCCGGGATGACAGGCTCTGCCTGTCATTGCGATGTAGCAGAGCTGGATCGTCGTGGGACTATCGTTACTATGGACTGCGTCGGACAGGTGGTATACTGTTGGTTTGTTTTTTTTCTTTTTTTACAGGAGATCGATGGCGTCGCAGGAATGAGAGTACAATAAAAGAAATGAAAACTGTGTTGTCTCTTTTATTTCATTAAAATACTTTTTTCTTGCTTTGTCTTTTTTTTATGCATTTAATAACTTTGGGATTAATAATGGATCGGTGTCTTATTGACGCCTCTCCATTATTATTATCCGGGCTTATTGTCACCGTGCAATCAACGGTGACATTAACCCCTTATTACCCCGCTTGCCACCGCTACAGGGCAAGTGGGAAGAGCCGGGTAAAGTGCCACAATTGGCACATCTTTTGATGCGCCAAATGTGGGGCTGCTGTAGCCTGGTATTATCAGGCTGTTGAGGGCCAAAATCCATGGGCCTTGACAGTCTTTTAATACCAGGCCGCAGCAGTCTGCATTTTACTTGGCTGGTTAACAAAAATAGGGGGACCCCTACGCCGTTTTTTTTTCGAGGGGATCCCCTATTTTTGTTAACCAGCCAAGCTAAGCAGACTGCTGTGGCCTGGTTTTATCAGGCTTGCAAGGTCCATGGATATTGGATCCTTACCAGCCTGAAAAACCAGGCCTCAGCGGTCTGCTTCATCTGGCTGGTTAACAAAAATAGGGGGGACCCCACGCCAATTTTTTTCGAGGGGATCCCCTATTTTTGTTAATCAGCCAAGATATGCAGACTGCTGTGGCCTGGTATTATCAGGCTGGCAAGGTCCATGGATCTTGGCTCCTTAACAGCCTGAAAATCCAGGCCTCAGCGGTCTGCTTCATCTGGCTGGTTAACAAAAATAGGGGGGACCCCACGCCAATTTTTTTCGAGGGGATCCCCTATTTTTGTTAACCAGTTCCCTCTGACGTCACTGATTGTGTCCCTGGCTGACCTGAAGTGAAAGTGGAAAGCAATCAATTAAGCTTTCCACTTCCTCTCCTGTCAGCCAGGAGAGGAACTCATTCATTTGGGGGTTTACTGTGAGGCTGCAGCATTAGCTGCGGTCCCTGCAGTAAACATTAACCCTTTCTGAAGGATTACACCGTGGGACCTGACTGTACATCGGATTGGTAAGAATAATTTTGCTTTATTATTTTATTTTTATTACAGGAAATGGTTTTAGCAGGAAAATAAAATATGGTCAAAAACTGTGTGATTATTTCATTAAACTTCTTTTTTATTAAAGTGTGTGTGTTTGATTTTTCTTTCATACAATAGGATTAATAATTGATAGTTGTCTAATTGACAGCTCTCAATTATTAACCTGGCTTAAAGTGACCTTTCAATTGCAAGGTCATTTTAACCCCTTATTAACCCATTCACCACTGCTACAGGGCAATGGGAATAGACGGGCAAAGTGCCAGAAACGGCAAATCTAATTAGAGATTTTCCCTTTCTTGGGTGTCTGGGGGCAGATGTTAGTAGCCGGGGGGGGGGCCAAAAATAATGGTCCCTCTCTGGGCTATTATTATCTGCCCCCACTCACTGGCTTTGTCTGTCTGGTTGCGAAAATAGGGCGGGAGCCCACGCATTTTTTTTCAGCAATTTTACACCTCATATATATATATACATGTCATTAAATTTGTGACACATATATATATTTATATTTATAGTTCATACACTTCTACATAGTATAATAGCCGCTAATTCAATTGCCGGCTTTTGTGAAAATGCAGAACCCGACATGAAATGACACTTGGTTTACATAGAGTTAACCATGTCTTTTCATGTAGTTTGATATCTGATTTGCACAAACAATTACATGAGTGTAAGTGTGCAAAATTTCACACCTGTAGGGGTTAATTAAAGGTGTAAATTCGTAGCAAAAAAGTCCGTTTTTTTTACAACGAATTTACACCTTTAATTAACCCCTACAGGTGTGAAATTTTGCACACATAGACTGATGTAATTGTTTGTGCAAATCAGATTGCAAACGACATGAAAAGACATGGTTAACCCTATGTACACCAAGTGTCATTTCATGTCGGGTGCTTCTGTCTTTTCACAGAAGCCGGCTTTACCCGGCAATTGAATCAGAGGATATTTTACTATGTAGAAGTGTATAAACTATACATATATGTATATATATATGTCACAATGACATGTATATATATTATATATATATATATGTATTCTATGTGTGTATATTTAGTGTTTACAAGGAAATAAAGTTTTTTTTTAGTTGCGATATTTTGTTCCCATAGACTTACATTGGACTTCCGCAATCGGAATCGGATATCGACGATATTTAGTGCTATCGGCGATACAATTTCGATACGATATTTTTAGATATCGAGCAATATCGCTCAACACTACCAGCAATGCTACATCGCTTCCCCCACTGTAAGCTCACCGGTTAACACACCACCAGCCAGAAATGTTGAGGTGTCGTCGCAAGGCCAAAGCAGTCAGGGAATCCCAATGGTTTTCCAACGAAAGACTGCACCTAGGCCATTACCACCACTACCACCATCACCAACCCACTCTCATTCCACCATGTCCACCGCTATTTCCACCATATGCAGCTCTCAAGTCCAGCTCACCGTAGCAGAGACTTTGAGTAGGACAAGAAAGTACTCATCCTCTCTTCCGCGTACACTGTCTTTGAACGCCTACATTGCCAAACTGATCTCATTAGAGATGATGCCCTTCCGTTAGGTTGAAAGCGCAGCATTCCGAGAGCTCATGGCCTACGCTGTCCCATGCTATGACCTACCCAGTCAGCACTTATTTGCTAGAAAAGCCATCCCTGCCCTCCACCTGCATGTGAAAGACCGCATTGTCCATGCACTCAAACAATCAGTGAGTGGAAAGGTGCACCTCACAACAGATGCATGGGCCAGTAGGCATAGCCGGGGCTGTTACGTGTCCATCACTGCACACTGGGTTAATGTGATGGATGCAGGGTCCTCAGGGGACAGCGGCGGTGGGACAGTGCTGCATAGCCCACGGTATAGGCAACAGTTGGCTGCAGGCATTCGACCCTCCTCCTCCTCCAGAAGCGACAGCTCGTCGACAGAGCGCAGTTGCATGAGCACTCTATCCGCAGCTGCCAGTGTTGCACACGAGGTGTCCCACTATCGAACAGCTAGTGGTAAGCGTCAGCAGGCTGTTTTAAAGATGATGTCTTTGGGCGACAACAAACACACCGCGGAGCTACTGGCCGACTATTTGCAGCAAGAAACTGAGTCATGCCTGGGCAGTCTACATCTTGAGCCAGGCAAGGTAGTCAGTTATAACTGCCATAATTTTGTGGCGGCCATAGCCCTGGCAAAACTCAGACACATACCTTGCCTGGCTCACACCTTGAACCTGGTGGTGCAGTGCTTCATAAATAATTATTCCGAGTTACCCGCCCTGCTCCATAAGGTGCGAAGACTGTGCTCGTACATCCGTCGCTCGCTCGTAGACTCCAGTTGTATGCAGAGGCTGCAGCGATTGCTCCACTCCCCAAGCACCGCCTAATGATAGACGTTACAACAAGGGAGGATACATGGGCAGGCAGTTTGAGGGCAGACATCGAGTTGTCGGGTGTGCAGTGGTCAAAGCTGAAAGACCTCTGTAAAGTCCTTCATGTTTTGAGGAACGCACACGGCTGGTAAGCACAGCCGACGCCATCATAAGCATGAGCATCCCACTTATGCGTATGCTCATGCAAACTTTGACGCACATTAAGCATCTGGCGTCTGCAGCAGAGGAGGAAGAGGAGAAGGAGGAGGGAAGCCTTGATGACAGTCAGCCATTGTCTGCTCAGGGAAAAGTCCTGGATGAGATGGAGGAAGAAGAGGAAGAGGAGGAGGATGAGAGGGATGATTATTTTGGGGAGGAGGATGCTTCTCAGGGGGCAAGAGAAAATGTTGGCTTGCCAAGGTCAGGTACAGGGTTTGTGCGTGACTAGAGGGATGTGGATTTGGCAGAAAGTGCTCCTCCACCACCACTGGCAGTGCATCATTGACACCTGGAACATTGGCCCACATGTGTGATTATGTCTTGCGGATCCTAAAAAGGGATCCCTGCATTGCCAAAATTATGAAGGGTGAAGACTACTGGTTGGCCAGCATCCTCAATCCACGCTATAAATGCAAATGAAAGAACATCATGTTGCAGGAGAACCTAGAGCTAATATTGGCCAACAAGCAAGCAACTCTGGTAAACCGTTTGTTAGAGGCATTCCCAGCACACAGCAGCGGTGCAGGTTCTACCACGAGCCGTACTGGGCAACATGGAAGAGGTGTTTGTGGTGCATACAGCCGAAGTGGCATTGGAGACAGGAGTTTCATGACCATGTTATGGACTGATTTCTCGAGTACCGCTCACACAACTGGTAATACTAAATCGATTGCAACAGACAGGAGACAGCAGTTGTCAACTATGGTTCAAAATTACCTCTCCTCCCCTATCTATGTTCTCCCTCATAGTTCATTCCCCTTTGACTACTGGGCCTGTAAACTGGACACCTGGCCTGAATTGGCACAATATGCCTTACAGGAGCTCGCTTACCCTGCTGGTAGTGTGCTATCAGAAAAAGTCTTCAGTGCTGCTGGATCAGTCCTGACAGAAAGAAGGACCCGGCTGTCTACCCAAAATGTAGGTGATCTCACCTTCATTAAAATGAACCATGGCTGGGTTTCAAAGGATTTTGTACCACCTTCCCCTGATGACACATAGGTTGCCAGCAAAATGGCTCGCTTTGTCCTCTTCTTCCGACTTCTCCAATTCCTCCATTTGCAGCTGCTGAATGTCCAGCCTACACCTTAACATATGCCAGTTTTTCCACCTCCCTAACTGGGCTGTACCCTCCCCCAGGGCCAGCGTCAGCACCTGGCGCACCCGGGCAAGTGCCGGGGTGGGGGGGCCCACTCGCCATCTGAGACTCCGGCGTACTATGAGGGGCCCTGTGCCAGTGCCGGCGCCCACGAGTGTGCCCCCCTGCTTGTTCAGGGCCCCAGTACTTGCAATACTTACCTCTCCCTGCTCCACCGCTGTGACGTCTTCCGCGTTTCCTGACAGTGACATTCAGGTCAGAGAGCGCGATGTTGTCACGTCTGTGATCCCTCTGCCTGAACAGTCACAGTGCAGAGAGCTGGAAGATGGCGATGCTGAGGAGTCCAGAGTAGAGCAGTGCCCAACGAGGAGAGGTATTTCATTTTTTTAATGTTTGGAGCAATATATGGGGAGAATTATACACTGGATAATTATATATGGGGCCCATCATACACTTGAGCATCATAGATAGGGCCCATTATACACTGGAGAATTATATCGGGGCCCATCATACACTAGAGCATCATCCATGGGGCACATCATATACTGGAGCATCATATGGAGCCCATTATATATAGCGCATCATATGGGGCACATTATATATGGAGCATCACATGGAGCCTGTTATATATGGAGCATTATATATGGGGACCATTATATTTGGAGCATTATATGGGGCTCATCATATACTGGAGCATCATATACGGGCCCATCATATACTACACTGTGTTCCAAATTATTATGCAAATAATATTTTCTCAGATTTTCCCAAATTACCTATATGAATTGCAGTCATTGTAATTTTCCAGTCAAATAACTATTAGAGTACAATTGAAAGGTTTTTGTACAAACTGCCCACTATAACAGTATATTTTTAAAAAAAATAAAACACTCAAACTGCACTGAAAATACATGTTCCAAATTATTATGCACAGCAGAGTTTTCAACCTTTTCATTTTAATAAAGAACAAAAAAATGGTCATTTTTGAAATTATAAGCATTAGCAGGTTAGCTTCTGAACTCTCTCGTCCATTGAATTTGTCAGGTTTTGGATGGTTTCTGCTTCAATTGTTTTGCATGAGGACAGAATACCCTCCCAGAGCTGTTGCTTAGATGTGAACTGCCTCCCGCCATCATAGACACTCCTTTTGATGATGCTCCAGAGGTTCTCAATGGGTTGAGGTCAGGGGAGCATGGGGGCCACAACATAAGTTTGTCCCCTTTTATGCCCATAGCAACCAGAGATGCAGATGTGTTATGTGCAGCATGAGACAGTGCAGTATCATGCATGAAAATGATTTTGCTGCGGAATGCACAGTTCTTCTTCTTGAATCATGGCAGGAAGTGCTGTTTGAGAAACTCAACATACACTATGGAGTTCATCTTTACCCCTTCAGGGATCCTAAAGGGGCCGACAATCTCTCTCCCCATGATTCCAGCCCAAAACATTACTCAACCTCCTCCTTGTTGGCGCCATAGCCGTGTTTGCATGGGGTGTCCATCAACCAGCCATCCTCCACTCCATCCATCTGGACCATCGAGCGTTGCACGGCACTCATCAGTGAACAAAACAGTTTTGAAGTCAGTCTTCATGTATTGTTTGGCCCACTGGAGCCGTTTCTGCTTGTGTGCAGTGGATAGAGGAGGTCGACAGGATGGCTTACGCACAGCTGCAAACCTCTGAAGGACCCTGCATCTTGTTGTTCGCGGGACGTTGGAGGCACCAGCAGCTTCAAAAACTTGTCTGCTGCTATGACAAGGCTTTTTTCCCGCTGCTCTTTTAAGCTGACGTAATTGCCTGTAGGAAAGAGTCCTCAATTTTCCCTTATCAGCACGCACACGTGTGTACTGTGAATCAGTTCCATACTTCTTGATTGTGCGATGATCACGATGAAGTGTCTTGGCAGTGTTGATTGTATTCATGCCTTGACCTAAACACTCCACAATTTGTTGCTTCTCAGCAGCTGACACATCCTTTTTCTTTCCCATTTTGGCAGAAAATGTAGGCTGCTTAGTAATGTGGGACAGCCTTCTTAAGTAGTCTTGCCTTTCATTGGACACATCTGCCAAACTAATTAGCACAGGTGTCTGCAATTGCTTACAGTGATATAAAGAGCCCTGACACACATCACCATCATTGAGTTTATGTTAGCAGCGGATTAACCAGCGTAACATCCGGAGTCAGCAACAGAGAATGTAGATTTATTCACATCCAGTATAGACAGCTTACAACACAGCATGAAATGTGATCAGCCTGATATCTGCTATGGCTGCAGCATGAAAAACATTACAACAACACAGGAAGAGAAGGAGGAGGCATCCTGTCTGTGAGTGAGGGTTTTTTTTTTTTTTACAAAACTTTGTTAACAACCTCACAATATGCACAACATATCAAACAGTACAGTAGTAGTTGTTGCAATACATACACATCAATATGCATTATTCCAACACTCCCACTCAAGAACTACTTATCCTCTTATTCCCATTGTGGTTCTCAATTCTTGGAACCTGGCTCATGGCAATGGCTTTGTCATAATGTCAGCTAGCATCTTATCAGTTTCACAATAGACAATCTGAATTATGCCACGATCTATCAAATCACGTAGATGATGGTGTCTGACGTCAATGTGCTTGGTTCTAGCACTGATCTTTTCACTGCATGCAAGTTTAATGCATCCTTGGTTGTCCTCATAAATCACCGTCGGCTGAGTTGACGGTTTGCCAAGATCATCCATCAATTGTCTTAGCCAAACGACCTCCTGGCTTGCATAGGCTGCGGACACATACTCCGCTTCTGTGGATGACAAGGCAACAGACACTTGTTTCCTACTAGACCAGGAGATTGAACTTTCTCCAACTTTAAACAAGTATCCGCTTGTGGATTTACGATCACGCGAATCACCAGCCCAATCCGCATCTACATAGCCGGTAAGTTCTAGATCTCCCGCTGCAGATAGTTTTAAATTTACATCTAGCGTTTCTTTCAAATATCGCAGAAGTCTTTTAACAGCATTCCAGTCTCTTTGGCGTGGTTTTTCCACATATCTGCAAAGGATTCCAACTGTTGTTGTGATATCCGGTCGAGTCATAGTTGATATGTACAGAAGTGCCCCACTGCCTGACGATATTTCTCATTGTTAGGCAACAGGTCATCTTCTTCTTCCAGCTTCAGGTAGGATGGTTCCATTGGGGTTGATATACCTTTGGCCTCTGACATTCCAAATTGATTCAGAATCGAATTAATTTTTGCACTTTGAAAACTCCCATCTTCCTCTCTCTGGATTTGGATTCCTAGATAATATGTCACACTTCCAATGTCTTTTGTTTCAAAATGCTGATTCAGAATTTCAGTAATTTTTCCAATTTCTGCGTCTTCTTGATGAACTACAATCACATCGTCCACATATAAGAGAATATACATCCACTTTCCATCTGTATATTTTGTGTATAAGCATGGATCTGCTTGACCTCTTTTAAATCCTTCTTCCAAGAAGACTTTATTCATCTTGGTGTTCCATGCTCTTGTTGATTGCTTAAGACCATAGAGAGATTTTTGTAGTTTGCAAACAAGATTCTCTTCACCTCTTTTTACATAACCTTCAGGTTGAGTCATGTATAAGTCCTCCTCAATGTCGCCATTTAAGAAAGCAGTTTTTATATCCAAATGTCTGACATACATCTTTTGTACAGCAGCTACAGCTAACAAAGCTCTGAACGTAGTCTGTTTAGCGACTGGAGCAAATGTAGCATCGTAATCTTCGCCATACTTTTGAGAATATCCTTTTGCGACCAACCTTGCTTTAAATCTGTGGACTTTACCTTCAGAGTCATATTTGGTTTTAAAGACCTACTTGCACTTGATTGCCTTTTTGCCCTGTGGTAGCTTGGTGAGTTTCCAAGTTTGGAGTTGATGAAGCGACTTGATTTCCTCATTAGCGGAATCAATCCACTTTGTTCTTTCATGGATAGGTAGTCCTTGCATTTCATCCCATGACTGCGGCTCTGACTCAGGTAGTGTCTTGACAATGTAGGATAGACGTTTAGCTGGTATACCTTTGTTTGATCTTGACGATCTTCTGATTTCAGATTCTTCTGATTTTTCTGTTGTTCCTTCAGTGGTTGAAGAATCCAGCCAGACTTCTACATCCTCCTTGTTGTTGTCTTGTAATTGTGACTTCAGCTGGATTACTGGCGTGATGTCACAAAACTTGGGTGATACAAAGTTCTCATCAATCACTAATCTCTGCTTATTGTGACCTTGTTTGTTTCTGGGTGTAGAATCCTATAACCTTTCTGGGTTTCACTGTAGCCTACCAGGATACCTTCTTTAGCGTGAGATTCCCACTTAGTTCGCTTTTCTTTGGGAATATGTACAAATGCTTTACTTCCGAATATTCTTATGTGGTGCAGTTTTGGCTTTCTGCTGTTCCATTGCTCAAATGGAATTTTCTCTGTAGCTTTACCTGGTAGTCTGTTCTGAAGATAGCAAGCTGTCATGATTGCCTCACCCCAATATGTTGTAGGCAGATTTGCATCAAATAACATACTTCTTGCACTTTCACAGAGTGTTCGGTTCCTTCTTTCCGCAACACCATTTTGCTCAGGGTTGTACGGTACAGTGGTCTGTGTCTCATTGCTTGTATATTCAGTTCCATTATCTGCACGTAGAATCTTTGGCATTCTTCCAAATTTATTATATACCTCAGCTAGATATATTTCAAGTTTCTCTGGAACTTCTATCTTGCTGTGAAGCAGATGGACAACTGTATATCTGGAATAATCATCAATAAATGTGAGAAAATATCTCTTCTTCCCAGGAGTCTGAGTGCTCATTGGACCACAGACATCTGTGTGTATTAAATCTAGTGGCTGTTCTGTTCTTGTAGTACTTCTCTTAGGAAAAACTTTTCTAGACATTTTCCCTTTGATGCAGCTAGTACACTTCATTGTCTGGTTACATAGATCAATTGTGATATCATCAGCTAGTTGCTTCTGAACTAACTTTCTTATTGCTTCTGGGTCTCTGTGTGCCAGACGCCTATGCCATACATGAATACAGTTATTGTGCTCTTCTTGTTGAGCAGTATACACACACTCTTTACATTTCAGCTGATAAAGTTCATCTGTGATTTTTCCCTCTGCTAGTGTGTGACCCTCTTTTGAGATGATGCAGCTATCATGCTTAAATGTAACTTCATTTCCTTGTTTTGTGAGTTTCTTCACAGATAGTAAATTACTCTTAAGACTAGGCACATAGAGCACATCTTTTACTGGGATCTTCCTGCTTTGTGTTGGTGAGATTTGACAATCAATATAACCATCTCCTATGCCTTCTGAACTCATGTACTGACCATTAGCCATAATCACTTTCTCTGACTTATTTTGATTAAGCTTAGAAAAGAAGTCTCTGTTATTAGTCATGTGACTAGTTGCTCGAGTCTATACACCATGCATGCTTTGATGTATTTGCACTGACAGTAAATGCAATTTCAGTATTCACAGAATCATTTTCTCCAGACAGCACTCTTAACCCTTTGCTGACTGTTTTGCTTTTTCAGCTGATTCATTCTAGCTTTCCAAACTCTGCAGTCGGCTTTCAAATGTCCTGATTTCTTGCAAACAAAACATTCACGTGTTTCTTTTAGGTGCTTTCTGTTATCATATAGACTCTGTGTTTGTAAAGCAGACTCTGTCTTGGTGCTTATACATTCTGCCTTCCATTTATATTCATCTATAAGCTTCCCTCTTACATACTCCAGAGTAAGCTCATCATCTGGGCGCGCATCTAGTGCGGTCACAAGCGTGTCATAGCTCTCTGGAAGACCACTAAGCAGTAATGCGGCTACATGAAAGTCCTTCATAGTAACATAGTTATTAAGGTTGAAGGAAGACTTTAAGTCCATCTAGTTCAACCCATATCCTATCCTAACCTGCCCTAACATGTTGATCCAGAGGAAGGCAAAAAAAACCCCAAGTGGCAAACAGTAAGCTTCACATTGGGGAAAAAAATTCCTTCCCGACTCCACATACGGCAATCAGACTAGCTCCCTGGATCAACGCTGTATCTAGGAAACTAGTGAATATAGCCTGTAATATTATACTTTTCAAGAAAGGCATCCAGTCCCCTCTTAAATTTTAGTAAGGAATCACTCATTACAACATTAGACGGCAGAGAGTTCCATAGTCTCACTGCTCTTACAGTAAAGAATCTGCATCTGTGATTATGGCTAAACCTTCTTTCCTCCAGACGTAGAGGATGCCCCCTCGTCCCCGTCACAGGTCTAAGAGTAAAAAGATCATTAGAAAGGTCTTTGTACTGTCCCCTCATATATTTGTACATTGTAATAAGATCACCCCTAAGCCTTCGTTTTTCCAAACTAAATAACCCCAAGTGTAATAACCTGTCTTGGTATTGCAGACCCCCCAGTTCTCTAATAACCTTGGTCGCTCTTCTCTGCACCCGCTCCAGTTCAGCTATGTCTTTCTTATACACCGGAGACCAGAACTGCACACAGTATTCTAAGTGTGGTCGCACCAGTGACTTGTATAGAGGTAAAATTATGTTCTCCTCATGAGCATCTATGCCTCGTCTAATGCATCCCATTATTTTATTTGCCTTGGCAGCAGCTGCCTGACATTGGCCACTAAATGTGAGTTTGTCGTCCACCCATACACCCAAGTCTTTTTCAGTGACAGTTTTGCCCAGTGTTTTACAATTAAGCACATAATTATACATCTTATTTGTTCTACCCAAGTGCATGACCTTACATTTATCCCCATTAAAGCTCATTTGCCATTTATCAGCCCAAGCTTCTAGTTTACATAAATCCTCCTGTAATATAAAATTATCCTCCAGATCTTCCCCAATGCCTCTCAAGCATTCTACAAGCTCTAGAATACTCCTGATATACTCCTGCATATCCTGGCCTTTCTATAGCTTAGACTGGTACAGTTTTCTCATAAGATACAGTTTATTTCTTAAATTAATCCTCTCATGTACCTTTTGCAGCTGCTCCCACATTTCTCTTGCAGTATCACATTTACACACATGAACAATCTGATCATCATCTATGCTGAGTGATATGGTACTCTGTGCTTTCTGATCCATCTCTATCCACTCCTGTGGTACTGGGTCAGGTTTAGGCTCCTGTGTGTATTTCCATGTACCTTCCCTTATCAGCAGCATCTTCACTTTGAATTTCCAGGATTGATAGTTCTGGTTAGTGAGACTTGGTACTGTAAACTTCATGGAGTTGCTGCTGCTGGTGGCCATCTTTGCTGTCTTTCTTTCTTTTCTTTTTTCTGTGTTCTGGGGATCTCTGGGACTCTAGGACTCTGGGCACTCTGGGCCCATAACCTGTTAGCAGCGGATTAACCAGTGTAACAACCGGAGTCAGCAAAAGAGAATATAGATTTATTCACATCTAGTATAGACAGCTTACAATACAGCATGAAATGTGATCAGCCTGATATCTGCTATGGCTGCAGCATGAAAAACATTACAACAACACAGAAAGAGAAGGAGGAGGCATCCTGTCTGTGAGTGAGGTTTTTTTTTTTTTTACAAAACTTTGTTAACAACCTCACAATATGCACAACATATCAAACAGTATAGTAGTAGTTGTTGAAATACATACAAATCAATATGCATTATCCAACAGTTTAACTGACAAACAAAAAAATTCTTACCTTATCACTCCTAAACAATTTTTGCATAATAATTTGCAACACAGTGTAGCGCATCATATGGGGTTCATTATATATGGGGCATCATATAGGGCCCTTTTTATATGGAGTATCATATGGAGCACATATGGGGCCTATTCTGTATGGAGCATTATATGGAGACCATTCTGTATGGCGCAATATGTGGTGCCCATAATACTGTATGTACGGTTTTTGAGCTATTGTAGAATTTACAATAGATATCACTCATGTAATGTAAGAAGTGAAGTATTTGGCATTGTACTATACCTATATTTCTCTACCGTATCGGAGCATCATGAATTGTGGTATGTGTTAAAGGGGCCCACTGAAACTCTTTCGCCCAGGGCCCACGAAAACCTGGAGCCAGCCCTGCCACCCCACAACCTTAACCAAATAACCCCCAGTTTTCAATGCGTTACTGTTATTATAAAGTAAATTAAGGTTGACAAGCTTAAGTAATAAGAATTGATGTCGTTGGCATTGAAATGGCCACTGTAGGTGTGTTTACTGTCCCCCCACTCACTGGCGACTGTTATTCCCCATTGACTTGCATTGGGGTCAGTTCGAGTTTCAGTCGGACCTCCGACTTTTGCCGCTAGTCAGCCGATTTCGTTCGACTCGACTTTTGGAAAAGTTGGGTGGTCCGAAACCCTACTCGACCCTCCCGGAGGCAAAGTCGCTCATCTCAACCCCCTTATCATTACTGGAACTATTAACTATTATGTGATTCTTCAGTTTTTGTTTTAGTCTTTGCCTGATGAAGAGACCTGAGTAGTCTCGAAAGCTTGCAATTTGTTACCATCTTTTCAGTTAGCCATTAAAAGGTATCAACCACTGAGGACTCTCAAGTCTAAATATTTTTGGAACTATTAAGGCATTTTTCCAATGATGCATTCAATGAGTCATATTTTTTTCCCATCAATATACTTGCATGCTATATAGTAGCAGTATATAGTTGCAGCACAAAAACATAGAAACTACTGACGGAAAATATTTTGACATGTATTTCCATGAACATGTAAGAAAGTGGTTAAAAAAAGTTATTAAATGGCCTTTAAATTGCCAAAATCCTCAAAATATTATTGAAAATAAACAAGAATAATAAACAATCTTGATATTGGTCTATCCACTTGGTAGGTCACAGGGCATGCCTCCAGTTTTTACACTTTATGCTATGAAGGTAGGTCACAGTAGGTCACAGGGCATGCCTCCGTTTTTACACTTTATGCTATGAAGGTATATGGCCTACCTAGTTTATATCCATAAAGTAGCAGAACACAAAACAAAATTGTTAGGCGGAGATGTAATTAGATGGATTGCTGGGGTCAAAAACAAGGAAGACAGAATCAGAAGTCTAAATACACAAGTAGAAGAATGGATAATCAGTCCAGGATAGAGATGGGCAAACCCGAACAGTAAAGTACGGCATCCGTACCGAACACCTACTGTTCGGGCCAGGACACTGGATATGGACTTCACCATGAAGTGCATGATAGTGTGCCAAACACTTCTTCTTATCATTAGTATTCATTACCACTGGTCAGATAGCCGTGGTTCCCACTCTGTCAAATGTCAGCGTGAGCCCGCAGCTATGATCTGGGATAAAAGTTTACCTCCGGTCACTGGCATCAGCTGATGTGACTACTATTCCCATCAGCTTACGCCTGCTGCCACTAATAACAGCGACAGCAGACAGCGGCTGATGAGAGTATTCATCAGCTGGAGCCAGCACTATAAATAAATAATTTTTGATATCTAGTCAGGCAAAACTGACAGCTAGGGGCTTTAACCCTCAGCTTTCAGCTTTAGCAAGGTTGGTTATCAAGAATAGAGAGGTTCCCCTGCTGTTTTTTTTTAAAATGACTTAAACAAATAATTTTAAAAAATGGCATGAGGTCCCCCCATATTATTCTATTAGATGTGCCAATTCTGGCATTTTACCTGGCTCTTCCCACTTGCCTTGTGGGGGTGGCATGTGGGGTTCATATTTGTGGGGTTGATGTCACCTTTGTCAGGTTACATCAAACCCACGGCTTAGTAATGGAGAAGCATCTATAAGACGACAATCCATTAACTAATCAACTAATCCTGTAGTTATATTGTAAATAAATACGCAGCCAGAATAAACTCCTTTGTTTGAAATAAAAAAACACACATTTACTTTCATATTTAAAAATAGCAGTTATACTCACCCAACGCCCATTCTATAGAAGCCCTCATCTCCTGTAATAAAACAAAAAAAAAAACAACCATATAACTCACCTGTTTGTCGTTCTTTCCCATGTCGTAATCCAAGTCAGGGGATAAACAGTTTTCAACCTGGACCATCCAGGTTGAAAACCACAGGGAGAATGAGCTGCTGCGAGCACAGCATCAGTGTCTAGTGGTGACGTCATCGAAGTTACCACTGGTCACTGTGATTGCATGCGATGGAGGGATGGCTGGCTGGATGCATGGATGGATGGATGAGGGATGGATGGATTAGTGATGGATGGATGGAGGGATGGATGATGAGGGATGGGTGGAGGGATAGCTGGAGAGATGGAAGGAGGAATGGATCGATGGATGGATGGTGAGGGATAGATGGAGGGATGGCTGGAGGGATAAATGGATGGGTGATAGATCAAAGGGTGGCTGGATATAGGGATTGATGGAATCCATAGTGTCCCACACTGTAATCCATCTGTGCGACGTGTTCTTCAGCATGAATGATGGCATCATGCAACCTCTCATGCTGAGAAGCAAGGAAGAATGAGCTGCAGAGAGTGGGTCCCTGAACTATGGTGATCACCGCTAGCACAATGAGAAAAAGTCTCACGGTGCAGTGGTGAGTTCACCGCAGTTCACCGAGAGAAATTTCTCCTGGTGAACTGTAGTGAACTCATCGCTGCACTGTGAGACTTTTCTTCACCTTGAATTCGGTGATCTCACCGAGGTCAGATCAGTTCATTGACCCTGCTGGAAATGCAGCCTCAGTGGCCTGCAGTAACCTCAATGGCGTCACCACTAGTCACTTAGGCTGTGCATGCATCAGCTCATTCCTTAGTGTTTCTCAGCCTGGATGGTCGCATCTTGGCACGGTCCAGGTTGAAAACATTATCCCTAAACAGATTACGGCATGGAACAGAGAGTCAGACAGGTGAGGGATATGGTTAGCTTTTATTTTTGTTTTTTTACAGGAGACATTGACTTCAATGGAATTGAGCATTATGTGAATATTTTTGTTGTTTATTATTTTATGTTTTTTACAGGAGACAATGGCTTCAATGAAATGGGCGTTATACTCACCTAACTGTCTTAGTTATTTTTAAATAAAAAAGTAAAAGTGTGTTTTATTTTCAAATAAAGGATGTTGTTCTGGCTGTATGTTTATTTACAATGTAAATATAGGATTATTAATGAAGAGGCATCTTATAGATACCTCTCCCTTACTAATCTATGGGCTGGATGTCAACGGACAATACAAAGGTGACATCTACCCCACAAATATGAACGCCACTTGCCTCTGCCACAAGGCAAGTGGGATGAGCCAGGCAAAGTGCCAGAAATGGCGCATCTAATAGATGAGCCTTTTCTGGGCAGCTGTGGACTGCTATATTTAGGCTGGGGGGCCAATATCCATGGCCCTTTACAAGCCTGAGAATACCAGCTCCCAGCTGTCTGCTTTAGCTTGAATGATTGTCAAAAATTGGGGGACACCACGCCATGTTTTTAAATTATTTATTTAAATCATTTTAACAAAACAGACTGGGGACCACTCTGTTCTTGATAGCCAGCCTTGCTAATGCTGACAGATGAGGGTTGCAGCCCGCAGCTGGCAGGTTTACCTGTTAATTAAAAATACAGGGGATCCATTTTTTTAAATTATTTACCATCAGCCGCCCCCTGCTCTCACTGTTATTAGCGGCAGCAGGTGTAAGTTGATGGGAATAGTAGTCCCATCAGCTGACGCCAGTGAATGGAGGTAAACTTTTTACCTCCGACACAGCTGCAGGCTCACGCTGTCATTTGACAGCGTGGGAACCTTGGCTGTCTGACCGGCAGTAATGATTTTACCGCTGATCAGAAGCAGTGTTTGGCGTGCTGTCATGCACATAACAGCGCAGCAAACACTGGATATTCGGGCCACCCAT
Organism: Oophaga sylvatica; assembly: GCA_033576555.1. NCBI lineage: Eukaryota > Metazoa > Chordata > Amphibia > Anura > Dendrobatidae > Oophaga > Oophaga sylvatica. The sequence goes on along the minus strand of JARQOD010000003.1, from coordinate 289,292,568 downwards.
TCAAGTGAATTGTTCAGCCAAACCCACCCGACCCGAACATCCAGTGGTCTGCCCATTTCTAGTCCCTTTGGAAGTGCATTGAACTGCAGGTTGGATTACTGTTGAGGGGAAAAAATCTCTTTAAATCTTCTGCCTTAATGAGAGTGAATGAGCTGAGTGTGACTGGAGCGTAAATGTGAACGGTGGTAAGTGTATGACTTGGATTCAGGGACTTTACAAGGGAGGAATTACTGAATTGCTGTTTGTGTTTTATTAATGCTTTGCATTATTTTTACTTAACATTTCTGTCTGGTGCAATCCCCATTAGGAACTGAGCTCCAATATTGACAATGCCATCCAGTGCATATCTTGCCATATGTATGCAATCCTTGAACAGCCGGTCGAGGGTGCATTCTGCTGTGCGAGATATGAGCACGTTATGCATTTGGAAGCTGGCAACACTGAGATCCATAGACAATATGGTAAGGAGTCTGTTGCTTTCGGAGCAGACGCTGATTGGGATAGATGTGGGGGAGGATGGTAGTATGGAGCTGCAGGACAGTAAGGCAGCTAGCTGGGTGATAGTTAGAATGCGGGGTAGAGGGAAGAGCGCCAGGGAGGCTAGTCCTGATCTGGCACACCCCAATAGAGTTTGCTAAGTTGGCAGATGAGGGGGGTGTCACTACAGGGGCAGCACTGCTGCAGCCAGGCACGTCCTCTGAAAGCCGGGGGAGTGTCTGCTCCAGTAAGGGGGGAAATAGGAGAGCAGGGCAGGCCAGACAGGTGCTGGTAGTGGGGGACTCAATTATTAGGGGAACAGATAGGGCAATCTGTCACAAAGACAGGGATCGTCGAACAGTGTGCTGCCTATGTGTAGCCCTGGTGTGAAGGCACACGCAGTACCCTGGAGGATGTGCGGAGAGGTAACAGTTTAATGCTCAATAAACATTACTCCATCACACACTTAGACACACCCATAGGAGATATAGGCTAGTGACATGCAGCAGAGGTCAGTCTGTTTCATGTCCTCGGACAGTGCAGGAGTCTAGCTTCCTGTCATCGTACAGGGCAGTCAGGACTAGTTCTTCCCAGACAGTGAGGATTCCTGTCAGAGCTCTGTGTGAGCAGAAGATTAGTTCCTGCCAATTCAAAGAAGTGGAGTCTAGTAACGGATGGCTAGTTATCATCCCGAGTCTAGTCAGAGTTACCTTTTACTCAGTCTGTGCAGTAAGAGAGAGGAGTTAGCATCAGGACCTTCAGTCTCCTGTCCTAAGGACAGTGGAGTTCAGAGACGTGCTCCTGAACTAGAAGATTACTGAGCACCTGTTAGCAAGCTCTGGAAAGAAGAAAGAAGGGACTAACCTGTATAGCCTTTGGAAGTGTGGAGTGCTTATGCTACAAGCGCGGACAGGGCGAAGGGCATAGTGGAAGAATTCAGAAGTGCCTTAAGGATTGGAGTATCCTGCACATTGTCACCGGTCACTGGGGACCGAAGTGTCACTATAGCTTCAGGCATAGTGGTAGAAAAACCAGAGGCTTACTGGACCTTAGGTAACAGAAAGCAGCCCTTGGAGTGTCGGTACGTAACTGGGGTCAGGGAGAGTGGGAACCTTGAGTCGATGCAGGACAACAGTAGG